>JAJLRJ010000008.1:17418500-17741000 GCA_024195265.1 Dendrophyllia cribrosa
CGACTGTATGCAGTCGTGATAAAATGGTCGTGACTAGAATAGATACTCCAAAACCTGATTTTGGAGTATCCATTCTAGGCCACCGTGATAAAATAGTCCACGATTTCGCGCCGCCATTGTGACGAGGAGAAGACCCCGGGGACGAGATAGCGTGAGCTTTGCCGAGCTGCTTTGTTATACTGGTAATGTGTTATTTTATTAGTCCTGTCAGTACTGTAAAAGTGTCACTTGTATCATTCAGACTTCTTCCAGCTCGTGAAAATACACAGGGAAACCTAAGGTCTTTGCGGGGCCAAAATGCATTAGTTGAATAAAGTGGTTAGTTTTTAAAGAAACTATGGTTCTGCGTTGGTGGGAAACTGAAAGTTTGTGATGTTACCCGGTAAAACACTCTTTGGAGTGTTTGCGGAAACAATCGAAAGAGTGTTTTATCACGCATCCAAACACGTCGAGATCGGTTACAATTAACACTCGGCTGCGCCTCGTTTTTTTGACCCACTGCTCTGTGTTTGGAAATCCTGATGAAACACTATTCCTCGTGTTTGATATATTACTTCTAAAACGGCATGCAACGGTATACAGTCGTTCCCGTACCGTGAATCAGCCTTGCTTTTTTATCAAATCGTTTCATTTTTAAGTCGTGAATACGACTTATCGCGGTTACTGGAGAAAAGTCACTCGCTCATCGTAAACTTTATATTAAGGTATCAGCACCAGCAAAATTTATGCTCTCCAAATGCCTTGCAAAAATTCCTGGTTAAATGTCATGCCATGAAATATACAAATCCAAAGTTTTGGGTCAATATCTCTAATCGTTCAAAAGATATGGGCATTTGAAAATGGACCTTTTTCACCTTTTCGAGCATTCTGATTGGTCCAATAGGGTCACATGACTGATTGGCGAGAAATTCAAAATGTATTGTCTTTATCAATTTATAGAATTCAACTGGGTCATGCTAGGAACTTCAACCATAAAGGAATTGAATTAGAGCAGTCACCAAATTCATTTGACAGAATTTTGGTCAGTCTGACCAAATTATGAGGAAGATCGACAGCTGTCAATCAGAGAGAAATTTCAAATAAAGAAATCACAAAAACAAGTTTTTCTGCCACAGTTTTTAATATTTTTAAAATCTGTTTTCAGCAATGAGTTTTAAACACCACTTGGCACAAACGTAGTTTCAGCCCCGTAATTTATGTTAATTTATGTAAATTAATGAGAAATAAACCGAAATATGCGGTTATTTGCATTTGATTTGCATAAATTAACATAAATTACGGGGCTGAAACTACGTTTGTGCCAAGTGGTGTTTAAAACTCACTGCTGAAAACAGATTTTAAAAATATTAAAAACTGTGGCAGAAAAACTTGTTTTTGTGATTTCTTTATTTGAAATTTCTCTCTGATTGACAGCTGTTGATCTTCCTCAAAATTTGGTCAGACTGACCAAAATTCTGTCAAATGAATTTGGTGACTGCTCCAATTCAATTCATTTATGGTTGAAGTTCCTAGCAAGACCCAGTTGAATTCTATAAATTGATAAAGACAATACATTTTGAAATTCCCGCCAATCAGTCATGTGACCCTATTGGACCAATCAGAATGCTCGAAAAGGTGAAAAAGGTCCATTTTCAAATGCCCATATCTTTTGAACGATTAGAGATATTGACCCAAAACTTGGATTTGTATATTTCATGGCATGACATTTAACCAGGAATTTTTGCAAGGCATTTGGAGAGCATAAATTTTGCCGGTGCTGATACCTTAAAGTGCACCTAAACCCTATTTTTTTTTTCTTTTAATCAACTCAATGTACGTCGAAAAGTCGAATAGTGAAATATTTCTTGTTTTTACCGTCGCGTTAGTGAGTTATAGAGATTTGAATTTACAAAATGCTAATTAGATGACGTCAAATGCAGACTTTACCATTATTTCTACTTCAATTTACAATACGCAGTTCACAAAGTCTGCATTTGACGTCATCTAATTAGCATTTAGTAAATTCAAATCTCTATAACTCACTAACGCGACTTTAAAAAAAAGAAATACAGTCGAACCTCCGGTTGCGACCACCTCTCGTAAGCGACCACCTCTCCTCAGCGACCAGTTTTCCAAAATACCAAAAGTTTCCAAGTCAAATCACTATATTTGGATCCTCTTGTAAGCGACCACCTCTCGTAAGCGACCGCGACCACTTTTAGAGCTAAACGTTTGAAATTTTCTTTTGTTTTTAACCTCCCGTAAGCGACCACTTGAAGCTACTTGACAGATTTTTTTTTTTTTTTTTTTTTTTTTTAATCCTTACATAAGTCATACTACATTACATTTTTTAACACATAAAATAAAAAGGAGGAAATACTACTAACAAGGAATAAAGTAATAAAAAATAATAAAAAAAAATAAAATAATAGAGCGGTCGAAACACAAAACCATTAGATAAAAATATACAATAATTACTGACAAGACATATTATATATTATAAGGCAGAAGTTAAGCATTTCACACAAGAACGTTTCTTTTAAGACGACTCTCAATAAGAAGTTTCTGTTCCAACTTTACCACAAATTCAGTAATATTACAGTCTTTATGGTACAATTTCTGATAATATAGGTAGTATTTTGCAAATAGTAAACAACAATTAAGTTTAAGCTTATTATTTCTTGAAGTAATAAGGTCTGTTCCTAATAACTTTTCCTGGGATGTTGGAGAAAAAGAAGAGTTGAATTTTGCATTAAACCAATCAAGAACTTTAACATAGAACGTTTGAGTGTAGTGGCATTCAACGAAGGTATGGAGAATAGAGTCTGGCTCTTTACAGTATGGGCAGCTGTTTTCCTTGTTTACACCATAGATGCGCAGCTCTTTCTGAGTAACAGTTAACCTATGGAGTAACTTGAAATTAAATTCTCGTAATCTGTTTTCACAACAAATTTTACCAATATTTTTGAATTTGGTTTTCCAATCAATGTTCCCTGATTTAAGATCTTTTTCCCATTTTCGGGGTCCTGTGGCAATGCAGCAAGTACCATTGATGTAAAACCAGTAATAGTCCGTACATTTCATTTTGCAAAGATCAATGATTTGTGACGGCGTCAGGGAAAAGGTTGTTGCATCAACTATAGGGCTTTCTCGCCTGTCTAAAGATTTTGCCTTATATAATAAGTGTTTGGGAATTGCCGAAATAACCTGTAGGTAGTTTAGGAAATTGGTTTTGATCTTAAATTTGTCCTGAAATGATTGAAATGTTAGAAACTTTCCATCATTGTCCAAAATATCTTGAATTGAGGTGACGCCTTTTTCTTTCCATTTTTGTAAAAAGAAGCTTTTCCCATCAATCAGGATATCTTTATTATTAAAGAGAATCAAGTCTTGACCATTGTCATGTTGATTTAAATTTCTGAGTTCCAGAAAATGTGCTAATATTTGCCTATAAAATGCTGGAATTCCAGATTTCTCCAAAAACTTGTGGTCATAATTACATCGAAGAAGAAAGTTTAGACCACCATACTTCTTGAAAAAATGAGATGGAATTGCTTTCCAAGATTCTGTTGTGATTTCGTCAGGTATCAATAGTCTTGAGATCCAGGATAACCGTAAAGATTTAAATAGAACATCTGGATCGGGGGCCCGCAGCCCCCCGTTTGTATAGTCCTGACACATAATGTTTCGTTTGATCTTATCTGGTTTCTTGTTCCAGATAAAACTAAAAATAGACTTCTTAATTCTGGAGGTGTTATTCGAGCTGATATCAAGCATGGATGCTGAATAAACAATTTGTGAAATTCCCAGAGTTTTAACAATGAGGCACTTACCAAAGAGGGAGAGTTTGCGCCCTCTCCATATGTCTAGTTTGATGTTCAGATTATCGATTTTTTTGGCCACATTTTTCTTATCATTTTCTTGCTCATTGTACGAAATAAAAATTCCAAGGGCTCGCACAGGCTCCTTCGTCCAATTTAATCCTAAAGGTTTGTTTTCCTTATGCCTCCATGATCCTAGCCAAATTGCTTTGGTTTTTCCTAAATTGAGTTTGAGTCCAGATATGTTTCCAAATAGCCGAAGTATTTCAATTGCGTTGGTAATTGTGTCAATATTCTTAAGAAATAAAGATGTATCATCGGCAAACTGGCTAATCTTGTGCTCTGTTTTGAAAATTGTAATACCTTCAATGTTCCTCTCCAGTCTTAACCTTGCTGCAAGGATCTCTGCTCCCAATATAAACAAGTAGGGAGAAAGGGGGCAACCTTGTCTAACACCTCTTGATAATTTAAAATAATTTGTTGTGAATCCGTTGTGAAGAACAGAGCTCTCGGTGTTATTGTAGAATGTCTTCACCCATTGTTTAATATTACTTCCAAAATTAAATAAATCTAGAGTGTTTTGGATAAATCCCCATTCCACCGTGTCAAAGGCTTTCCTGAAATCTAACAAAAGTAAAATTCCAGGGATGTCTTGAGCTTTGGTCTGTTCTAAAATGTCATTTATTAGACGGATATTTTCTCCTATGTAACGCCCTTTGACAAAGCCTGTCTGGTTGGAATTAATAAGTAGTGGGAGGACCTTTTCTATTCTAGTGGCAATGGCCTTGGAGGCGATTTTATAATCAACGTTAAGAAGCGTGATGGGTCGCCAATTTGATAAGTCTTTTAAATTTGCATCCTCTTTGGGGATAAGTGTGATTACCCCTCTGCGTTGAGAAATACTTAATTCATTTTGGTCGTATGAGGCGTTAATACTGTCAAGAAATTCTCGGCCCAATAATTCAAAGAAGAATTTGTAGAATTCTACAGTAAAACCGTCTTCACCGGGTGACTTTCCGCACCGGAGACTCATCAAGGCCTTCCGACACTCTTCCAAAGTTAATTTTCCTTCGATTACATCCCTTTGGTCCTCTGATAATTTAGGTAGTTTAGTTTTTAAAGTGTCGGTAAAATCTTGGAAGAGCGAAGTTGAATCATCTCCCAAATCCGTTTTATAAAGACTTTCATAAAAACTTCTTATTTCCTCGAAGATATCATCTTCATTGGATATTGTTGTTCCCCCTGCTACGGTAAGTTCAGTTATTATTTTCTTATTGTAGTTTCTACGCTCCATATTAAAAAAATATTTGGTTGGTTTCTCTCCATGTTCAATCCACCTAATTTTTGAACGGAGGATAGCACCGTCTGCCCTCTCCTCGTAGATGTGACGTAATTCATTTTTGAGACGCTCATATTCTTGTTGTTCAGCGTCGGTGTCATTGTCCGGATGAGTGTTTATCTTATTTTCTAGTGACTCAATACGTGATTCTAACTGCTTTTCCAAATTTCTTACTTTTTTAGCTTTATTCTTGGCGTATGGAATAATCAAACTTCGGATCTCCATTTTAATCATCTCCCATTTTAAATTTAGATTAGTCAAATATGCGTATTTGCTGCATATTAACGGATAGTTTATTATAATAAGATCAACAAAGGTATCATCGTTCAATAAAGAATTATTGAATTTCCATAGACCGGGGCCCCTTTTCTTGCATTCGAATTGTAGGTTAAGTCTAATGGCTTTGTGATCGGGTGCAATTGCAGTTTTAATATCAGCGGTTTTAGTACTAGCGATTAGAGATTTCGGAATGAGAAAGAAATCAATTCTTGATTTCATTTTAAGTGCACTGGATTCGTAAGTGAAACATTTTTTGCCAGGGTTCTTGATTCTAAGAATATCAACAAGGTTTAGTTCATCCATAAACTGCACAAGCAGATCTCTATAAACACTGGGTTTCCACTGAATGCCACCTTTCTTATCAACAGCCTCGAGAGTGACATTCCAGTCACCCACTACAATTAAATTACTGATATCAGGTTTTAAGATTAATATTTCGGCCAGGTTTTCAATAAATACTTTCTGAAGAGCAGCGTTGTTTAGTGCGGAAATGTTGCATAATGAAAATTTGAATGTCTTAAAATAGGCGTTAATTAGCACAACTCTACCGTCTACATCCTCCCAAGAGTTTTCAATGGTATATTAAACAATGGATTAATGAAGATGGCAACACCTTTTTGATGGTTGGAACCATGAGAGAAAAATATTTGTCCACGCCATTCTGTTTTCCAGATTAATTCATCTTGCGGCTGAGAGAAAATTTCTTGAAGTAAATATATAGCACAGTTTTGATCTTTTAAATAGGAAAAAATACTTCGCCTTTTACGAAGGTTTCTCAGACCTCTAACATTTAAAGAAAATAATTTAAATTCTATGGTAATTTGGGAAATTAAGTGTTTTAAAGGTGAAATATTTACTTTGTGTTCGACTTATATAAAACAGAATAGTACAAAAATATAACAAAAAATTACGAGTAGACATTAAAGTGACACACAAAAAATGAAATAACATACGATTATACATACACTGGTCAGTCTGGTAAATCGTTCTGGTGTTTCTTGAAGTCGTTCTTCCCTTATGTTTTTAGAGTTCTTTTACATCTTCTATTGAAAACATTTGACGAGGGTTTCCCATCGGATTAGTTTTGATGAAGATTTTACCATCAATTGCCACACATTGTTAATCTTTCCATCGTGCTTTTTTTCTACTGCAATACTCATCATCTCTTTGCGGTATAGAGTTAAATTCTCGTTAATATAGATTCCTTTTGGGCGAGCCGGCGTTCCTTCTACCGAGGACACAGATGAGCCAGGGAAGAGACTTTGAACAGATACAGCTTTTAGCTTTGTACGGGCTTTATATACTTTCGATTTAACCTTGTGACTTGCGAACTTCGCCAAGATCGGTTTGTCTCCTCTCTTGCGTCTGATTCGGTGCGAGATTTCTATGTCGTTCTCCTGTATTTCTATACCGATGGCTTGGGCAATTCTGCATACAACTTGGTCTGTTGACAAGTCAACTTCATCGGGAATACCGTGGAACTCCAAGGAGTTTTTCCTAGAATATTGTTCCAAATTATCGAGGTTTATTTGGATGTCTTGTAACTCCTCTGCGTGTTCTTTGACATACTTGCTTGTTTTCGTTAATTGTTTCTCCAGCGACGCTACGTATTTATTCTGTTTCACCAATTCTTCGCTAAGTTTTGACACCTCTTGCCTGTTCCTTTCCACGCTGTTTTTAAGTTCCGCAACGTCGGAGGTTAGCTGGAAACTTCTTGATAGAAGCTGTTTCATCGTGCCTTGAACTTCACTGAGTATTTTGTGGATGTCTCCTAAGCTTGGCTCGCTCACTTCCAACTCGGGTGACGAAGCGGCTTCTTCCGACGGAGACGCCATTACACGTGTGAACTTATGTTCTGGTGAAACTATTTCGTCAAAAGAGCCACGTTCGGTTCTTTTTTTTGTGTTCGTTTCTAACATTTGAGTTTCGAACGAAAAAACTTTCGAAGTGGCTAACAAAAATCCTTGATTTTACATATCCGAGAAGAACGGATTACGGAGCTCAACAAAACACGTCCGTTCATCACGAGGCCCAGACTCCGTCCGTACTTGACAGATAATAGAGCGGAAATTGGATAATGAGGTGTTGTAACATTATCGCATTCCTCAAGACAAGTCCTGTTTTTCTCGTTCAAAACCTATGCCGAACTCAAATTCTCAAATTCTTCTACAAATGGTAGGAGGGTTTAGTTTCCGAGCTGTAAACGATGTTTTTGACTGTTCGGCCTCAATTTGGTTAGATAATGGCCATAAAATGCCATTTGTAACTATCGTGAGACTTGTTCCATTCGCCTTATTAGGGAAATTAACAGAAGCGAACCATGAAACTCTGAATAAATATTTTGGAAAGCTTAAATATTTTTGTGACTACTAAAAGTTATTACATGGGTTTAGATGGGCATTGGCACATGGGATAAGTCTCTGCAGTTACCATATTCTAATAAGGCAAAATTTCGACCCAATATCGTCTGAACTCTCGTAAGCGACCACCTCCCGTAAGCGACCACCTAGGCTTGATATTATGGGTGGTCGCTTACGGGAGGTTCGACTGTTCTCGTTCAAAACCTATGCCGAACTCAAATTCTCAAATTCTTCTACAAATGGTAGGAGGGTTTAGTTTCCGAGCTGTAAACGATGTTTTTGACTGTTCGGCCTCAATTTGGTTAGATAATGGCCATAAAATACCATTTGTAACTATCGTGAGACTTGTTCCATTCGCCTTATTAGGGAAATTAACAGAAGCGAACCATGAAACTCTGAATAAATATTTTGGAAAGCTTAAATATTTTTGTGACTACTAAAAGTTATTACATGGGTTTAGATGGGCATTGGCACATGGGATAAGTCTCTGCAGTTACCATATGCTAATAAGGCAAAATTTTGACCCAATATCGTCTGAACTCTCGTAAGCGACCACCTCCCGTAAGCGACCACCTAGGCTTGATATTATGGGTGGTCGCTTACGGGAGGTTCGACTGTATTTCAGTATTCGACTTTTCAACGTACATTGAGTTGATTAACATGAAAAAAAATTGGGGTTTAGGTGCACTTTAAATTTATATTGAATTGCTGATATGTTACACTTCGGTAATAGCATACATGGAGTACATGAAGGTAAACCAAGTCCGCCATTACGGTCCTTGTGTTTACGAATGTTCGATGAGATGAAACGGCGGTTTGGGAAAACGTTGAGGTTCTTTTACTTGTTATTATTCTTTGGCAAGGATATCTGACATTAATAATGAAGGAAAAGGTAAGTTTGTCCCGTAATTTTCATTTTCGCTGGTTAACACATTCCTTCGTGTTTACTAGCTACACATGAAGGTTTTCGGAGGTCCTTCTTTGGTAAAAGATTTTGGTACGTGGATCTGCAACATAAGGGAAGTAGTCATAACATGTACAATCTAAGAGGATCCACCTTGTGTAGGCCTAGGAAAAGGTCCGATAGTTGTTTCATATTCACGACTTGGCTCGCAAGGAGCCTTTGATTTTTATAGCTAATTAGATCCTTTACTACAGGATCCGGTGTTTCTATTTCGTTACGGTAGTCCTTGCAAATACAGTTACTTGTTTGCAATCATATACACGGGAAGAACCAATTCTTGGGAGTAACATCACATGAATCTGAAATGGGTAAACAGAGAAGCCAAGGTAAAAGGCCTAGAAGCTCCCCAAGAGAGGGGGCTTAACAGAGCTTTTATGGTATGTCATTTGATACCCTGCGAGCAGTTGGTTTCCGAGAGAAGTATACAAACTAGTTGTACCTGTTCAAAGTTAATTTATCCGTCCATGGCGCTAGACGGCGGCTCGTTCAAAGGAATGAACGGTTTCTCGCAATGGTTTCTCTCTCGTTCGGCGCAACTGCTCGCAGGGTAATCACGTGATCGAATAATTTCCAAATACAACCACACCTTGTCATATTACTTATCATAAACAATGCACATCAAAAATAACTTATAGCCGAGAGCAGAAAAGTTGCAATATGGGTGGAAATTAATTATTATTTAATGAATAAATGCTTTAACATACAAATGATCAAAAGCACATTACAACAGTATTAAGGTAAACAAGCAAATTAAGTAAAAACTCGCATTTGATTTTCGTTTCAGTTGTAGTTATCAACTTGAACGAAGTTACAGTTTAAACCTGAAATCACAAAACATTTGTACACAGACTTTTCGCAAGTATGTGAAGCTTTTTGCGGCCAAAAATAGAAAACACGTGTTATCGATGTCTTTGGCAAAACCTGTTGAAACAAACATTTTGCTCAAAATACGTTATTGAAAGTCATTTTTTCCACTGCAGGAGCAATAAATCTTTTGATTAACTGTAGCATTTTATGTGGCAGATCAAGGCTAAGTTGTAAGATGGGGGAGGGGGGGGGAGTGAATAAGGTAGCGATCGGGTGGCACCCAGGTTCCATCCCTAAGATCCGTCAATTATTTTAGCTTGATATTAACCAGCTATTGTGGCATTGATTTCACATTTTAAATTTCCGAACAAGCAAAAACATGACCCGAGTAGGCGAGATGTCCCCGGTCCCCATCTAAAGTGATTACAAATTAAAAACTTGTCCCGCCTGCTAACAGACGGGCACTACGCAAACCAAAATAAAATAATAAGCGCTTGGGTGATCTAACGCTAGGGTAATCTTATGCTAGGGTAATCTAAATTAAAGCTAGGGTAATCTGATGCTAGGGTAACCCTAGCACTAGGGTAATCTAATGCTAGGGTAACCCTAGCGCTGGGGTAATCTAATGCTAGGGTAATCTTATGCTAGTGTAATCTAATGCTATGATAATTTAATGCTAGGGAAACCCTAGCACTAGGGTAATCTAATGCTAGCGTAACCCTAGCACTAAGGTAATATAATACTAGGGTAACCCTAGCACTGGGGTAATCTAATGCTAGGGTAACCCTAGCACTGGGGTAATCTAATGCTAGGGTAACCCTAGCACTGGGGTAATTTAATGCTAGGGTAATCTAATGCTAGGGTAACCCTAGCACTAGGGTAATCTAATGCTGGGGTAACCCTAGCACTAGGGTAATCTAATGCTAGGGTAACCCTAGCACTAGGGTAATCTAATGCTAGGGTAACCCTAGCACTAGGGTAATCTAATGCTAGGGTAATCTACTGCTAGGATAATCTATGCTAGGGTAATCTAATGCTAGGGTAATCTAATGCTAGGGTAATCTATGCTAGGGTAACTGTAGCGCTAGGGTAATCTATGCTAGGGTAACCCTAGTGCTAGGGTAATCTATGCTAGGGTAACCCTAGCGCTAGGGTAATCTATGCTAGGGTAACCCTAGTGCTAAGATGAACCTGGAGAGGTTCAAATCCAACCATGCGGCTTCTAAGGTTCTGGCGATGTTATTCCCCACCCTTCTTTAAGTGCGATGTATGCGGACCGAAGGGCTCCTTCATTCCATCCATCTAACACTGAGAACGCTTCGCCTACCATGTATATTTCCTCTCCAGGAAGAGGACGCTTGGCCCATTCCTCGATATCATAGCGGCTAACATTAGATCCTGCCTTTGTTTCATGCCTGAAAAGAAATGCAAGAACCATTTTTCCATAAAAATCAAAAGACATCACGTTCGACGCAATATTTTCCTCCCTTCCTCCCCCAAATCAAAATCAAATCAATTTATTTAAGTGTCAAAATATTTAGTACGCGAGTACTAATTGTGGATACTTTCCAAATCCAATTGGAACTTGGAAGTGTTGGTTTATGAGGAGAGGGGAAAACCGGAGTACCCGGAGAAAAACCTCTCGGAGCAAGGAGAGAACCAACAACAAACTCAACCCACATATGACGCCAGATCGGTAATCGAACCCGGGCCACATCGGTAACAGGCGAGTGCTCTCACCCCTGCGCCACCCCTGCGCCACCCCTGCGCCACCCCTGCGCCAACCCTGCTCTCCATATTTTTGTCTGCCTCAACAATTGTCTGCCTCAACAATTCGTTGGCACCTATGTACTGATACACTTCTGTGGAGAAAGGCAATTTGTAGCAAAATTCACTTCTCTTCATTAATGTCGTGGAAATCTAGACATTAATGCCAGAGACTCGCGTTAATTTTCATGAAATGTTTATTTTTGTAGTAACATACTTACCAACACGTCTCCCAATACTTGAACACAATATCAAGCGGTTCCGGTACAACCATTCCTGGAAACACTGCCTCTACAGCTTTCCTCAATTGCGATTGAAAAACTGCTTTTTGGAGCTTTGAAAGTTCACCCCACATGACGGCGCATCCGTAACTACTATAAGCCAGCTGAATAATCCCTTCTGCTTGAGGTCCTCTTCCACTATAACCCGAGGAAAAAATGTGTGTGTAAGCAGAGACCGATACTTCGTAGATTATTAAAGAAATAAAAAACGCGCGGAGTGCATTTTTGAGTTATATAAGCACGCGGGAATTTTTAAGAACACGAGAGAAGTGCAGAGAAGCACGAGCCAAAGGCTCGTGCTTCTCTGCGCTTCTCTCGTGTTCTTAAAAATTCCCGCGTGCTTATATAACTCAACAATGCACGAGGAAGAAGTTTTTTTATTTGTTTTATAAAATAAAAACGGTTATAATGAACTTTACGTCACGCGCGTGGTTTATCGAGTTATAACGAACTCGGTTTAACCAATCATAGCGCGCGCATTTCCTCGAGCATTTTATAATGAAGTTTAAGGGTCTGGTCGCACTACAGTCAAAAACAAAAATCCGCCCGTGCAAAAATCGAGGAAAACAAAAGAAACCGCTCCGGTGGGACACGCTTTTTGTGGAATGTTTTTGTTTTTATGTCATTTTACACGGGCTAATTTTTGTTTTTGACTGTGGTGCGACCAGGCCCTAAATGAGTACTATATTTCGGCTGGCCAAACCAGTAATGTACAATGAGGAAAATTTACTGGCAAAGCAAAGTGAAAGTGTTTACGCCTTCAGGATATTAAGGACGTTTGCGCCAATTGTTTAATTAATTTAACCATTTTTCTGACTGCGCATCCTTGCTGCTCTACAGCCTACATGGGTAACTTGTAAACTCGCTGCCTTTCTCTGCTCTCTGTTTAAGCACGGCTTAAGACCCGGTTGGGGGGGGGGGGGGGGGGGGGGTACTCAACAAAATTTTGTACGCGGATGCTCCGTCCCAAGGTCCAAACCCTTACCCTTTCATGTACCGATTTTGACAGAAAAGGTACCTCTTGCATCTACCTTTCATTGAGCCAAATGGAGTAGACGTGCTTTCGAACACTCCGGAAAAATTTAAAGTACAAACGAATTTCGTCAACGAAGATAAGATAAATCCACTAAAATTACGTTTTCCAAGATTAAGTGTCATTGTCAGTAAGGACCGGGCAAGGTCCACGGATCGAGGTTGGCGGATTCCCTCCAAATTTTCAGCATTTTTTCTCTATCAGATAAGATTGCGATCGGTGGTAATCTTAGTAAAATAAAATAAATTCCTTCGAATTTTGACCACCCCCCCTAGTTTTTGGCGCTTTTTAAGCAAGGTGAAACGGAAAATTTAAGTCGATTTCCACGGCTAATTTTATAGACTTCGCGTCGGCCTTATTCATTTGTACGAACTGTACATATTGTTGGGCATCCAAACAGCACATGTCTGCAATATAAACGATTTTGGATAAAAAGATTTACTTTGGAGCGGTTTCAAATATTACCACTTCACGGCTATCGGACTGTATGAATAATTTTGGCAATTTTCAAAGCTGATTTTCTCCAAAGTGCGGCAGTTTACTTTCAAATCAAACCTATATTTTATTAGTCTGTCTTTAAATCTTTTCAAATTCGCAAACTCTCATTTGGCAAGTTAAAATCCCGTCGCGTGAGCTTTCTTACGACTTTGAGCTAATGTGCATAATTATAGACTTAATTTGCATAAGTTGACCTAATTTGCATGATTGTTTTTTCCCCCGGAAATTTGTCACGCTTGAGTTGTTACATATTGCAAATATTTATTGGCTTCTTTAGTTTGACTGGGAACAGCACATTACTTTTTCAGATTAGTAGGCATACTTTACTTGATTATATTGCTATATTTGTCCTTGATTTCGGCCGCTCTGTCTAGTTTGCTATCAGTGTTATGGCGCTTTCTGTAACCCAATCGTCCAGAACTGACAGAATATTAAAGGGCAAGGAAATTAGGAGCAAGATGGCAGAATGTCAAACCCTTCTTTGAAATATTCGAGCGGTTTTGCTATTTTGCAGTATTTCAGTTGATAATTACAAAATAAAAGTACAATATCCCATCCTTTACTGGGACCCGTGACTAATAGCTGAATTACCTTGATCATATAATCGTTGTCATTTGATCCTCTTGAGCTGTTTACAACATGAATGTTACGTTGACTTGTTCGTTCAGTTCTTCTGATTCTGCATGTAGTTTGGAGGGCATAGGGTCTCAGATTGTGCCCTTGTTGGCTTGTAAGTTAGACATGACGCCGCATCTACTTAACCTGGAGGTGAGCTCAGGGAAGCAGCGATCCGCCGAAGACGAGAATATTAATGAGGTTGGCCTGATCCTGAATCGAGCTGGACGCTTTGTTGCTACCGAAAACGAGAAAATTTCAATGACAATATGCCCGAAACATATAAAAAAGCTGACTGCAGACTGGTCTGGTAGAAAGAGCAACACATGCTCGTATCCAACCCATCAAGGACCGCGGAAAAGCATAAAGAAACCGCGCCGCATAAACGCAACCTTGTCGGAAGAAATATTTCAAATTCACCATACCACAGTCCCCATCGGTTCAGGTAAGTAAAGATTATGTCCAGCCAGACTGCAGCCAATAATCCTTCGAGTTGAGGGGTAGGCTTAACTGGTAAATGTAATTGAAGTCTCTATTTCAAAGCTAACGGTACTAATTTCTTTTGTTGCCGTCATTTTCATGCTTTGTCTTTTTTGCAGCCGTCGTTTGGCTCGTCACGCAACGCTCTTATATCCCCAAGGGGAGGAAGCCAAACGAAATGCCCTTCCTTGTTTTTGTGTTTGCGACACGTCTAACTTTATTATGCGACATAGCATTTTACTGGAGTGCGAATACGCACCGAAACAAGTGCAGGCCATATTACACTGGTCTTAGTCCCCCTAACCGCGCGCTACGGAAAACACTGTTGAAAGCCTATATTTTAGGAAAGAGTTATGTCGTATAATAAACAATTCATAAAGACTCAAAAAAAATAAAAACTGACTCGTGAAAATACCCAGCCGTATTGCACAACTTTCCGTTCAATAGCCTCATTGTATCTCCTGATTCTGTTGCATTGTTTTATGTCTTAACTTTTTCTGGTGGGAGAATGGAGGGTGTGAACTTTGAGGTGGACTGAAGTGGTAATTTGTTAATCAAGCACCCTGCCTGCGTAATGACCCAAAATGGGAAGGGGGGGAGGGGGGAGACGATGGGAACGAGGGGGCTGCAAAGGACGACACCTCCTTCTTTACCTTCCCATTCCTTTCTAAATTACACAACATTGGTGTTACATGGGTACACAAATCAGATTGAAGCTGGGTATTATAAAGATGACGGCGACGGTGACGATGGTGATAATAACGATGATGATTGTTGCAATTGTTGATCTTTTTATTGTTATCGTTATTTTTATAACAGCTGTGTGTTCGACCTGCCGCGGAGCACACTAAAAATCCCTAAGGCTGGCTCTTTCATGTCTGGAGAGCAGGTAAGCACATTTATATTGGCGCTTATAACTGTGTTAGCTTGTGTGGCTGTCACTTTAATAAAAGTTGATGAGTGTAATTGACCATATTATATTCTTGTATGCAGCGCAGAGGGGCCCTCGCATCTGTTTTGAATAAAACATGAATAAAACGTTATTACCTTTGTTGTTTGTCGCGGCTAATTTGAATAATTTAAGCGCGATCGACCTTCATGAGGACTGGGACCAAGTTGTCACTTAAGCGATTCTCGGAGTTTTCCAATCGCGCACAGAGAATGATTACTCTCCTAGAGTTTTCGAACAGTTTTCGAACGATAAATTGGTCCCAGTGCTAACGAAATTGTACCGCGCCTTAATTTTGGCCGCCGCCTGAAGACACGAACAACAATAAAAGTAATCAAGTTTTTACTCATGTTTTATTCGTAATAGAAGGGCCCCCTGTGACAGCGGCTAGTAAAGGCATGTAGAGTTTCCACAGTTACATGTATTAGAGATCTTTGTGGTTAATAGTCTTGTCCATAATTTGCTAATCCATCTTATCACACTTTAGCATCTTTATACCGACACCTTGGTGATTGGAGGCGACATCCAGGAGTCTGATTCCGCCACTGTCTCTGTCATAACTGTTTGTGAGGAGAGCACAGAGGTCGCTAGCACTGGTGAGAAGTCGGAAACAGCCTCTTCGCAGTCTTATTCGTCCCAAGCCTCGATACCTGAGGAAGAGATTAGTATATGGATTGACGAGATGGAGGAACAAAACAGCAAAAGGCAGAAATTGAACGAAGCTGTCCAAAGCATCTCAGGTGGCCGCTACAGTCCTGTGATGTCCACCCTAAACACGACCTGGGACGACGTTTCCAACACTCAGCAGCGATATTACATCCGCAAAGCCAAGGAGACGATAGCGACTTCATTGTCTGTCATCTCTCCGGGCCAAGAAGAACTGGTTTGGAAGGCGCTACAAACGGAGGTACTTTTGAATGCAGACAGAGACAAGTAAGGAAAGCGCAAGCGTTTTGATCCTAGCTCTGGGCTTGTCGACATTTTGGTCAAAGCGTATGAGTAAGCAAGTCACTGGAAAACAAAGCGACAGATCCTATCTCTCTTTGCGGACGACTTTTCAAGAGCTGAACTTCAAGAAATGATCCCTGGGATCTCCAAATGGCGTATTGACCAAGCCCGCCAGCATGCAACAGAAGCCGGAAAAGGCCAGCCACTCCCTGAAATTCCTAGTTTCCGTACAAAAATTGACCGCGAAATAGTGGATCATTTCATTGAATATATTTCCAGACCTGAATTTGTCCAGGATGTGGCGTTTGGAACAAAAACTCTCAAACTTAACTCGGGAGAGAAGATCATCATACCAGCGGTCATTAGGACCGTTATCCCTTCACGCATCATGAGTAATGTCCAGGATTGCACGCAGCTACGAAAATTACTAAATTCACTAATTTTTGCTATGGTATTGCAAAAACTGCGAAAATTACAAAAAATGCGAAAAATAGTAAAATTCGTCATTCCCACAAAAAGGGGACTAGAGAGGAGGCAGCGACGAAAACTGCGAAAACTACGAATACTGCGAAAACTGCGAAAATTACGAAAACTGCGAAAAATAGTAAAATTCGTCATTCCCAGAAAAAGGGGACGAGAGAGGAGGTAGCGATGAAAACTGCGAAAACTACGAATACTGCGAAAATTACGAAAACTGTGAAAAATAGTAAAATTCGTCATTCCCACAAAAAGGGGACGAGAGAGGAGGTAGCGATGAAAACTGCGAAAACTACGAAAACTGCGAAAATTACGAAAACTGTGAAAAATAGTAAAATTCGTCATTCCCACAAAAAGGGGACGAGAGAGGAGGCAGCGACGAAAACTGCGAAAACTACGAATACTACGAAAACTGCGAAAATTACGAAAACTGCGAAAAATAGTAAAATTCGTCATTCCCACAAAAAGGGGACGAGAGAGGAGGTAGCGACGAAAACTGCGAAAACTACGAATACTGCGAAAACTGCGAAAATTACGAAAACTGCGAAAAATAGTAAAATTCGTCATTCCCACAAAAAGGGAACGCGAGAGGAGGCAGCGACGAAAACTGCGAAAACTACGAATACTGCGAAAACTGCGAAAATTACGAAAACTGCGAAAAATAGTAAAATTCGTCATTCCCACAAAAAGGGGACGAGAGAGGAGGTAGCGACGAAAACTGCGAAAACTACGAATACTGCGAAAATTACGAAAACTGCGAAAAATAGTAAAATTCGTCATTCCCACAAAAAGGGAACGCGAGAGGAGGCAGCGACGAAAACTGCGAAAACTACGAATACTGCGAAAACTGCGAAAATTACGAAAACTGCGAAAAATAGTAAAATTCGTCATTCCCACAAAAAGGGGACGAGAGAGGAGGTAGCGACGAAAACTGCGAAAACTACGAAAACTGCGAAAATTACGAAAACTGCGAAAAATAGTAAAATTCGTCATTCCCACAAAAAGGGAACGCGAGAGGAGGCAGCGACGAAAACTGCGAAAACTACGAATACTACGAAAACTGCGAAAATTACGAAAACTGCGAAAAATAGTAAAATTCGTCATTCCCAGAAAAAGGGGACGAGAGAGGAGGTAGCGATGAAAACTGCGAAAACTACGAATACTGCGAAAACTGCGAAAATTACGAAAACTGTGAAAAATAGTAAAATTCGTCATTCCCACAAAAAGGGGACGAGAGAGGAGGCAGCGACGAAAACTGCGAAAACTACGAATACTACGAAAACTGCGAAAATTACGAAAACTGCGAAAAATAGTAAAATTCGTCATTCCCACAAAAAGGGGACGAGAGAGGAGGTAGCGACGAAAACTGCGAAAACTGCGAAAACTGCGAAAACTGCGAAAATTACGAAATCTGTGAAAAATAGTAAAATTCGTCATTCCCAGAAAAAGGGGACGAGAGAGGAGGCAGCGACGAAAACTGCGAAAACTACGAATACTGCGAAAACTGCGAAAATTACGAAAACTGCGAAAAATAGTAAAATTCGTCATTCCCACAAAAAGGGGACGAGAGAGGAGGTAGCGACGAAAACTGCGAAAACTACGAATACTGCGAAAACTGCGAAAATTACGAAATCTGTGAAAAATAGTAAAATTCGTCATTCCCAGAAAAAGGGGACGAGAGAGGAGGCAGCGACGAAAACTGCGAAAACTACGAATGCTGCGAAAACTGCGAAAATTACGAAAACTGCAAAAAATAGTAAAATTCGTCATTCCCACAAAAAGGGAACGCGAGAGGAGGCAGCGACGAAAACTGCGAAAACTACGAATACTGCGAAAACTGCGAAAATTACGAAAACTGCGAAAAATAGTAAAATTCGTCATTCCCACAAAAAGGGGACGAGAGAGGAGGTAGCGACGAAAACTGCGAAAACTACGAATACTGCGAAAACTGCGAAAATTACGAAAACTGCGAAAAATAGTAAAATTCGTCATTCCCACAAAAAGGGAACGCGAGAGGAGGCAGCGACGAAAACTGCGAAAACTACGAATACTACGAAAACTGCGAAAATTACGAAAACTGCGAAAAATAGTAAAATTCGTCATTCCCAGAAAAAGGGGACGAGAGAGGAGGCAGCGACGAAAACTGCGAAAACTACGAATACTGCGAAAACTGCGAAAATTACGAAAACTGTGAAAAATAGTAAAATTCGTCATTCCCACAAAAAGGGGACGAGAGAGGAGGCAGCGACGAAAACTGCGAAAACTACGAATACTACGAAAACTGCGAAAATTACGAAAACTGCGAAAAATAGTAAAATTCGTCATTCCCACAAAAAGGGGACGAGAGAGGAGGTAGTGACGAAAACTGCGAAAACTACGAATACTGCGAAAACTGCGAAAATTACGAAATCTGTGAAAAATTGTAAAATTCGTCATTCCCAGAAAAAGGGGACGAGAGAGGAGGCAGCGACGAAAACTGCGAAAACTACGAATACTGCGAAAACTGCGAAAATTACGAAAACTGCGAAAAATAGTAAAATTCGTCATTCCCACAAAAAGGGGACGAGAGAGGAGGTAGCGACGAAAACTGCGAAAACTGCGAAAACTGCGAAAATTACGAAATCTGTGAAAAATAGTAAAATTCGTCATTCCCAGAAAAAGGGGACGAGAGAGGAGGCAGCGACGAAAACTGCGAAAACTACGAATACTGCGAAAACTGCGAAAATTACGAAAACTGCGAAAAATAGTAAAATTCGTCATTCCCACAAAAAGGGGACGAGAGAGGAGGTAGCGACGAAAACTGCGAAAACTACGAATACTGCGAAAACTGCGAAAATTACGAAATCTGTGAAAAATAGTAAAATTCGTCATTCCCAGAAAAAGGGGACGAGAGAGGAGGCAGCGACGAAAACTGCGAAAACTACGAATGCTGCGAAAACTGCGAAAATTACGAAAACTGCAAAAAATAGTAAAATTCGTCATTCCCACAAAAAGGGAACGCGAGAGGAGGCAGCGACGAAAACTGCGAAAACTACGAATACTGCGAAAACTGCGAAAATTACGAAAACTGCGAAAAATAGTAAAATTCGTCATTCCCACAAAAAGGGGACGAGAGAGGAGGTAGCGACGAAAACTGCGAAAACTACGAATACTGCGAAAACTGCGAAAATTACGAAAACTGCGAAAAATAGTAAAATTCGTCATTCCCACAAAAAGGGAACGCGAGAGGAGGCAGCGACGAAAACTGCGAAAACTACGAATACTACGAAAACTGCGAAAATTACGAAAACTGCGAAAAATAGTAAAATTCGTCATTCCCAGAAAAAGGGGACGAGAGAGGAGGCAGCGACGAAAACTGCGAAAACTACGAATACTGCGAAAACTGCGAAAATTACGAAAACTGCGAAAAATAGTAAAATTCGTCATTCCCAGAAAAAGGGGACGAGAGAGGAGGTAGCGATGAAAACTGCGAAAACTACGAATACTGCGAAAATTACGAAAACTGTGAAAAATAGTAAAATTCGTCATTCCCACAAAAAGGGGACGAGAGAGGAGGTAGCGATGAAAACTGCGAAAACTACGAAAACTGCGAAAATTACGAAAACTGTGAAAAATAGTAAAATTCGTCATTCCCACAAAAAGGGGACGAGAGAGGAGGCAGCGACGAAAACTGCGAAAACTACGAATACTACGAAAACTGCGAAAATTACGAAAACTGCGAAAAATAGTAAAATTCGTCATTCCCACAAAAAGGGGACGAGAGAGGAGGTAGCGACGAAAACTGCGAAAACTACGAATACTGCGAAAACTGCGAAAATTACGAAAACTGCGAAAAATAGTAAAATTCGTCATTCCCACAAAAAGGGAACGCGAGAGGAGGCAGCGAAGAAAACTGCGAAAACTACGAATACTGCGAAAACTGCGAAAATTACGAAAACTGCGAAAAATAGTAAAATTCGTCATTCCCACAAAAAGGGGACGAGAGAGGAGGCAGCGACGAAAACTGCGAAAACTACGAATACTACGAAAACTGCGAAAATTACGAAAACTGCGAAAAATAGTAAAATTCGTCATTCCCAGAAAAAGGGGACGAGAGAGGAGGTAGCGATGAAAACTGCGAAAACTACGAATACTGCGAAAACTGCGAAAATTACGAAAACTGTGAAAAATAGTAAAATTCGTCATTCCCAGAAAAAGGGGACGAGAGAGGAGGCAGCGACGAAAACTGCGAAAACTACGAATACTGCGAAAACTGCGAAAATTACGAAAACTGCGAAAAATAGTAAAATTCGTCATTCCCAGAAAAAGGGGACGAGAGAGGAGGTAGCGATGAAAACTGCGAAAACTACGAATACTGCGAAAACTGCGAAAATTACGAAAACTGCGAAAAATAGTAAAATTCGTCATTCCCACAAAAAGGGAACGCGAGAGGAGGCAGCGACGAAAACTGCGAAAACTACGAATACTGCGAAAACTGCGAAAATTACGAAAACTGCGAAAAATAGTAAAATTCGTCATTCCCACAAAAAGGGGACGAGAGAGGAGGTAGCGACGAAAACTGCGAAAACTACGAAAACTGCGAAAATTACGAAAACTGCGAAAAATAGTAAAATTCGTCATTCCCACAAAAAGGGAACGCGAGAGGAGGCAGCGACGAAAACTGCGAAAACTACGAATACTACGAAAACTGCGAAAATTACGAAAACTGCGAAAAATAGTAAAATTCGTCATTCCCAGAAAAAGGGGACGAGAGAGGAGGTAGCGATGAAAACTGCACAAAATACGAATACTGCGAAAAATAGTAAAAAATCGTGATTCCAAACAAAAAGGGGCCGTGAGAGGAGGTAGCGACGAAAATTGCGAAAGCTACAAATACTGCGAAAATTATGAAAACTGCGAAAAATAGTAATTTTCGTCATTCCCAGAAAAAGGGGACGAGAGAGGAGACACCGACAAATACTGTGAAAACTGTGAAAATTACGAAAACTGCGAAAAATAGTAAAATTTGTAATCCCCAGAAAAAGGCGACAGAGAGGAGGCAGAAAGGCGCCAAAGAAAACTGTGAAAAAATGCAAATATTGGAAAATTGCAAAAATTACAAAAAATTGTAACATTTATCATTCCCCAGAAAAAGGGAAGAGCAACAAGGCAGAAAGGCACCGACGAAAACTGTGAAGACTATGAATACTGGGAAAAATAATATGAAATTTACCATTCTCTTAAAAAGAGGATGAGATCCGTTTTAGTTTGTTGCTAGTGTACCCTGTATACTATTTAACTTGTTTATTAATGATTATTATTTATAGACCCTTTTAATAATTACCACGATGCATCATTTTCCGCTAATGACGTCAAACATATTCTTTTGAATTGCAAGAGAATTCAAAAGAATATGTTTGACGTCATTAGCGGAAAATGATGCATCGTGGTATTTATTAAAAGTGTCTATAGTAAGCTTGTTATAATACAAGAGCTTACTGTCAATGATAAATGTGGAAGCAAAACTTATGAGCAAACAAAAAATAAATGAAAGTAATATGTACATACTTACAAATTCGTTGGTTATTTTCACAATTAAGGTGAAGCCAAGAAAATGTTCTTCCAATCCTTTTTCTAGTCTGATGTCTCACATTGTCATTGCGAAGAGCAGTAACAGTCACGGCACATCGGTAAAGATGTAAATTATATTCATTTTTTCGAAAGAGAGTTGAATAAAATGACATTGTTGTGTAAGTTTTACGCAGAGTTTTGTAGAATCCTTGTCCAAATTTGTCAACATCAGATCTTTTAATCAGTACGAGTTGCATTTACTCCAAATTGTTATCCATTCCAAATGTTACATGTATAAATGTAGTCTTCAAACGGAAGAAAATTTGTTGACTGAAGACCTGCTGTTGTTTGTGGTGAAATAATTTTGCCAGGCATTCAATACGCAGTTGGAGGGAGACTGGCACTATTCATTTACATTTAACTATTATAGCGCGAAAGCGCGCGTGATATCGCCTAATACTTAGCGGACGAGGCCGTAGGCCGAGTCGGCTAAAATTAGGCGATATCACGCAAGCTTGAGCGCTATAATAGTTTTATATTTCAACACATTGATAACACAAAGCACAGTTTGAAGAGAGAATATCGCCGACAAGCCTTTTATTTTAAAAAAGCTTACATATGTTTTAACGCGCGAAACTTGCAACATCACACAGTTCAGGAATGAAAGTGGCGCCTTTGTCAATATTGCGCAAACTTGAACACTATAACTGTTTTATAATTCAACACATTGATAACAAATCACAGTTTCGAGAAAAAAATCATTGAGATATACAACCTTTCATTAAGTAAAAAGGCTAACAACAATATTTTACCTCGGACCATTTCTTAAACAACAAACAGCGAATGCCGAAACTTTTGCCAAGCTAAAATTAATTTAGCGTACACAATCAGTTGAGAGTTTCTACGAAGAGCTTTCGTCTACTCAAAGAACGGGACAGAGTAGTGACTACAAGAATTAAAACACAGTAAAATGGCATAAAATGGCATAGAATGTCTTAGTTACAAGTGTTTCGTATCTTAAAAAGTTCAATTCAGAATCAAAACAAATTGAACAAACACACGGCTACGAACCTAAACATAGCTGCGAAAAGTCGGAAAGAACTGCAGCGTACAAAAATTCACAGCTAAAGGATACAAGAAACGGTTAAAACATCGTACCTGTAGTTGATTTGGCTTTTTATTCCTTTCCATCAGCACCAAATTTTCAAACATCGAAGTAAGCTTACAAGCTGAGTCGATCAATGTTGTTTACAAACTTGCTCGATTTTTAGCTCCTACAGCCGTAATGACGAGATCAGAAACTTTTCTGAGAAAGCATCAAGTCTATATCATATTCCAGAAGTGATTACCAAAGAAATTTTACGAAAATTGTGCTCCTTCATTCACTCTTTGTCGAGCGGTTAAACTTTGAACCAGTTTTCATTCAGCTACGCCAAGAAACACTGCGACCGCGACAACGCGAAAATTTCGCGCCGTTTTTGTCCTGACCAATCATGTGAACAATATTGTTTCTCTTTTCTTTTCTTCTCTTTTTTTCTTTCTTTTCCCTTTTTTAACTAATAGTTCACGCACTTTTTCGCCCCAAAACACGAAAAGGCAGCAGTCATTTTCACTTTCCTTCAAAATGCCAAATTTACCGCCATCGCTAGTTATACGTCATGTGGACATAACATATATCGATAACTTTTTGACCATATTTGGGCAGTGTATCAATGTGTTGAATTATAATTTGTGATGTCTTGCACAAGAGTGCACAAGGACTAGCAACTAGCATAGCCTCTAGTCATTCATGCCCAACAAGTAAGTACTAAATTCTTAAAGCATTTAAGCAATGTGTTATAGAAATAAGCTGTAATAGCAAGATTTTGATGAGATTATTTCACGTTGAATCGTGAAATGTTCAACTAAATGGAATAAAAAGATTCTAGCAATACGAAGGAAATGCGTGACACTCTGGTTAAATCCTAAAGTAAAAAGGTGTAAATATTTTAAAAAGTGTCAATGTCATTTATAACACAAACGTTTCGGGCTGAGCCCTTCTTCAGTGTGATTTAAAAATGATTCTATAGTCTGTAGAGCAAAGCAAAATCAGTAATTTGAAAATATAACTTTTAATAGTTCTGGATTGAAGGATTGTAGCTCATTAGATTTTGACAGGCCGCGGTCAAGAATTTAAAGTTGTCATTCTTGGAAGATTTGACGCTTCTAGCCATTATTTGTATGTTTAGTTCGTATTTATTTGGTTTCTTCGCATTTTACTACAGTAATATCATTTGAATATGACATCATCGCGTTCGAATTTCGCAATCCTATTTTCGTGTTGGTTTATGTGCATTATTACATCCATTTTGAAATCACTGGTGATCCTTGCAATCTGATTGGCTCTCGGCAGTGCGTTTAATTCCCAAACGTAAAATCTCTAAACCTCCAAAGCTGATTTATTTTTCAGCAGTGCAATTTATTCCTGAATCGCATTGCTTTTTGCTCTGAATCGCATCTATAAGTTGCATCAATATTGGTACTGACTAAAATCCTGTATTTGGACAATTAAATTGTGCGATTTCAAAATGGATGTAATAAAGTCCTCTCAGTTCAATTACCATTATGTAAAATTGGACATTTTTTGGTAGACGGTCTTCCAAATGGCCGCCCCTGTTGTTGTTTTTTTCAGGGGCTCATTTTTGCCGGAAATTCCTTTGAACAGTCTCCATAATCTGTGATTACTGCTAGTTTTACCTTATAAGGGAAAGAGAACACACAAATTACGCAGTAAATTGTCGTATTTCACTTAAGTGTCCTGGTTTTAAGACACAACTTATTATAAATATTAGCAGTAATCACAGATTATGGTAGACCGTTCAAAGGAATTCCCGGTGGAAATGAGCCCCTGAAAAAAACCAATAGGGGCAACCATTTGGAAGACCGTCTACCAAAAAATCTGAAATTTTACTGCACATAAACCACAGGACAACCAACACGAAATTAGGATTGCGTTCTTCAAACGCGACAAGAATTTCAGTGGAATATTAAATCCCTTATTGGATGGTTTTATAGGTAATTTGACGGACATGTTACTCATTGCTTGCATTTTTACTTGCCCCTGTGGGGCTTGACAAAATACCACGCATCTTGTAAAATATCTGCGCGAATTATATGTTAAACTATTGAATAAGGTGACAATAGTAAAATGTAATAAGCGGACCCCATATTAAGCAGAGGCTGTTTTAACAGATCTCTATTCTAGGTGACTTAGGGAGGGTTCATAATTTATGTAGAGGGGGGCTATGTGGATTTTTAGGGGGGATATTTGTATGCTAAGGTACATAGTGAAACCTCAAGTATTTGTTTAAATATAAACCTTTTTGGCCCTTCAGAATAATTAATGCAATAATCAGTCAAAAATGATCATGGTAATAAACTTGTTGCTTGGCTGACAAAGTTAATTTGCATGTCCAGTTTGGTGTATTTTTATCGCACACGTTTAAAGGGGTCGGTACATTTCACTGACCCCCGGTCCATGGACTACCCCTATATGGACTACCTAAAATGGACTACCAAATGGACTACCTAAAATGGACTACCTGAAAAAAACAAAAATTATATAAAAAAATATTAGACATCTTTGAGTTGCGTTTTAATTTGATTTATTATGTTAGTAGGGGAATTTTTACAACATAAGTTAATGTTTGTCTGGCAACATTTAGCCCCCTATTAAGCAAAGTCACTAAGTCAGAATTGTTGTAAGTTAAAATAGGGAATACACTGTGCTGGTGTGTTCAATTGGCTGCTATTCAAGAATAACCAGAGATACCAGATTAACAACATATTTTTTTTTGTAGTATATTTACATTCCAGTAAAATAAAATGATGGAACACACTCTAAAACTGTGTTTTGTTTATTTTGGAGTGAGGGAGACTGTATATGAGTGAAGTGAGGTAGGCAGGGTGTTATGGGAAGCTTCACTCATAAATAAGCCTATGTATCTGTTGTGGTTCAAATTTTTCTTTTGTTTAAAAATTTTCAAACCAGCTTGGTTTTTATATTAATGAATCTGGGCGAAGGAAAATAAAAATCAAACTGGTTTGAAAATTTTTAAACCAAAGAAAAATATGAACCACAGCATATCCGTGAAATTCCAAGAGGGGAGGGGGGGGGGGGGGGGGGGAGACTCAAAATCCACTCTTCTTAATGGCAATCATGTAGCTTAACTGGAATTTCCTGAGGGGTATGGATACCATTACGGTTGGTACAAAACGACGGTCACAGGGCACAGGACAATGTTCTTATACCATAACAGTAAATAAAAGGTAACCATTTTCGAATCAGTGCTTAACCCTAAATACACTGATTAATTCCCCTGAGATGACCTGCATCGTTCTAATATAACTAGTATTCTGCAAAGAAAAGTAAAGCAACTACATGGTTACGTCATTCCTTAGAGGTGCACCCCCTCCTAAGAAAAATCCTGGATCCACCCCTGACAAATATAATGGACTTGCATCATAGCGTGCACAGGACAGGGTAAAAAGGTACTTTGATTCATGCACAGAACTGTGAAACCAACTAAATCAAAAAGCAATAAGTTGAGTACTATTGTACATTAATTGTCAATACTCAATGGCTAATTAGGTTGCAAAATGTTATGGTTCTTTTAGTTTCTTGATTACTCATTGACCAATGATTATTTATGTCTGAAAACATCCGTGGTAGTTGATTGGTCAGGCGAACCAATTTAAGAACGAAGTATACATGCGTGTACGGTCCTTGTTTGTTGACATGTGATAATTTGTGTGTCCAGCTTCTTGACTTTTATCGGAACACGTTTTAAGAACGAAGTATACATACGTGTACGGTCCTTGTTTGTTGTCGTCCAGCTTCGTGTATTTTTATCGGAACACGTTTTAAGAACGAAGTATACATGTGTGTACGGTCCTTGTTTGTTGTCGGTGTTAATTTGTGTGTCCAGTATACAAACGTGTACGGTCCTTGTTTGTTGTCGTCCAGCTTCGTGTATTTTTATCGGAACACGTTTTAAGAACGAAGTATACATGCGTCGACGGTCCTTGTTTGTTGTCGGTGTTAATTTGTGTGTCCAGCTTCGTGTATTTTTATAGGAACACGTTTTAAGAACGAAGTATACATGCGTGTACGGTCCTTGTTTGTTGTCGTGTGTTAATTTGTGTGTCCAGCTTCGTGTATTTTTATCGGAACACGTTTTAAGAACGAAGTATACATGCGTCTACGGTCCTTGTTTGTTGTCGTGTGTTAATTTGTGTGTCCAGCTTCGTGTGTTTTTATCGGAACACGTTTTAAGAACGAAGTATACATGCGTGTACGGTCCTTGTTTGTTGTCGTGTGTTAATTTGTGTGTCCAGCTTTGTGTATTTTTATCGGAACACGTTTTAAGAACGAAGTATACATGCGTGTACGGTCCTTGTTTGTTGTCGTGTGTTAATTTGTGTGTTCAGCTTCGTGTATTTTTATCGGAACACGTTTTAAGAACGAAGTATACATGCGTGTACGGTCCTTGTTTGTTGTCGTGTGTTAATTTGTGTGTTCAGCTTCGTGTATTTTTATCGGAACACGTTTTAAGAACGAAGTATACATGCGTGTACGGTCCTTGTTTGTTGTCGTGTGTTAATTTGTGTGTCCAGCTTCGTGTATTTTTATGGGAATACGTTTTAAGAACGAAGTATACATGCGTCTCGGTCCTTTCAAGCTGGCAGTGACTTGGGGTTGTGAGTTCATTAGCATCACAAAGAAGTGCAAAATTTCGCAACACGCCGCCGAAAAATCGTGGAGCTAGCGATTTTTCGCAAATTTCGCAAATTTTGTAAAATCCGCAAGCTGGGTGTGGGATTGCGAGTTAATTAGCATCACACACTACCGAAAAATCGTTGAGGTAGCGAGTTTTCGTAATTTTCGCAAATTTTGTAAAATTCGCAAAATTCGCAAGATCTGTAACGAAAAATCGTAAATTATGCAAGCTGGGTGTGGGATTGCGGGTTAATTAGCATCACACTACCGAAAAATCGTTGAGGTAGCGAGTTTTCGTAATTTTCGCAAATTTTGTAAAATTCGCAAAATTCGCAAGATCTGTAACGAAAAATCGTAAATTTTGTAAAATTCGCAAGCCGTAACGAAAAATCGTAAAAATAGTAAATTTCGTAGCTCGCAAGATCTGTAACGAAAAATCGTAAATTTTGTAAAATTCGCAAGCTGTAACGAAAAATCGTAAAAATAGTAAATTTCGTAAAATTCGCAAGCTGTAACGAAAAATCGTAAAATTAGTAAATTTCGTAGCTGCGTGCAATCCTGGCCATAAGTGCGCATCATCAGACAATATTTAGACTACTGTTAAGAACAAGAGTTCGAGCCGGCGAGCGAGCGTTCTCTCTACCGGATGATTGAAGTTTGTTCAGCCTCCATGCAGAGATCCCTTCAGGGACTTGACAACACCACTGCGGAGGGCGCTGAGGGGTTTGATCAAGCCCTTTCTATGTTGGAGGGCTTAGCAGATCAGGTTATCAACGTAACTGCCACTCAGAAGCTACTAAAGGATGGAAAAAGATACTTGAAGAATGATTTCAAGACACACGTCGGACGAGGTGAACAGTGCAGTGATCACTGCACAGTCCACGCTTTCTAAGTAATGATAATGCTAGGGAGTTCAGGGGGGAATGTGATCACCAACACACCTACGAATGTGAGCGCTGTGAAAGCCTGGAGGGAGTACTGGGAGAGGTGGCAGAGATGCTAGATAAAGTGGACATGACCGAAGAGGAGAGGAGTAGGCTGAGGTTTGAGTACACTGAGAGTGTGCGTAACGTTAAGGCTTGGAAAGCCCACTTGTTACGGTCAAGTAACCAGGACGAAGCTAAGCAACATGCCCTCCAGAAGCTAGACGAGAGCTCGTGTTTGGTTATAATGGACTGGGCAATGAAGTTTCTGCCTGCGCAATACAGAGAACAGATGAGTGACTTTTTTGGGAAGAGGGGCAGAGCTGGCACATCAGCGCTGTAATCACAAGAGCAACTATGGAGAGCAATCATGAACTGGAGTGCTTTGTACACATTTTCAACCACTGCACTCAAAATAGCTTTACAGTTCTGTCAATTATAGAGGACTTGCTACACAAAGTCAAACAAGAGTATCCATTTGTGACAACAGCCTATCTCCGATCAGATAATGCTGGGTGCTACCACAATGGGCCTTTGTTACTGAGAGATGTGGGGGAGAGAACCGGTGTCGCGAGAAAAATGGGCATCATGCAAATTCGGTCAAATTTTTTAAAAAGAAGCTTACGGGATTGGATTTTAACTTGCCAAATGAAAAAATTATCAAGTGAAGTGTGCCCACTTATCTAAAAAAAATATTCTCAGTCAACTAAAGAAGACAATAAGCATTTGCAATCTGTAACAACTCAAGCGTGACAAATTTCGGGGAAAAACAACAATCATGCAAATTAGGTCATATTATGCAAATTAAGTCAATAATTATGCACATTAGGCCAAAGTCGCGAGAAATCTCACGCGACGGGATTTTAACTTGCCAAATGAGAGTTTGCGAATTTGAAAAGACTTAAAGACAGACTAATAAAATATAGGTTTGATTTGAAAGTAAACTGCCGCACTTTGGAGAAAATCAGCTTTGAAAATTGCCAAAATTATTCATACAGTCCGATAGCCGTGAAGTGGTAATATTTGAAACCGCTCCAAAGTAAATCTTTTTATCCAAAATCGTTTATATTGCAGACATATGCTGTTTGGATGCCCAACATTATGTACAGTTCGTACAAATGAATAAGGCCGACGCGAAGTCTATAAAATTAGCCGTGGAAATCGACTTAAATCATGTTAAATTTTCCGTCTCACCTTGCCGAAAGAGCACCAAAAACTAGGGGGGTGGTCAAAATTCGAAGGAATTTATTTTATTTTACTAAGATTACCACCGATCGTAATCTTATCTGATAGAGAAAAAATGCTGAAAATTTGGAGGGAATCCGCCAACCTCGATCCGTGGACCTTGCCCGGTCCTTACCGACAATGACACTTAATATATATAAGCATGCCAACCAAACCAAGTGAAAAGCGGCTACGAGTGCCCAGCGAAGAAGAAGCTTCACATTCACAAGTAGGTGACGCGGACGCCATCTTACAAGACATTTTGCACAAACTGCAGAAGCTTGACTTGTTAGAGCAAATTAACGAGCGGCTTATGAAAATAGAGTCCGAAACAAGTACCTTTAAAGAAAAGTTTGACAAACTAGAAAAAGGCCTGAATTTTATCACGGGCGAGGTAAATGAAACGAAGGAAGTCATTGAACAGAAAGCTGACAAAGTCAAGTTCGAAGCTCTAGAAAACGAACTCGAAGAACTGCGTAACAGGTCTCGGAGGAATAATCTGGTTTTCTACAATGTTCCGGAAAAGACCGAAGGGCAAGACTGTGCTGGTTTTATCCAGGATTTCATATTAACACACATGGGTTTAGAAGCGCTATGGTGACATGTGGAAATTGAACGAGCACACCGAACCCTGACAAAGTCATCGCGCGATTCTTCCAGTAAACAACGACCAAGGCCAATACATGTGGCATTCTTGCGATATGTTGACAAGATGAAAGTGCTATCCAATGCTGCTGCGAGATTAAAGAACAACCCTTTAGGAGACAACTTGATCGGAATAAGCGAAGATTTTGCGAAGAAGACGCAGGAACAGAGGAAAGCTTTAGTTCCTTTTAAGAAGCACTTGCAAAAGAAGCTTAGCAGCGAGTGTAAAGTGTTTATCGCCTACCCCGCTTCCTTGAAATTCGTAGATGAAAATGGCAATCTTAAAATAGTTCGAAAGGAAGACTTTAGGAATCTTAAAGACGAAATGGAGAATGAAAAGAATGAGCGTTGACGGAGCATCAAGTTAACCGTATGGCTAGACTTTACAATACCCGGCCACTTATTTGCATCTCATTGAATAAGAATGGATTCTTTTGTTTTCATATGGCTAGTTCTAACAAACATTAAGGGATATGAAAATAAGTGGCCGGGTATTGTAAAATCGCTCCCTCCGTATGGCAGAGCCTTTAATTAGCTTAATCCTCGCAAGAGGTAACTGTTTTGTAATTCTTGTGTGTATTTATGGTATCTGTTACATCTTGGAGAAGAGAAGCTCAGAGGCATTTGTGGTTACCAAGGAAAATAATTATAACAAACGTATCTATGGGTAAGCTTAGTTTTATAACGTTAAATGTTAGAGGTTTAAATGGCTCAAGGAAACGAAGAGCTATCTTCAGACAACTTCATAACAAAAAAGCTTCTGTTATTTTTTTGCAAGAGACGTATAGTTCCATCAGTGAAGAAAAGAATTGGAGCACAGAATGGGGCAGTAAAATTTATTTTTGCCACGGCAGTAAACACTTGTCGTACGTGATACCTGGGGCCAAATAATTCATGATGTCCAAGAACTTGTGGCTGGGAGTGTTGATGAACATGATGCGCCCCTCTTTCTCCGCGGCGAAGACCCCATTCTCTTGAGCGAAATGAGAAACAAAGTACTTGCGGATAAGCTTGAGATCGTAATGGCCTGAGTTGAAGCCGACCACAGGCACTTGGTTGCACCATTTGTCGATGAGCTTGAGTTGCTTCTCAGGAAGATTCTCAATGTCTGGGGGCATATATTGACCAGCTACAGCCTCGCGGATGGCTGCGCTGCGCCGCTCCAGGGAGGCATAAAACAGACCGATAAGCTCGTCAGGATCTTTGGAGCAAATATACTCAGGCTCAGGGTTCAACGTGTCGGAAATGGAGACTGAGATGGGCACATGCTCGCTTTCATAAGAGAGATCGCGTTTCGGGCGAGTTGCCTTGGTCTTGTCCTGGTACGCTTCGAAGTCGTAGACGATCGCGTGGGGATATGTTTTGTTTCTTTTCTGTGGGCAACGATCATTCTACCAGGGGGAAGGCTGTTCGTGTTCCCACCTTTCCACCACGTTGTACCCAGCGTCTCGAAGCAACTGAGTTCGTTGCAGAGTCTTTTGGTAAGCAACCATCCTTGTGATTGTATTCCCCCTTCGGTCAGTATAGACACCTTCGTCCCTCGTTCCCTCGGGGTAACATTCCTCGCAACCGTGCCAGAAACAACCGTGGAACTGAAAAACTGTCTTGCTTTCTGGGTGATAGTCGTCGACTGGAGCCCCACAAATATAGCTCTCACCGCCATGGCCGCATCTGTGATGGTGGATGTGAATGTCACGCTGCTTCGCCTCCCACTCCAGCCAGCACACTGCCTTGACACCGAAACCGCCTTCTGGGTAAAAGGCTTTCTCAAAAGCTGACTCCGGAGGGAGGACACGTTTCCCTGGTCACGTTGAACCCTGCTTATGGAAAGCATTCAATTGGATTTTTAGGGCCATCGTTATGGGCCAAATTAACTAACAAGGAAAGAAACATCGAGACTTTGTCAAGTTTTAAAAATATGATACGTAAAAAGGACATATCAGCTGTTGTGGAGGGCTGTGGGAGAGACTGCTATTTATGTCTGTCTTAAACATTTTATAAATTGATATTAAAATATTTTTAAATATTTTTATTTTTATTTTTAGTAATATATTATAGCATTATATTATATTGTAAATAGAACATCTTAGTTAGTAGGTAGTTAATGTTTTATTATTTTTTTTTTTTAATATTGATTATTATGATTTTACATGATTTATTGTGTGCCCCCAATTAGTGTCATTTAGGCGCTAGAACGACCAGACACTATAATAAAGTTTATGTATGTATGTATGTATGGGCAGTCGATTTTGGTTTGGCCACGAGTACACGTCTTGGAGTGGCGCTTCAAGTTATCAGCCCGTGTGAACCTCCCGCCGCACTCGCCACAAGTGTAATTGTTTGTGACTTTATTGATATTGGTGATCAAGAAGGAGTGGCCCTCATGAATACCGATAGTCATGGTTGAAGCGCCCACCTTGTCGTAATTCGCAGACTGTGAGATAAAATGAAGTCACCATTGGGGAGAACAAGATATGCGGCAATTCCTTGCTTGAAATGCCTTTCGATTTTAGCCGCAAATTTAGCTGGTCTCGAAGCCCCGGATAAACTGCGAAGAAGCTTTCCGCGAGTTCCCTGGTTCTGCAAGTGTTGTCCCTTTTATGAGCTCCCCAATGGACAGCCAAGCAACGAAAGAGACAAAGATTGTCGTTGAAATTGTCAAGGGCAATGACTTCTCTTTTGTTGCGAATCCAATCAGGCCGAAGCCGCCCGAGGCCTATTTGCAGTGGTTGTCGATCCAACACGACTTTGACATCAAGCAGGGCAGTGCGTTCGTAAACCCATTTGGTGTCAGGCCTGTTGAGTCTTGCGTTTTGAAGACGAAGCTCTTCATGGGATTGCAGCCACTGTCGTGTCTCGGAAAGAGTGGATAGCCAACGACTGTTGTGGTTGTTTTGATAAAACATTCTCAACTCCTCGGTTTCAGTGTTTCGTAACTCGAATGTGAAGCGTAAATTGATTGCGTGTCGTGTGTGAACATTTTGCTTGATTTTGTTCAAAATTCTGCCGACAAGAGAGTTTTCGAGATTGTTTACAAAGCGGAACCGGATTATTCGTCTGCCGTGTTCAACCCATTGGTCAACCCGATCATAGATTTGAACAAGTTGTTCAAAATCTAGATCCGGTGGGTTGTTTTGAGGCTCGACCTCAGCATTATTGTCGTCGGCAAGTTCGATCCGCTCGACATTTCGTGTCTGTTCGTCCAGTTAGGCAATCAGCTCGCGTTGATTGGCATCACGTCGTCTTCGCCGGGGTTGTGCCATTGCGTATATACAAAGGGTAGGGGTTTCTTCAATTGGTTATGTCTCGCTTGCAGTTGCGGGCGGGCTCGGGGAAAAACGCATTTGCCCCCCTCTTACGGGGTTTGAGGGAGGGGTATCCAGAGTAGTTGGTTGGGAGGGACGTCAAATGCGGTTTTTCAAGCCCATAAATAGCGGTCCGAACGCAGTGAGGACCGCTTATTTTATGGGCTTGAAAAACCGCATTTGACTCCCTCCCAACCAACTACTGAGTTTGTTTTACTTATGTGCAATTCAATATTTGTACATTTTGCAAGTTACAATTAATAATCAGTCCATTATTGTCTGGATAGCTGTTTTTCTGATTCCTTACAGCGTTACTATGAAATATTAATACAGGAAGCACATGCAATTCAAACTGTACAATGTACATGATTAAAACTGTTACAATTGCTAAATGACAACAACTGGAAATTGTTTCCATGTTTGTGCTTCACAAATTGAAAAGATTTGGTCAGCTCTGAACATGTTTTCAGAGATTATTGGTAGTTTGACATTTTGTGGTTTCATTTATGCATGAACAGCAGGTCACCAGTTTCTTCAGCACTTGAGACTTTTCGTCATTGTCATCAGCATTAGTTTATGTGCTAAATGTTTACAGATGCATTGACTGGAGGTGATTGAATACCTTTAAAAAGAAAATAAATGAATACCTTGAGATTCAGTTCAAAGGGGTTTTCACTGCTGCGAGGGGTTTTCACTGCTGCGAAAAGTTTACTTACCCGGTGGAGGCGCGTGCTGAAATGGACGGCGGTGCGTACCGGTAGTGGGGGATAAAATCTTCTCGCAGGATCGAGGTTGTAGCCACTTTTCGTCCTCACGGCTAATGGCCGCCATCGTCGAGCGAGATGGTGAAGTTCGGCGTTGGATTGCGTCTCGAAAGTGTGAGTTATTGGCAATAAAATTACGGAAAAAGTTGGAACAACTATCGATCTTGTTGAATACGGGGATAGAGGGACAATGTGTGTTCTTCTTGCATTTCATCGACCGCGTTTTCTTGCGCGGCCTCGTCGACCCGACCAAAATAGTTTCCAACCTTGTCTTATATTTATCCATGATGTAGCGCATGGAAGGAAATAATCAAATACAGGCCATGGAGGGACCCAATGAAAAAACAAAGACACCAGGTTACATGTTAACACTTTATTTCAAACTTCATTTGTACTTTTTACGACAAAAGTTATAAATTTCGTGCAGAAATTTTCGCAAATGTTGCAAAGCAAAACAAAGGTAAACAAAGCTCAATTCTAGTACCCAGTTCCCTACTCGCATATTGTGCTTGGTTCACCTGTGCATAAAACAGAAATAACAACGTAGACCAGAATTTTCCTTTGACACGATTTAAACATTCTCTGGCTTTGAGATGAGCATTATACAACCCCACAGCGGCTCTGTATTCCATTACAAAATACCATAACTGTATACACAATATGCTGGTAATGATGGCTCACCTTTATTAATAGCTTGAATCCGAGATAAACTGTTTTATTTCCTTCTCTTCCTTCGATACAATGAAGTTGCTCCGATATTCTGTACACAACTGATCGTGAACCACCGCACACTTCGTTTTCAGGTAACAGCTCTCGTAGGATACTCAGTTATGTCAAGTTCAGTAAATCAATGCTATTTCAGTGCTATTTCTGGCCTTCAGTTCCGACAAGTTCTTTCTGAGACAGGCAAAGATCCGCTCCGAAACAGCGCCCAGACTCGATAACTAATAGTGTAGACCTTTTGCCTACTGCGAATGCGAGTACGTACTGCTGATCAATGTATATCACTTCGTGTTTGTTTGTTTGCAAGTGAGCGCAAATATATTCACGATAAATAAAGCACGGCGGTGTAAAATGTGAAACAGACAAACAAACCTAGCTTTTCTCCACACTTCAAACCAAAATGGCGGAGCAAAGCAAACTCTCCGCGACGAGGTGGTCACGTGACCTAGTTCCCAGTGTTTTTCTTATCCTCCAAGGCTAGTTCCCAATGTTTCTCGGGTGTAATCCGGACAGACATCCGAACACCACGGCACGACGGCAATAACGCGATGACTTCGTCATCGCTTAAAAATGGTACCCCATATAGCCTTTACGTGCGTCTGTTTGATATACATTGAAGGGCGCTTTTTATAATACTTAAATGGCAGTTTTCCCTACCCTTTTTATACTTCAACTTGTGTTTTCCCTACCCTTTCCTATACTTCGTGAAATCCCTACCCTTTCAAATACCTCCAGACTAAAAAAGGTACCCCCTTCGGGCGGAGCATCCCCGTATAGCCCATTATAGGGAGTACTCCCCTCCCCTCCGAGATGTCTGATGATAAAGGCCAGCAGTTTAAACACGCTGACTGTTTTCGCGCAAAAACTAATGACAACACTTTCGTGGTACTCTGGGTTTATTATGCTATATAAGGCGGTTCTAACCTTTTTATCTTTGGATGAAATCCAACAGTAAAGCTATTGGGAATTATTTTCTCCAGTGTGTTATTACTGATGCTGCACAAGATGGTTTTACTTCACAGTCAGTGGATGAAAAGCAGTGTGCGAGCAATACTTTCCCGTGTACTTTTTATTAGGAGATGGGAGTCTGCTACACTGAAGGTGGCTCAACTGTTATTAAGTCAGTCTGTGAATAAATTCTTAAGGTGTATGTCACTTGCTAGCTAAGGATCTTTACTCGCACGACAAAATTTTAAAAAGAATTGTCCATTTTGTACTTTGACATTCTTATTAAATAGCTCGCTTACCTGTAAGGCATCATCCACTGCAAACAAGTGGCGCTTGATACGTATCGTTGAAATGATTTCAGCGTGATGTTATGGGAAGACGTAGCATTTTCCCACCAAGGATATTTGTAAATTGCTACTGCTTTAAAGCATTGCCGAGGAAATATTGGAGCAAATAGTCTATTACTTTTAATATCCGAGGCCACATTTCCGATAACCTCTTTAAATGGATATGCTGGGACAGCAATGATGAGCTTTTTGGCGGACACTAGGAAATGATCGGTATGTATTGCAAACATGTTTCCTTTTTCTATTCTATTGAGCGCCTGCACTCTTTCCCTCGCATACATTTTTACTCCAAATCGCTTCGCAGATGTTTCTAATGCGTTGGAAATTTCCGATATTCCACCTCTTGGTCTAAGGAATTCATATGTGAAATTCTCAAGCTTTGAGGCTTTTTTGTACTCGTATGAATACAGTGTGCTTTCTCGCCTAGTATAATCTATCTTATCGCCATAAATTACATTCAAAAAGAGGCGTGCTTCATTTCCAACTCTTTGGCGAAGGAAATCTTGATAAGAGGGGAATTCGAGGGCTTTCTGTTTGGACATGTTCATCCAAACATACGTCATCATCTCACGGATGGAGTCATGTTTGCAAAGGGGCCTGACAACAGAGTGGGGAAAGCTTGTTTCTTGAAGGACTGGAAGCTGTCTGCATATACTCCTCTGCCTTCTAAATAATCCACTTTAAGGACAGGCATCTTAAACATCGGGACATTGAGACGTCTCGCTAAGTTTCTGAAGGGAACGTGTAAAATGGATCCTTAGTATAGTCAGTGTAATTCAGCCCTACATGTACGTACTCATTGCTGAATCCACCGATTAATTTCCACGCTGTTTTACAGGATATATAAAATACATCACGTGCGTTTGTGGATGAAATCCTGCCGCTCATAATTAGCAATTAAAGAAAACTCTCTTCAGCAGTACTTTTCATTGATGATACCGTTTATTTGTACATTTTACCATTGGGAAGGAACGAATTTATGGAAATCCCAAAACTTGGCATAATTCTAATCAGGTAATACTTTCTATCATTCTGATTATATTAGAAAGAAAAAAATGAATTAAAAAAAAGTCACATCCACTCACATCACTTTCTTGTTTCCTGTATTTATCCGCCAGGCTCCCAACACTAAGAAAAACAACAGGTTCAAGAATGAGGTAAATAAGAAAATTAGGTGCATGTGTGGGTCCAGTATATACAGCAGAGCAAATAAGGGGCTAAGCGTTGAAAAAGAGCAAAAAAATTAGATTCTGTTGGGATTTAATTTATTTTACATATTTGTTATTTAGACAGTTAATTTCTCAAATAAAATGATTAAAATTTCTCACTTAACGAAACGTTTGGTGCTCGGCTGAAGGTGACGTCATAGTTTCTTCCACCGAATCTGGGTTCTTTCTCAAATAAACACACGTCATCTTCTTTGTTTCTTCGCATGATGGTCTCTGCCATGTAAAGTCCTGAAATACCTCCTCCAACAACAACGACATCACAGGACATTGGCTTCAAGGACGACTCTTCCTCTATTCGAAAAACGTGGGAATTAAGAATTAAATAGAAGCAGCGGCTTTTCATCTCATAAGGCGCCGTAAAATCACAAGACGCGAAAAATCCCTACCCTATACTACAAGACGCCAAAAATCCCTACCCTATACTACAAGACGCCAAAAATCCCTACCCTATACTACAAGACGCCAACAATCCCTACCCTATGCTACAAGACGCCAAAAATCCCTACCCTATACTACAAGACGCCAACAATCCCTACCCTATACTACTAGACGCCAACAATCCCTACCCTATACTACAAGACGCCAACAATCCCTACCCTACACTACAAGACGCCAAAAATCCCTACCCTATACTACAAGACGCCAACAATCCCTACCCTATACTACAAGACGCCAAAAATCCCTACCCTATACTACAAGACGCCAAAAATCCCTACCCTATGCTACAAGACGCCAAAAATCCCTACCCTATACTACAAGACGCCAACAATCCCTACCCTATACTACAAGACGCCAAAAATCCCTACCCTATACTACAAGACGCCAACAATCCCTACCCTATACTACTAGACGCCAACAATCCCTACCCTATACTACAAGACGCCAAAAATCCCTACCCTATACTACAAGACGCCAAAAATCCCTACCCTATACTACTAGTTTCGCTACTTTTCAGAAACTCTATCTTCATACCACTGATCATTTTTTTCTCGGTAAATGATACCCTATTCAGTCTAGACAAACTCTCTGATCTCTATAAGCTGTTTGAAACAGGAGCCATAATTGGGTATTATGGCTTCTGATTTGAAACTATATTCTTAACAGCGGCACATAACCAAATAGTTTATATATGAGAGTGCACCCTCCCCTCCTCCTCCCCCCCCCCCCCCCCCCCCCCCCCCCCCCCCCCCCCCCCCCCCCCCCCCGGAGTTGCACTCTGCACGGCTAATGTCACGGTATTAGCTGAAAACGATATAAAGTATAATTTGTTGACTTCTTTTTGGAAGATTTACATTCCATTGTATTCAAGGGGGGCATATTACGAAAACAAATCAGTCGATTACTCACTGGCTGATTATCATATCTGCCATTGTACTTGTGAGTGACTGACTGTCAAATTCGGCGGTTTATTTCAGGGTTTAATATTTGCGATCCGACTGGACGGTCTGGTGCCTACCCGCATTGGCCACATATTTGAATTAATGTTATCATTTAATCAGAGGCTCAGCAAAAGATAGCTTATGCTTCAATGAACTTTCAACATATTTCAATATGTATACATCATAGAACCCTCTATCATAGAAACGTTTCAATGCAGAGATCCACAAAACGGGTAAATAAAATGCACTGGTTCGGTTTTGCCTTATCTCTTATGCAGAGAAGCTCGAGCCAGACAACACTTGAAGTGTAATAAAACAAAGTGAATCGAAACTGAATGCAAGGCTGGCTCTACGGCAATGGGCTACAATTTATTTAGCCGCCGATATTTCAGTCGGCTAACAAAATTAGCCTTCCTCTATCATAGTGCTACACATTAACTTACCATGTCCTTTAGCCGTGGCATCGCCTTTGTCTCCATCAACGAGTTCTTGCTTTCCTTTTTGCTGGACTAAGAGCACCGCTAACACAATTAATACAACCACCAGCGATATGAACACCAACAGTGCTGCGAACGCTTTAACTCGACTCACGAAGACGCCGCGTGTTGTTTCTGACGGGTTACGAACTGGGCTGTAGTCCGTTTCTTCTTTAAGCATGTTGGATTGACAAATTTCCAGCGTCAGGGTTATTGTGTGTATTTCATCTGTACGCTCAGAAACGGGTCACTGAATATATCACACAACCCGTGAACCGGTTTGTAATTGGCCCAGTATCTTTTTCCGCCACTTGACATGGCTTTAATGGAAATATCTCGTTCACGTTTCAAGCAATCCAAAAACTCTATGCTTATCCCATGAATCTATATATGTTATGGAGTATTTTGTAAATTTATGGGTGATTTTTGGGTATGTTTGGGAGGAAATAGTTTTTCTCAAAGGATTGGTAAAATTACTAGAAATAAGAAATATTGAAGATTTAGTGGAGTTTAAATTAGAATTTGTAGTTAATAATTAATAGACGGACACCACGTTAGTCCACTGGCAACCTAGGGTGCTCTTGCGTGATTGTGTGTTGGTGTTCCAAAACTCATTTTCTTTCTCCTATCCCTTTTTTAAACATTTCATTCAAATTTAGGTTAAGTCCCGCCTTAACTTCACTGACATATTCATAACTGGGCGAGTAGAAATATATTTGAAACAAACCTCCATCCGTCTCTATTCACCCCACCCCACCTGGGGTAAATAATTTTCAGGGGGACGCCAGTTGGCTGATCATAAAACAGTTGGAAGGCTGTAAAACAGGATGTGTGATGACTCGATGGAAGATGCCAATTTTTTAGATAATGTCGAAAATCGCCAGCCGTGCCCGTTTATAGCGACGGCGATTTTCGTCAGCGATCAAAATCGAGGACTCGTCAAAAATAAAAAAAATCATGTCAAAAATCGGTGAAATTCACTGGCAATCAATTTCGCCGCGATGAGCGTATAAAGTCGCCTAGTTTGTTGCTGGCTTTATAATGTGCGACTACCTCCGAGAAAAACGAGGGATGACTGGCTGACGAAGGGCTGGCGCTCAAAACGGCCGCTTTTGAATGTCTTTACGGTGGCCAATTAACCTTTATCAACTCGGTTAATAGAACCAGACTGTTTTGTGCTTATACTGAGCTTGGGCAGCCTGTGCTCTGAAGAAGGGCTGGCGCTCAAAACGTCAGCTTATGAATCTCTTTACGGTGGCCAGTTAACCTTATAAACTCGGTTAATAGAACCAAACTGTTTTGTGCTTATACTGAGCTTGGGCCGCCTGTGCACTGAAGAAGGGCTGGCGCTCAAAACGTCAGCTTTTGAATCTCTTTACGGTGGCCAATTAACCTTTATCAACTCGGTTAATAGAACCAAACTGTTTTGTGCTTATACTGAGCTTGGGCTGCCTGTGCTCTGAAGAAGAGCTGGCGCTCAAAACGTCCGCTTTTGAATCTCTTTACAGTGGCCAATAGCAAAGCGCACAAATGGCGTCAGTACTCATGTTTGTCTGAGTTTATAATTTATTCTAGTTTATTCTTGCATTTCTGACAATAGAAATTCGTTATTAGGAATCCCCTGAGAGTCACTTTTGGTTTGTTTGTCTGAGTTTTAGTTCTATAAATAGTAATTATGCGCTTCGCTATTAACCTTTATCAACTCGGTTAATAGAACCAAACTGTTTTGTGCTTATACTGAGCTTGGGCTGCCTGTGCTCTGAAGAAGAGCTGGCGCACAAAACGTCCGCTTTTGAATCTCTTTACAGTGGCCAATTAACCTTTATCAACTCGGTTAATAGAACCAAACTGTTTTGTGCTTATACTGAGCTTGGGCTGCCTGTACACTGAAGAAGGGCTGGCGCTCTAAACGTCAGTTTTTGAATCTCTTTACGGTGGCCAATTAACATTTATCAACTCGGTTAATAGAACCAAACTGTTTTGTGCTTATACTCCCCCACTGACGCAGCACCACAGTTTGTACTGAAACAAACCACTTTATTCAACTAATGTACACCCATGGACCTTAGGCTTCCCGGTACTGTGTATTTTCACGAGCGTTGGTCTAAACAATATAAGTTAAATCAGGAGCCATAATCGATTTTGGCTCCTGACGTAAAACCTTTACAGTATTGACTGGCCTGCGTTGCAGGCGTCGGGAAGAGGGGAACTGGGGAGAGAGGGAAAAAACGCCTGTACTAAAAATCCCCTTTTGATCATTTCTGCGGACGCTGGCGGCCGCAAAATTGCGATTGGTTAATTTGCGCTGGGCGGTAAACATAGTAAATTTCTGAGTGAAATTTGATCCTCGTGGTGTGCTATCAACTTAAGCAGTTCCCGCGTGAAGTCAGCCATGTGTAAAAGCGCACTTCCAGTTTCTGATTGGTGAACGTATTGACAGTTGACATAATTAAACGGCGTTCCTTCCCTTTTGCCCCTCTTCTCTTTCGCTTCCCTCGCCCCCCTGCCCGTTTACGGCTGCCACGCAAGTTATGTACTGACAGGGCTAATACACCCGTTCAATGAGTATTATGGACCATTAAGCGAAATTGACGCTTCACGTAACAGGTGAACTTTGGATGTCTTCAACGGGGTAAAAAAGGAAGTCGAAGTGCTGTATGCTTCATATTAAAGAAAGTGAGTTAAGCTGGTTTGAAGCTGTTCAAAGTTAACATTGCTACACTGAGGTATGTATAATAATTCCTATAATTTATGACTTTTCAAAACGAACAGATTCTCCTGAGATTTATCGGTCAAAGGAACGAACGGTTGGTCGCAGGGGTTTCTCTCTCGTTCGTAGCCTAGAGTTCGGCGCAGGAGAAACCAACTGCTCGCAGGGTAATCACGTGATCGAATAATTTTCAAATACCAATACACTTTGCCATATTACTTATCATGAACAATGCAGATCTAAAATAACTTATAGCCGAGACCAGAAGAAAAAGCAATATGGGTGCAAATTAATTGTTATTTAATACAAAATTAATACAAATGTCCTAAAACACATTACGACAATAATACGGTAAATAGACAAATAAAATAAAAACCCGCATTTGAAAATTATTTTAACGCCCAAACCAATTTTACTTTTAGTTATCGACTTAAACAAAGTTACAGTTTAACCCTGAAATCGTTAAACATTTCTACACAGACTTTTCGCAAGTATTTGAAGCTTTTTGCGGCCAAAAATAGAAAACGTGTTATCACGGAAAAGACTTGTGCCGCCTGCAAGCAGACGTGCACTACACAAACCAAAATGAAAGCGCTAGGGCGATCTTATGCTAGGGTAATCTAATGCCAGGGTTTCTAGAGTAAACTAATGCTAGGGTAACCCTAGTGCTAGGGTAATCTAATGCTAGGGTAACCCTAGCGCTAGGGTAATCTAATGCTAGAGTAATTTAATGCTAGGGTAATCTAATGTTAGGGTAACCCTAGCACTAGGGTAATCTATGCTAGGGTTATCTAATGCTAGGGTAATCTATGCTAGGGTAACCCTAGCGCTATGCGGCTTCTAAGGTTCTGGCGATGTTATTCCCCACCCTTCTTTAAGTGCGATGTATGCGGACCGAAGGGCTCCTTCGTTCCATTTATCTATCACTGAAAACGCTTCGCCCACAATGTATATTTCCTCTCCAGGAAGAGGACGCTTCGCCCATTCCTCGATATCGTAGCGGCTAACATTGGATCCTGCCTTTGTTTGATGCCTGAAAAGAAATGCAAGAAACATTTGAAGTCGTGGTTCCCTTAAAAAAAGCGACTAGCAGTATTTCTAAACTACTCCGTCCGACGCAATGTTTTCGTTCCTCTCCCAGAATATTTTTGTCTGCCATAGCCTGAATTCGTTGGCACCTATATACTAATACACTTCTGTGGTGAAAGGCAATATTTAACTGCAAAATTCACTTCTCTTCATTGAGGTTGTGGAAATCCAGACATTAATGCCGGAGGCTCGCGTTAATTTCATGAAATGTTTATTTTCATAGTAAGATACTTACCAACACGTCTTTTCCCAATACTTGAACACAATATCAAGCGGTTCCGGTACAACCATTCCTGGAAACACTGCCTCTACAGCTTTCCTCAATTCCGATTGAAAAACTGCTTTGGCTAACTTTGAAAGTTCACCCCACTTGACGGCGCATCCATAATAGCTATAAGTTAGCTGAATAATCCCCTCTCCTTGAGGTCCTCTTCCACTACAACCGGAAAAAAAATGTCTGTATAAGCAGAGACCGATACTTCGTAGATTTTTGAAGTTTAAATGAGTGCTTTATTTCGGCTGGCCTAACCAGCCTTCTTCAAGAACAATGAGGAAAATTTACTGGCACTGCATAGTGAGATTGTTAATTAATTAATTTTACCATTTTCAGTCTAATTGCGTATTCTTGCTGCTCTACATCTACATGTGTAACTTCTAAAATGCTTGCCTCTCTCTCTGCTCGCTGTTTGGCCACGGCTAAGGACGATGGGACATCCGGATGATACAGGCCAGCGGTTTAAACACGCTGACTTTTTTCGCACTTATAACAAAACAAAACAAAACATATAAATAACATAACATAACATATAAATAACATATAAATAACATAACATAACACCATTATTTTAACACGATAAGAGTTAAAGCTAAAAAGCTTGTGGGGTAGTACTAATGGCCGCACTATCGTGGTGCTGTTTGTTATGCTATACAAGGTGGTTCTAACTTTTGAGTCGGTGGATGAAATCCTACATTGTGACCATTCAAATGAAAGCTATTGAACATCGATATTAAACAGTACTTTCCTGTGGTATTGTTTATTATGCTGTACAAGGTGGTTCTAACTTTTGAGTTGGTGGATGAAATCCTACATTGTGACCATTCAAATGAAAGCTATTGAGCAGTACTTTCCTGTGGTATTGTTTATTATGCTGTACAAGGTGGTTCTAACTTTTGAGTTGGTGGATGAAATCCTACAGTGTGACCATTCAAATGAAAGCTATTAAGAAGTACTGATTTTCTTCAGTGTGTTATTATGCTACACAACGTGGTTTTACTTTTCAGTCAGTGGATGAAAAGCATGTGTGTGAGCAATATTTTCCCGTGGACGTTTCATTAGGAGATGGGATACTGCTACACTGAAGGTGGCTCCCTAAGTTATTAAGTCAGTGTGTGAATAAATTCCTAAGGTGCACGTCACTTGCTAGCTTAGCCGGATCTTTTCTCGCACGACAAAATTTAAATAAATTGTCTATTTTGTACTTTAAAATTCTTAAATAGCTCTCTCACCTGTAAGGCATCATCCACATCAAACAAGTGGCGCTTGATACGAATCGTTGAAATGGTTTCAGCGTGATGTTATGGGAAGATGTAGCATTTTCCCACCAAGGATATTTGTAAATTGCTACTGCTTTAAAGCAAGTCCGAGGAAGGATTGCAGTAAAAAGTTTATTACTTTTAATATCCGAGGCCACATCACCGATAATCTCTTTAAATTTATATGAAAATGAGTTTTCATTCACATGCAAATGAAAACTCATTTTCGCACCTAGCCTCACTTTGGAAGGGAGGCTAAAGGCAACTCGGAAATGGCCTATTTCCGCGCTGTTTTATAGAATAAAATACATCACGTGCCTTTGTGGACGAAATCCCGCCGCTTATAATGAGCCATTCAAGTAAACGCTCTTCAGCAGTACTTTTCATTGATGATACTGTTTATTTGTACACATATTACCATTGGGAGGGAACAGATTGAAGGGAATCTCAAAACTTGGCATAATTCTAATCAGGTAATACTTTTTATCATTCTAAATCTTAGCAAGAAAAGAATGATTTAAAAAAGTCACATCCACTCACATCACTTTCTTGTTTGCTGCATTTATCAGCCAGGATCCCAATACTGAGAAAAACAACAGGTTCAAGAATGATTTAGATAAGATAATTAGGTGCATGCGTGGGTCCAGTATATACAGAAGAGCAAATAAGGGGCTAAGTCTTGACAGACAACAAAAAATTAGCTATTTTGTTGGGGCTTAATTTATCTTATGAATTCTTATTTAGACTGTTTATTTCTCAAGTAAAATGATTAAAATGTTTTACTTAGCGAAACGTTTGGTGCTCGGTTGAAGGTGACGTCATAGTTTCTTCCACCGAATCTGGGTTCTTTCTCAAATAAACACACGTCATCTTCTTTGTTCTTTCGCACGAGGGTCTCTGCCATGTAAAGTCCTGAAATACCTCCTCCAACAACAACGACATCACAGGACGTTGGCTTCAAGGACGACTCTTCCCCTATTGGAAAAACGTGAATTAAGAATTAAATACAAGCAGCTAGTCCGGGAGCTAGGGTCTCAAAACTGAGTCGCACAAGCCAGAGTACTGAAAAGGTTTGGCGACTGATTTCAATGGATTGAAACCTCCTCTTTTTCGCTAGGTTATTTGTGGTTTCGAATTGTGGTATACGTTTTGAGTTATAGCTACCGTATTTATTCGATTAAACGCCGCGGCGTTTATTTAATTTTTCGTGATTCTGGTGCGGCGTTTATTGGAGGGCGGCGTTTATTTTAAATCCAATTTATTTCTTACAAACAACAGCAACTGAACGTTTGAATTTTTAAAAACAGAAACATGTTTTAGTGTTTGTCTGAAATGTCATTTACTTTATCATTCTCACTTTGCATTTTAATACGATTGCGATGTATGTCATAGAATAAAGTTCACTCAATTATATTCCGCAGAGCTTTGAATGCACTGATAAACATTGTTATAATCAAGGAAAATAAATTTTTAGGCTTGCTGAAACTAGATTATTACTGTACTAGCTTTTTTAGTATATTATTTGAATAAACGCCGCACCATGGATGCGGCGTCTATTCGAGGGCGGCGTTTAATCGAATAAATACGGTATGTTTTTGTGAGTCGGCAAGAGTCGAACAGAGTTCAACATGAGAACGAGGCTGAAAATTGCGACTCAATATCTTCAGAGAACTTTTATCAATAAGAAAACAAATTAGCCCGGATATCTCGTAAGACTCTGTGAAAGTCAATTGTGACAAAAACACCACTGCTTTGTAAAGAAGTCACGTGACCTATACCCTGGTCTTAGTATCTTCGTTTATCGCCGAATAGGAAATAAAACTTTTTGCTGACGAAAATCAGAAAATTGTTCGCATGTTTATTGTACCCTTTCCAAACTAAAAAGTGGCAATTTTTTAAATTCATTGTTCGCTGATGTAAAAAGCTCAGCCAAAGCTGTTAAACCACAGGCTTCCCAAGCTCAAAATTCGTCTTTTTGATGTGTTTTTGAGAGCCCTTCGGGCGGCCGACTCTACATACGTGGTGTATGCGACAGCTTGTGTATATAGAGAAATGTATGGGAAAATCACGAATTTTCTAAAATTGGGTAAATAACTATCTATTTTGAAATACAGTTTACCTACCTCAAATGTGTCGCTTACTTGAGTCTTGTACCGAATTTAAAGCCATTCCATTCTGTATATTCAATTTTACCATAGTATATTTTTAATAATTATTATTGAGATATTCTGTATTTAATTACTATAGATAGAAATCATGTAATGCGCGCTTGATCATTTCATGGAAAGCGCGCAATATAAGAATTAAATTATTATTATTATTATTTAGCGAAGTTATTCGAAGTCGTTGAAGGGGAGACAACGACTTCGAATAACTTCGCTAAATGGCGTCGGAATGGCTTCAAATTCGGTACAAGACACAAGTAAGCGACACATTTGAGGTAGGTAAACTTTATTTCAAAATAGATAGTTATTTACCCAATTTTAGAGAATCCGTGATTTTCCCATACATTTCTCTATATACACAAGCTGTCGCATACACCACGTATGTAGAGACGGCCGCCCGAAGGGCTCTCAAAAACACATCAAAAAGACAAATTTTGAGCTTGGGAGGCCTGTAATTAAACAAGCGCCTTTCAGTAGAGCCTCGATTTGATGTTAAAGGAAAGAGGAACAGTCACAGTGGAATACGCGAAGGAAACATCCTTCTTTGATGCAGGTTGATCTACAGAAAATGTCTTTGAAAATAAAGTAAAAATTAACAATTTGCTTTTAACCATATTCTGCAAGGACCGAAAAGGCCTAAATTAAAAAGGAAAAATTGGGAATTTCCTACCTAACATTACATTTTGGTATATATTTCGGCGATGAACGAAGATGCTGTGACACATGACATACGACGCGGGTATAGGTCACGTGACTTCTTTACAAAGCAGTGGCGTTTTTGTCAATATTGACTTTCACAGAGTCTTACGAGATATCCGGGCTAATTTGTTTTCTTATTGATAAAAGTTCTCTGAAGATAATGAGTCGCAATTTTCAGCCTTGTTCTCATGTTGAACTTTAATAGTTTGACTCTACCCGACTCACAAAAACATAGCTATAACTCAAAACGTATACCAAAATTGGAAACCACAACCTACCCAGCTAAAGAGAGGAGGTTTCAATCTGCTGAAATCCATCGTCAAACCTTTTTAGTACTAAAAAAACTTTAACATGCAAGGCTGATCAGACAGCAAATTCGTTCGATTTCTTTTAATAATATTTGCCCGATATTTCGGTTAGACAAAACTAACCTTCATCAGGGGCTAAGAAAGCTAAGTGAAGAAGGAAACAAACGGTTACAATATTTAAAGGGGGGCTAAGATAAAATACTGACACATGATAGGCTAATGAACAAGTAACGGTTGAAAACTAGAAACGGCTAGTAATGATTATAACAATAAATATGTGGAAGATTAAATTTCGTCGCGTCTGTTCATGCCATTAGGTTCAAGTGTATTGGCTATAGTGATTAAATATGATTCTCTCGCTTTACGGATCATGTCTCTATTAGAATTAATGAGTTCTAATGGGATGATTTGGAGGTCGGTAATAGAGTGTCCGGTGAGAGCAAAGTGATCTGACACGGCAGTCGGTTGATCCTGATGTTCTTTCTTCAAGGCCTTCTCAACTGCACGTCTATGTTCCCCAAATCGATCGCTGACTTGTCGTTTTGTCTCACCGATGTATTGTGTATGGCATTTGGCGCATTGGATCATATAGATGACGTTAGTGGATGTGCAGCAGATGCGATGTCGTATTTTTCGTTTTTCTGGGTTGTGCGAAGCCTCAGTTTTGAGACCCTAGGTCCCGGACTAAGCCACTTTTTTCTGATTCGGAGCCATAAAATCACTGGACGCCAAAAATCCCTACCGTATACCAGACTATACCAGTCTCCTTTCAGAAACTTTATCTTCACATCTTTTTTCCTGTAAATGATACCCTATTCAAGACCAAAACTATCTGATTTCTATAAGTTGTTTGAAAACCATATCCTTCAGCTTCACAGCGGCACATACCCATATAGCTCCCTCTCCCCCGTCCCCTTCCCCCTCGCCCGGAGTTGCACTCTGCTCGGCTTTTGTCTGTATCAGATCTCTTTTTGGAAGATTTACATTCCATTGCACAAGGGGATATTACGAAAACAAATCAGTCGATTAGTCACTGGCTGATTATCATATCTGCCATTGAACTTGTGAGCTATTTACCCTATTTACTGACTGTCAAATTCGCTTATTTCAGGGTTTAATATATGCGACTGAAACGTCAAGTGCCTACCCGCATTGGCCACATATTTGAATTAATGTTATCATTTAATCAGAAGCTCACAAGAGATCTGTACAGGCCGGCAAATGATCCCGGCCGGCAAATGATCCCCGGCCCGCAAATGATCCCCAAATTAGCCGGCAAATGATCCCCGGACCGAAAATGATCCCCTCGCCAAAAAATAGGAATGGCGTGGAATCTACACTTTGGATAATGGATTAAAAACAATTCTCATTAATACTTTAATAGCAGTCTTTTTTCAAATGTAAGCAAAATTCTCTGATTTTAAATTGTTATATAAAGACAAAAATTGTACAACTCTTGAAGAAGAAGTCCACCGTTCAGCCCAACAGTAACAATAACAGTTGGAGGCAAACTGGAACATGTCTTGTCTGTCATGTCGCACAAGCGATGCGATTTTAAAAAAAGCGGTGAAAATTGCACGTGTAGTCTCACGATTTTTTTCTGCGATTTTTTTCAGCCATCGAGCTGCCTATGCGAGACTAGGGTGGCCATGATATAATCCAAAAATGTAATGAAAATGCAATCTAAAAACAATTGAAATGTCCGCTAAATACAGGTTTCGTGTAACTGACAAAATGGCCTAATGTTGCTGTCCGCGTCCGCTTAATAGACGGGTCCGCTGAATACAGGTTCGATTTACAGTAAATATGGGAAGAAAATTTCGGGACCCAAGATGGTGTCCGCTTAAGGTGATTCCTCAGAAATAAAAGTTGTCGAACGATTTTTTTAAAATTTTCCCTAACAGCTCCTTACCATAAGTTGTTTCGAAAAATTCAATAAGAAAGATAGGTCACCATGCTCGGTAAAGAGATATGATGGACCAATGTTGCCCCATTTATGCCTATAGCAATACCGATCACGCACGTCATTATTTGATCGGTTCATGTTTCTTTTCCCGGTAACCCGTGAAAGCAAAGTTTACAATTCTTCAAAAAAACTTGATAGGTTAAAGTCTCCACCATATGGGAACACTTTGAAATAAAAGTTATAAAAAAGTCACACATCTTCAAATGAACGGACTCAAAACATTCCTCGCGTCCTTGTTTTCAAGGTTATCAATTTGCTCCCACGAGTAACTAATTTGAGAACGTTTTTAGCGATATCTTTTTTTCCTGTCGAGGAATTTTTTTTAACTTTTTTAACTTAAAAGGCATTAATTTAACATCAAAATGATGCAGTAAAAAATATAGGTCACCATGCTCGTCAGAGAGAAAAAGACAGTCGTATTTTCTAACGAGCTTGCAGGCCTTGCTGGCGCTTATATGTCGTTTGATTTTCTTTTTCCCTCTAGATCTTGAAACAAAATTTCAGTTCTTTTTTTCACTGATGATTTTATGAAGCGCCCATTTTTATGCCTGGTGAGGTTTCCGGCCAAAAAAGCAGCCATGTTTTAATGCTGCCGATGTTGCGAATTACATGTACGTGTGTTATGCGCAGTACAGGATGCGCAGTGCAATACTGAGGAATCACCTTTTAATAGAGGGCGTCCGCTTATATGGGGTCTGCTTAATACAGGTTTCACTGTAATATACAGTAATCGCCCAAACTTTAGCTGAAGACCATTGATGGGATTGTTGCAAAGTGACCCTGAATTTCGCTTCAGGAGTGCATAAAGGGGCCGTTTAAGTTTTTTTTGTCCGAATTTGACAAAAGCCTCGAACAAAAACAACAATAAAACTTTCCAGTGATTGAACTCCACGCCATTCCTGTTTTACTCGGTATCATTTGTGGGGATCATTTCCGGTCCGGGGATCATTTGCCGGCCAATTTGGGGATCATTTGCGGGCCGGGGATCATTTGCCGGTCGGGATCATTTGCCGGCCTGTACAGATCGCTTATGCTTCAATGAACTTTCAACATATTTCAATTTGTATACATCATAGAACCCTCTATCATAGAAACGTTGAATGCAGAGGTCAACACAACGCGTAAATAAAATGCACTGGTTCGGTTTTGCCGGATCTCTAATGCAGAGAAGCTCGAGCCAGACGTCACTAAGACTTGAAGTGTAATACAATCAACTCTCTCGTAAGCGGACACCCTCGGGAATAGAAAAAAGTGTCCGTTAGTAGAGTTGTCCGCTTACGAGAATTATTCCCATAAGCGGACACCAAAGCAAAATAGGGTGGATGTCCGCTTACGGGAGAGTTATGCGGTTGCTGTAGTGAGGACTATTAAATTAAGAAGATTGCAGTCTTGAAACCACAGCCAAGGAACACGCTAACACAGTTACTGGATTAGATGAGATACTTGGTGACATTACAGACAAATTTCATTGCCAAGAGTCAATTATTATACATGGGGTGTCCGCTTACGAGAGAGCGTAAACAAAAGAAAGAACAAATTTTCATTTTCAAAAGTGTCCGCGTCCGCTTACGAGAGAGTGTCCGCTTACGGGAATGAGTAAATACGGAGTTTGACTGGGAAGTAAAACGGGGATTAGAAAAGGCGTCCGTAAGTAGAGCTGTCCGCTTACGAGAGTGTCCGTTAGGGGAGAGTTGACTGTAAAACAAACTGAACGCAAGGCTGGCTCTACGGCAATGGCCTACAATTTATTTAGCCGCCGATATTTCAGTCGGCTAACAAAATTAGTCTTCCTCTATCATAGTTCTACACATTAAACTTACCAGGTCCTTTATCCGTGGCATCGCCTTTGCCTCTATTAACGATCGAGTTCTTGCTTTCCTTTTTGCTGGATTAAGAGCACCGCTAGCACAATTAATACAATCACTAACGATATGCGAACGCATATCGTGCTGCGAGTGCTGCGAACGCTTTAACTCGACTCACGAAGAAGCCGCGTGTTGTTTCTGACGGGTTACAAACTGGGCTGTACTGCGTTTCTTCTTTAAGCATGCTGGATTAACAAATTTCTAGCGGCAGGGTTAATATTGACGGTGTATTTCATCTGTACGCTCAGAAACGGGTCATTGAATATAACACAAACACCGTGACCCGGTTTGTAATTGGCCCAGTATTTTCACTTCACTGACTGGGCGAGTTGTTTTACATTTAAAACAAGCCTCCATCCGTCTATGAGATCGGGGCAGCCAAAAGCGGAAACTCTGCCGTGGCAGTGAAGTGAAGATACTGGGCCAATTACAAACCGGATCACGGTTTGTGTGTGTTTTCGCGGGCTACGCAACGCTCCTCCCCAGTTTGTGGGGAGGAGAGTTGCGTGATGAGACAAATAACGGCTGCGTGGGAGACTACTCGCTGGCCGATGGCCCGCTCGCGGAGCTCCATACTCATAGAACCTATGCCCGTCATTTTTCATGGTCATGGCTAGCGGAATGTTTCGCGGACACGTCCGGTCTGTCCGTGTGTGCGTAGCGCAGGGCTAGCTCGCGGGCGTGTATGACCTCGCAAAATATGGGCGTATGACGTTACGCAACATCCAGGATCTTAGCAATTTTGAAACCAAAGCGAGGCTATGTTGTTCGCGCGGCTACACGGCCGCCCGATGTCACGTCAGCTGTAGTAAACACTCTTGTGTTTAGCAACACAACAAAAGTTTGCAACGATATATTTTGCAAACCCTGCATTTTTTCGAGGTTTGCTGACTCAAGACAGAAGCCGCTATAGTGGAAAAAGAGGAGCTTTCAGGGAGAAAATCTTGCTTCGAGGATCATACGTTTTATGAATGCGGATTTCAGAACCGAAGAAGCGGAGTTTTAATGAATTTCCAAGCAGCGGACTGACTTAAAGGCAAAAGAAGTTTCATTTTTCGATGGGAATTTATGTCGATATTAATTTGCGAATGACTTTTTCTTTGTGGTCTCGTTAGTTTTGGAGAAATGTTTATAAAACGTGCTCCAATTCAGTCGTGTTGATATTTTGAACTTCATCGAGGACAGCCCGGCCTCGATGGGCTATAAATGGTACGCGTTTTGCTTTTAAACATACATGTAATAGATATTTGAATAAAATTTTTGAAAAGAAGATTTTGTTGTCCATTTTTACGTGTTTGTTCATTCATTACACAGGTTGAAAAGCGATTTTATGTAAACAAAACGACTTGCAACTGGATTTTATAGTTCTAACTCTCATATATAAACTATTAGGGTATGCGCCGCTGTGAATGATATAGTTTCAAACCAGAAGCCGTAATCCCCAATTATGGCTCCTGTTTCAAACAGCCTTTAGAGATCATAGAGTTTTTGTCTACACTGAATAGGGTATCATTTACCGAGAAAAAAATGTTCAGTGGTATGAAGATAGAGTTTCTGAAAAGTAGCGAAACTAGTAGTATAGGGTAGGGATTTTTGGCGTCTTGTAGTATAGGGTAGGGATTTTTGGCGTCTTGTAGTATAGGGTAGGGATTTTTGGCGTCTTGTAGTATAGGGTAGGGAGTTTTGGCGTCTTGTAGTATAGGGTAGGGAGTTTTGGCGTCTTGTAGTATAGGGTAGGGATTTTTGGCGTCTTGTAGTATAGGGTAGGGATTTTTGGCGTCTTGTAGTATAGGGTAGGGATTTTTGGCGTCTTGTAGTATAGGGTAGGGATTTTTGGTGTCTTGTAGTATAGGGTAGGGATTTTTGGCGTCTTGTAGTATAGGGTAGGAAGTTTTAGAGTCTTGTAGTATAGGGTAGGGATTTTTGGCGTCTTGTGATTTTACGGCGCCTAATGAGATGAAAGGCCGCTTGCTGTATTTAATTCTTAATTCACGTTTTTCCAATAGGGGAAGAGTCGCCCTTGAAGCCAATGTCCTGTGATGTCGTTGTTGTTGGAGGAGGCATTTCAGGACTTTACATGGCAGAGACCATAATGCGAAGAAACAAAGAAGATGACGTGTGTTTATTTGAGAAAGAACCCAGATTCGGTGGAAGAAACTATGACGTCACCTTCAGCCAAGCACCAAACGTCTCGCTAAGTGAGAAATTTTAATGGATGAATAAGAAAAAAGTAAGATAAGTTAAACCCCAACAGAATAGATTAATTTTCTTATTTACCTCATTCTTGAAACTGTTTTTCTTAGTGTTGGGATCCTGGCGGATAAATACAGCAAACAAGAAAGTAATGTAAGCGGATGTGACTTTTTTTTAACTGATTATTCATGGACCGCGGAGGGGGAGGGGCTGGTAGGGTCGCGGCCCCACCACTATTTTGCGCCCCCGCCCCCACTTTTTGCGCTATTTCAATATGAAAAAATTATTTTCAATTGTCAGCCCTCCCACTTTTCACCTTGCTCCGCGGTCCCTGTTATTCTTTTCTTTCTAAGAAGATCAGATTAGAGCGATTTTCCTTGGACCATGAAACAGTTTCTAGTAGTTAGTGCATAATAGTCAAAATGAGACACAAAAGAAAACAATGGAAATAAGATCTACTAACCTCTATTAGTGTACTAACTATTTCACGGTCTGAGGAAGATCTCTCTACCAGAAGTACTATCAGATAGTCTCCCACGCAGCTGTTATTTGTCTCGTCACGCAACGCTCCAAAGCTTTTGAAAAAACTTCTAACAAGAGAAATTCAACCGGCTTTTGAACAACCGGGCCCTGCTGAGGAGCGTTTACTTGAATGCCTATTTCAAAGCGGCAGGATTTCATCCACAAACGCACGTGATGTATTTTATTCTATAAAAAAGAGCGAAAATTAATCGGTGGATTCAGCTAAACTACGTACATGTAGGGATGAATAGAGTGACTCAGGATCCATTTTACACGTTTCTTTCAGAAACTTAGCGAGACGACTCAATGTCCCGATGTTTAAGATGCCTCCCATGAAAGTTGATTATTTAGAAGGCAGAGGAGTGTATGCAAACAGCTTCCAGTCCTTCAAGAAACAAGCTTTTCCCACTCTGTTGTCAGGGCCCTTTGCAAACATGACTCCATCCGAGATGATGACGTATGTTTGGATGAACATGTCCAAACAGAAAGCCCTCGAAGTCCCCTCTTATCAAGATTTCCTTCGCCAAAGAGTTGGAAATGAAGCACGCCTCTTTTTAAATGAAATTTATGGCGTAAAGATAGATTATACTAGGCAAAAAAGCATATTGTTTGCATACGAGCACAAAAAATCCGCAGAGAACTTCACAGAAGAACACCTTAGACCAAGAGGTGGAATAACGGAAATTTCGAACGCATTAGAAACATCTGCGAAGCGATTTGGAGTAAAAATGTATGCGAGGGAAAGAGTGCAGGCGCTCAATAGAATAGAAAAAGGAAACGTGTTTGCAATACATACCGATCATTCCCTAGCGTCCGCCAAAAAGCTAATCATTGCTGTCCCAGTTTATCCATTTAAGGCTGGTTTTCACTAGCGCATAAGCATAAGCACAAGCCAACATACGCAGACTCAGTAACGTGTTGATCATTAGTGCCTATTGTTCTGTTTTGTTCAAACAATTGGAACTAATGATCAACATGTTACTGAGTCTGCGTATGTTGGCTTGTGCTTATGCTTATGCGCTAGTGAAAACCAGCCTTTAAAGAGATTATCGGAAATGTGGCCTCGGATATTAAAAGTAATAGACTTTTTACTGCAATCCTTCCTCGGCAATGCTTTAAAGCAGTAGCAATTTACAAATATCCATGGTGGGAAAATGCTACATCTTCCCATAACATCACGTTGAAACCATTCCAACGATACGTATCAAGTGCCACTTGTTTGATGTGGATGATGCCTTGCAGGTAAGCGAGCTATTTAAGAATGTCAAAGTACAAAATAGACAATTCTTTTTAAATTTTGTCGTGCAAGAAAAGATCCTTACTTAGCTAGCAAGTGCACCTTAGGAATTTATTCACAGACTGACTTAATAACTTAGAGCCACCTTCAGTGTAGCAGTCTCCCATCTCCTAATGAAAAGTAGCCTGCGTAGCAGGCGTCGGAGAGAAGGGAACTGGGGAGAAAGGGAAAGGACGCCTGCAATAAAGACCCCCATTTGTTCATTTCTGCGGACGCTGGCTGCCGCAAATTCTGATTGGCTAATTCGCGCTGGGCAGTAAACAAAGTAAATTCCCACGTGAAGTCATCCATGCGTAAAAGCGCGTCCCTACACATTTCAACTTACCAGGCCACTCTTCCGCAGACATGAGACTCATCCCGCTTGAACTGCAACCTACCATTAATGCTTCCCGTCAAAAAGCACGCGAGGCCTTTTTAATTCATATAGGGAACACTTTGTCACCAGAAGGCATTAACCAAAGGAACGAACGCTGAACTCATTTTGTATCATACACTATATATGTCATATATTATTTTTATCTTATGTTTACAAGTGCGCTGTCTACATGTCATGTATTAGCCAATCATTTATAACCATGTAATTTTCAAATTTTAGGAGCCGTTACAATATTTTCTTTCAGTACAGCCCTGGCCCTGAGGAAGACTAATACTATTATTCGAAATTTTGGCCATTAATAAATCTGCCCTTTGCCGTAGTGCCAGCCTTGCATTCAGTTTTGTATTTTCACATTCAAGTGACGCCTGGCACGAGATCTTTCACAAGGAAGATCCGGCAACTACCAGAAAGTTTAATTTCTGCGTCGTGTGGACCTCTGCATTCAAAGGTGTTTCTATTAAATTACCGGCCTAGCGCTAGGGTTAACCTAGCAATAGATTACCCAAGCATGAGATAACCCTAGCTGTAGGGTTACCCCAGCATTAGATTACCCTAGCGCTAGGGTTGCCCTAGCATTAGATCACCCTAGCGCTAGGGTTAACCTAGCATTAGATTACTCTAGCATTAGTTCACCCTAGCGCTAGGGTTACCCTTGATTACCCCAGCGCTTATATTTTCATTTTATTTGGTTTGCGTAATCCCCGTCTTATCTGCTAGCAGGCGGGACAGGTTTTTTCCCTGTTTGATTTTGGCGCTAAAATAATTTTCAAATGCGGGTTTTTACTTTATTTGTCTATTTACCGTAATACTGTTGTAATGTGCTTTTGAACATTTGTATTTGTATTAAATAATAATTAATTTGCACCCATATTTCTTTTACTTTTGGTCTCGACTATAAGTTATTTTTGATCTATATTGTTCATGATAAGTAACATGGCAGAATTTAGTGTAGGCTGCGTGCAGCCATCTCCGATTTCCTTGCTCCCCGCGGAAAACGCTGCGTGAAGCAAAAAAAATAAAAGTCTGCGCGCAGGCTAGTGATTACCCTGCGAGCAGTTGGTTTCTCGTACGCCGAACGCTACGCTACGAATGAGAGAGAAACCACTGCGAGCAACCGTTCGTTCTTTTGACCGATTAATCTCAGGAGAATCTGTTCGTTTTGAAAATTCATAAATTATGGGAATTATTATACTTACCTCAGTGTAGCAATGTTAACTTTGAACAACTTTAAACCAGCTCAACTGAACTTTCAGGAGGGGGACGCGAAAGAGGAGAGGGGCAGAAGGGAAGGCCTGCTAATTATGTCAACTGTCAATACGTTCACCAATCAGAAACTGGCGCGCGCTTTTACGCATGGCTGACTTCACGCGGGAACTGCTTAGTTGATAGTAGGGATTGACACATTATGCTCCTAACATCGAGTATTATGCTTTTTGGCATTGCCCTCAAAATGGACTATTATGCTCCAAATTATGCTCGACTATTGCTATTATGCCCGGACCCCTGTGAAGCGCCTTATATTAGGAGCCTGGCATAATGAGAGTAACCAGGCCTTAAGAGCTAAACCCGCTTCAGGATGCATTGGGAACAAGCCACATGCTCAATAGTAACGGAAATCACGTAGAACATTAAAATAGCTTGAAATTTTGTAGTTTTTACTTAAAGGGGCAGTATCACGAGGTTCCACGCGCGGCACTGTTCACTATTCTTGCACCGGAATTTTGGACATATCACTGTTAAAAGTGATTTTTTATTTCTTTTGGCTCTCAAAACGGATTTTTTGATTCAACAAATACCTCCACTTCTCGACGGCCTTTTTGAATTTGCGGAATCAAACTTGAAAAGTGGGCCGACGTTTTCAAGTTTCGATCTCATGATACTATCCCTTTAATAAACGGACAATAGTTGCTCTAAAAAAAGAAATAACTGTTATGTCGCTATTATGTCGGCAAAATAGCACTATTATGCCGGCATTATGCTCGATGCTCCACCCATAGTATTATTCTCGAAATTATGCCGGCATAATGTGTCAACCCCTAGTTGATAGGACACTGCGAGGATCACATTTCACTCAGGAATTTACTATGTTTACCGCCCAGCGCAAATTAGCCAATCGGAATTTTGCGGTTGCCAGCGTACGCAGAAATGAAGAGAGGGGGGGTCTTTATTGCAGGCGTTCTTTCCCCTCTCTCCCCAGTTCCTCTCTCCCCAGTTCCTCTCTCCCCAGTTCCTCTCTCCCCGACGCCTGCTACGCAGGCCAGTCAGTACTATAAACGTTTTACGTCAGGAGCAATAATCGATTATGGCTCCTGATTTAACTTATATTGTTCAGACCAACGCTCGTGAAAATACACAGTACAGGGAAGCCTAAGGTCCAGGGGTGTACAGTGGAATAAAGTGGTTTGTTTCAGTACAAACTGTGGTGCTGCGTCAGTGGGGGAGTATAAGTACAACACAGTTTGGTTCTATTAACCGAGTCGATAAAGGTTAATTGGCCACCGTAAAGAGATTCAAAAGCGGACGTTTTGAGCGCCAGCCCTTCTTCAGAGCACAGGCTGCCCAAGCTCAGTATAAGCACAAAACAAATTGGTTCTATTAACCGAGTTGATAAAAGTTAATTGGCCACCGTAAAGAGATTCATAAGCTGACGTTTTGAGCGCCAGCCCTTCTTCAGAGCACAGGCAGCCCAAGCTCAGTATAAGCACAAAACGGTTTGGTTCTATTAACCGAGTTTATAAGGTTAATTGACCACAGTAAAGACATTCAAAAACGGACGTTTTGAGCGCCAGCCCTTCTTCAGAGCACAGGCAGCCCAAGCTCAGTATAAGTACAAAACAGTTTGGTTCTATTAACCGAGTTGATAAAGGTTAATTGACCACCGTAAGAATTCAAAAGCTGACGTTTTGAGCGCCAGCCCTTCTTCAGAGCACAGGAAGCTCAAGCTTAGTATAAGCACAAAACAGTTTGGTTCTATTAACCGAGTTGATAAGGTTAATTAGCCACCGTAAAGAGATTCATAAGCTGACGTTTTGAGCGCCAGCCCCCCTTCAGAGCACAGGCAGCCCAAGCTCAGTATAAGCACAAAACAGTTTGGTTCTATTAACCGAGTTGATAAAAGTTAATTGGCCACCGTAAAGAGATTCATAAGCTGACGTTTTGAGCGCCAGCCCTTCTTCAGAGCACAGGCTGCCCAAGCTCAGTATAAGCACAAAACAGTTTGGTTCTATTAACCGAGTTGATAAAAGTTAATTGGCCACCGTAAAGAGATTCAAAAGCTGACGTTTTGAGCGCCAGCCCTTCTTTAGAGCACAGGCAGCCCAAGCTCAGTATAAGCAAAAAACAGTTTGGTTCCATTAACCGAGTTTATAAGGTTAATTGGCCACCGTAAAGAGATTCATAAGCTGACGTTTTGAGCGCCAGCCCCTCTTCAGAGCACGGGCAGCCCAAGCTCAGTATAAGCACAAAACAGTTTGGTTCTATTAACCGAGTTGATAAAAGTTAATTGGCCACCGTAAAGAGATTCATATGCTGACGTTTTAAGCGCTAGCCCTTCTTCAGAGCACAGGCAGCCCAAGCTCAGTATAAGTACAAAACAGGGATTCCCCCTCCCCCTATCTCCGACGAGCACCCCCGTCGTCATTTTTGTATGGGAGTCCCCCCCCCCCCCCCCCCCCCCCGCCCTATTTCCGACGAGCACCCCCGTCGTCATTTTTATATGGGAGTCCCCCCCTGGGGGTAAAGAGATTCAAAAGCTGACGTTTCAAGCGCCAGCCCTTCGTCAGCCAGTCATCCCTCGTTTTTCTCGGAGGTAGTCGCACATTATAAAGCCAGCAACAAACTAGGCGACTTTATACGGAAATCGCGGCGAAATTGATTGCCAGTGAATTTCACTGATTTTTGACATGATTTTTTTTATTTTTGACGAGTCCTCGATTTTGATCGCTGACGAAAATCGCCGTCGCTATATAAACGGGCACGGCTGGCGATTTTCGACATTACCTAAAAGATTGGCATCTTCCATCGCGTCTTCACACATCCTGTTTTACAGCCTTTCAACCGTTTTATGATCACCCAACTGCCGTCCCCCTGAAAATTATTTACTCCCAGGTGGGGTGGGGTGAATAGAGACGGATGGAGGTTTGTTTCAAATATATTACTACTCGCCCAGTTATGAATATGTCAGTGAAGTTACGGCGGGACTCAACCTAAATTTGAATGAAATTTTAAGAGGTTTAAAGAAGGGATAGGAGAAAGAAAATGATTTTTGGAACACCAACAGACAATCACGCAAGAGCACCCCAGGTTGCTAGTGGACTAACTTGGTGTCCGTCTATTAATTATTAACTACAAATTATAATTTTAAACTCCACTAAATCTTCAAAATTTCTCATTTCTAGTAAATTTACCAATCCTTTGAGAAAAACTATTTCCTCCCAAACATACCCAAAAATCACCCAAAAATTTACAAAATACCCCATAACATCTATAGATTCATGGGATAAGCATAAAGTTTTTGGATTGCTTGAAACGTGAATGAGATATTTCCATTAAAGCCATGTCAAGTGGCGGAAAAAGATACTGGGCCAATTACAAACCGGTTCACGGGTTGTGTGTTATATTCAGTGACCCGTTTCTGAGCGTACAGATGAAATACACGCAATAACCCTGACGCTGGAAATTTGTCAATCCAACATGCTTAAAGAAGAAGCGGAGTACAGCCCAGTTCGTAACCCGTCAGAAACAACACGCGGCTTCCTCGTGAGTCGAGTTAAAGCGCTCGCAGTACTGTTGGTGTTCATATCGCTGGTGATTGTATTAATTGTGTTAGCGGTGCTCTTAGTCCAGCAAAAAGGGAAGCAAGAACTCGTCGATGGAGGCAAAGGCGATGCCACGGCTAAAGGACATGGTAAGTTTATAATGTGTAGCACTATGATAGAGGAAGGCTAATTTTGTTAGCTGACTGAAATATCGGCGGCTAAATAAATTGTAGCCCATTGCCGTAGAGCCAGCCTTGCATTCAGTTTCGATTCACTTTGTTTTATTACACTTCAAGTGTTGTCTGGCTCGAGCTTCTCTGCATAAGAGATAAGGCAAAACCGAACCAGTGCATTTTATTTACCCGTTTTGTGGATCTCTGCATTGAAACGTTTCTATGATAGAGGGTTCTATGATGTATACATATTGAAATATGTTGAAAGTTCATTGAAGCATAAGCTATCTTTTGCTGAGCCTCTGATTAAATGATAACATTAATTCAAATATGTGGCCAATGCGGGTAGGCACCAGACCGTCCAGTCGGATCGCAAATATTAAACCCTGAAATAAACCGTCGAATTTGACAGTCAGTCACTCACAAGTACAATGGCAGATATGATAATCAGCCAGTGAGTATTCGACTGATTTGTTTTCGTAATATGCCCCCCTTGAATACAATGGAATGTAAATCTTCCAAAAAGAAGTCAACAAATCATACTTTGTATCGTTTTCAGCTAATACCGTGACATTAGCCGTGCAGAGTGCAACTCCGGGGGGGTGAGGGGGGAGGGGAGGGTGTACTCTCATATATAAACTACTTGGTTATGTGCCGCTGTTAAGAATATAGTTTCAAACCAGGAGCCATAATCCCCAATTATGGCTCCTGTTTCAAACAGCTTATAGAGGTCAGAGAGTTTTTGTCTAGACTGAATAGGGTATCATTTGCCGAGAAAAAAATGTTCAGTGGTATGAAGAAAGAGTTTCTGAAAAATAGGAGACGGGGTAGGGATTTTTGGCGTCTAGTAGTATAGGGTAGGGATTTTTGGCGTCTTGTAGTATAGGTTAGGGATTTTTGGCGTCTTGTAGAGTAGGATAGGGTAGGGATTTTTGGCGTCTTGTGATTTTACGGCGCCTTATGAGATGAAAAGCCGCTGCTTGTATTTAATTCTTAATTCACGTTTTTCCAATAGAGGAAGAGTCGTCCTTGAAGCCAATGTCCTGTAATGTCGTTGTTGTTGGAGGAGGAATTTCAGGACTTTACATGGCAGAGACCGTCAGGCGAAGAAACAAAGAAAATGACGTGTGTTTATTTGAGAAAGAACCCAGATTCGGTGGAAGAAACTATGACGTCACCTTCAGCCGAGCACCAAACGTTTCGCTAAGTGAGAAATTTTGATCATTTTACTTGAGAAATTAACTGTCTAAATAACAAATATGTAAGATAAATTAAACCCCAACAGAATAGCTATTTTTTTTTGCTCTTTTTCAACACTTAGCCCCTTATTTGCTCATGCTGTATATGCTGGACCCACACATGCACCTAATTTTCTTATTTACCTCATTCTTGAACCTGTTGTTTTTCTTAGTGTTGGGAGCCTGGCAGATAAATACAGGAAACAAGAAAGTGATGTGAGTGGATGTGACTTTTTTTAATTCATTCTTTTCTTTCCAACATAATCAGAATGATGGAAAGTATTACCCGATTAGAATTATGCCAAGTTTTGGGATTCCCTTTAGGCCCCGTCCACACTAATGCGTTTTTGAAAACCTCCGTTTTTGGTTCCCCGAAAACGGATAAAAAGATTTGCCTCCACACTACGAGCTGAAAAACGCTGATCCAAAGATACGTTTTCATCACCAGGCTCTGCTCGGACGTTTTTCTGTTCAATACGCATGCTCCAATAGCGTCAGCAATATTATGCGTTACTAGTTGTGACGTAAGCGTTTTTGAAAAGCTCCGTTTTTGCCGTCCACACTAAAACGATAGACCTGCGTTTCCAAAAGTCTCCACTTTGAAAAGCGTGGTGGACGGGGCCTTAATCTGTTCCCTCCCAATAGTAATATGTGTACAAATAAACAGTATCATCAATGAAAAGTACTGATGAAGAGCGGTTACTTGAATGGCTAATTATAAGCGGCAGGATTTCATCCACAAACGCACGTGATGTATTTTATCCTATAAAGCAGCGCGAAAATTAATCGGTGGATTCGGCAATGAGTACGTACATGTAGGGCTGAATTACAGTGACTAAAGATCCATTTTACACGTTTCCTTTAGAAACTTAGCGAGACGACTCAATGTCCCGATGTTTAAGATGCCTCCCATGAAAGTGGATTATTTAGAAGGCAGAGGAGTGTATGCAGACAGCTTCCAGTCCTTCAAGAAACAAGCTTTTCCCACTCTGTTGTCAGGCCCCTTTGCAAACATGACTCCATCTGAGATGATGTCGTATGTTTGGATGAACATGTCCAAACACAAAGTCCTCGAATCCCTCCCTTATCAAGATTTCCTTCGCCAAAGGGTTGGAAATGAAGCACGCCTCTTTTAAATGAAATTTATGGCGTAAAGATAGATTACACTAGGCAACAAAGCACATTATATGGATACGAGATCAAAAAATCCTCAAAGAATTTCACAGACGAATTCCTTAGACCAGGAGGTGGAATATCGGAAATTTCCAACGCATTGGAAACATCTGCGAAGCGATTTGGAGTAAAAATGTATGCGAGGGAAAGAGTGCAGGCGCTCAATAGAATAAAAAAAGGAAACATGTTTGCAATACATACCGATCATTATCTAGTGTCCGCCAAAAAGCTCATCATTGCTGTCCCAGTATATCCATTTAAAGAGATTATCGGTGATGTGGCTTCGGATATTAAAAATAATAAACTTTTTACTGCAATCCTTCCTCGTCAATGCTTTAAAGCAGTAGCAATTTACAAATATCCTTGGTGGGAAAATGCTACATCTTCCCATAACATCACGCTGAAACCATTTCAACGATACGTATCAAGCGCCACTTGTTTGCAGTGGATGATGCCTTACAGGTAAGCGAGCTATTTAAGAATATCAAAGTACAAAATGGACATTTCTTTTTTAAATTTTGTCGTGGGAGATGAGAGCCTTACTTAACTAGCAAGTGACATGTACCTTAAAAAATGTAAAAATTTATTCACAGACTGATTTAGTAACTTAGAGCTACCTTACGTGTATACTAGCAGTCTTCCATCACCTAATGAAAAGTACACGGGAAAGTATTGCTCACACACATGCTTTTCATCCACTGACTCAAAAGTAAAAACACGTTGTGCAGCATAATAACACACTGAAGAAAATAATTCTGAATAGCTTTAATTTGAATGGTCACACTGTTGGATTTCATCCAAAGATGCAAAAGTTAGGCCTAGGGCAAACGTCGAACTTAACATGTGCCGAATCTAATTCTAATGAGTAAGAACAATAGATTTTGCTCATTTGCATTAGATTCGGCACATGTGAAGTTCGACGTTTGCCGTGGGCCTTAGAATCACCTATAGGTGGTTTGCAACCAATTTCTAGAGACATAGATAACAATAGTGAAACGAACAAATGCTGGTGGACGAACAAAAGGAGCTAATGAGAGAACTATTGTTTATGTCCACCAGCATGGCGGCAATGACGTAACATGAAAACCACCTATTATTTATATATGGCTGAACTGGTCCGTGATGAAAAGGAACATTTTGATTGGTTCCCTGAGCGGTCCGAATTTTTGCATACGGATCGCTAAGATGGACCGCTCGCGAATTAATCGCGCAAAATCCCTTTTATGAAACATTAAACAAAGAATAACTTTTGTATTAAGTAGAGACACTTTTTCTTCATGTTTGGCGGATTATTTCGGTTAAACTGTTACGAAAGTTGCCTGAAAATTGCAAGGTATATGCTTAACTTTGGCGCGTGCGTTTGCCGAGAACGGAAGCATTAATTTACCAGCAAAATTTTAAAAGAGCCATAACAATAAAAACTTTACTGAACTAGCTTGCTCGGTCCGTATTAAGTAATATTGATCTCACGCTAGTTCAATACTGAGCATAATAAACCCAGAGTACCACGAAAGTGCTGTTATAAGCTTTTATTTGTAAAATGCGAAAACAGTCAGCGTGTTTAAACCGCTGGCCTGTAGCATCAGACGTCTCGTCGTCCTTTGCCGTGGCCAAACAGAGAGCAGAGAGAAGCAAGGATTTTACATTTTACACATGTAGATGAAGAGCAGCAAGAATGCACAAATATAAAATTGGTAAACTTAATTAATCCCCCCTCCCTTGACTGATTAGCGCAAACGTCTTTAGGTCCCTGTAGGCGTAAACAATTTCACTATGAAGCGCCAGAAAATTTTTCTCATTGTGCCTGAATAAGGCTGGTTTGGCCAGCGGAAATAAAGTACTCATTTAAACTTCAAAAGTCTACGAAGTGTCTGTCTCTGCTTATACAGACATTTTTATCTCCGGTTGTAGTGGAAGAGGACCTCAAGGAGAAGGGATTATTCAGCTGGCTTATAGCAATTATGGATGCGCCATCAAGTGGGGTGAACTTTCAAAGCTTCAAAAAGCAGTTTTTCAATCGGAATTGAGGAAAGCTGTAGAGGCAGTGTTTCCAGGAATGGTTGTACCAGAACCACTTGATATTGTGTTCAAGTATTGGGAGACGTGTTGGTAAGGGAAATAGTCAAAACTATTGTACTCGGACAGAACCCACCATTTTACAAAAAGGCTGGTGGTCTCTTTATGTACCCCCTCTCCCCCACCTAAAAAGATGGTGTATTGTTGGTATAGCCCCCATTCTAACAGGAGTAAAATCTGATAGAAAGATTCAAATCTTCCTGTGCTGTATTACTAGCAATGCAATGCTTTTTATGAAATTTAACGCGAGTCTCCGGCATTAATGTCTGGATTTCCACGACCTTAATGTAGAGAAGTTAATTTTTTTCTCCATAGAAGTGTATCATAACATAGGTGCCTACGAATTGTTGAGGCAGACAAGAATATGCTAGGCGAGGAAGAAAAACATTGCGTCGGACAGAATGATTTTTAGGGCAAATTAGTAATACTCCTAATCGCTTTTCCTATGGAAAAATGTTTATTGTATTTCTTTTCAGGCATGAGACGAAGGCAGGATCCAATGTTAGCCGCTACGATATCGAGGAATGGGCCAAGCGTCCTATTCCTGGAGAGGAAATATACATGGTGGGCGAAACGTTTTCAGCGATAGTTGGATGGAATGAAGGAGCCCTTCGGTCCGCATACATCGCACTTAAAGAAGGGTGGGGAATAACATCGCCAGAACCTTAGAAGCCGCATGGTTGGATTTGAACCTCTCCAGGTTCACCCTAGCGCTAGGGTTACCCTAGCATAGATTACCCTAGCAGTAGATTACCCTAGCGCTAGGGTTACCGTACCCTAGCATTAGTTTATATACCCTAGTGTTAGGGTTACCCTAGCATTAGATTACCCTAGCATTAGATTACCCTAGCAGTAGATTACCCTAGTGCTAGGGTTACCCTAGCATTAGATTACCCTAGCGCTAGGGTTACCCTAGCATTAGATTACCCTAGCATTAGATTACCCTGGCATTAGATTACCCTAGCAGTAGATTACCCTAGCGCTAGGGTTACCCTAGCAGTAGATTACCCTAGTGCTAGGGTTACCCTAGCATTAGATTACCCTACCGCTAGGGTTACCCTAGCATTAGATTACCCTAGCATTAGATTACCCTAGCATTAGTTTACCCTAGCGCTAGGGTTACCCTAGCATTAGATTACCCTAGCGCTAGGGTTACCCTAGCATTAGATTACCCTAGTGCTAGGGTTACCCTAGCATTAGATTACCCTAGCGCTAAGGTTACCCTAGCATTAGATTTCCCTAGCATTAGATTACCCTAGCGTTAGATTACCCTAGCGCTAGGGTTACCGTAGCATTAGATTACCCTAGCATTAGATTACCCTAGCGCTAGGGTTACCCTAGCATTAGTTTACCCTAGTGCTAGGGTTACCCTAGCATTAGTTTACCCTAGCGCTAGGGTTACCCTAGGGTTAGCATTAGATTGCCCTAGCATTAGATTACCTCAGTGCTAGGGTTACCCTAGCATTAGTTTACCCTAGTGCTAGAATTACCCTAGCATTAGATTACCCTAATGCTAGGGTTAGCATTAGATTGCCCTAGCTTTACATTACCCTAGCATAAGATTACCCTAGCGCTAGGGTTACCCATAGGGGTTAAATATCGAGCTAAAATAAGGAGGATGAGCCCGGGGTGCCGCCCCTCTCCCACCCTTAATGCTTTCAAACATAAACTAATGGAGATTTGAATAAATTTTTTCGAAAGAAGATTGTATTGTCCATTTTTATGTGTTTGTTCATTCATTATATAGATTGAAAAGCTATTTTATGTAAACAAAACAAGACTTGGATTTTATAGTACAGTTCTATCTTCACTCGCATCGCCTTATGCAAATATGTTTGTATTTTTGCAATTTTGATTTTCAAATCAGTTTCTCGGGCAATTTTTGACAAGCAACAAGTGTATTTTATTCGGAAAGTAGTCGTACTAGTTATTCTAAACGGAGAAAAAGTTGTTTTTGTGAACTTTTGTACGGTCTAAATGTACTGTGCAGACGGTCGCGTAATACTGTTTTTGAGAATTGCTAAAATTGAAAAATAGCCTTCGTCAATCTTAATTGTTGTGCTTCCGACCTTTCACCTTAGTTAAGCTTGTTCACAGAGCGACGCTGTTAGGCTCAGCCTATCTATATATATTATTCATTGAACGGGTCTATTAGACCTGTCAGTACTTAGTTTGCGTAGCAGGTGTAAATGGGGAGGAGGACGCGAAAGAGAAGAGGGGCAGAAGGGAAGGAACGCCGGCTAATTATGTTAACTGTCAAAACGTTTACCAATCAGAAACTGGCGCGCGCTTTTACGCACGACTGACTTCACGTGGGAAATGTTGGTGGGGCGAATCTCCTGTGCCGAGCGCCGAAGGCGCGAGCTTCTAGGGGGTTCCGGGGGCATGCTCGCCCGGGAAATTTTTGAAATGAAACTCTCTGAAATGCTATTTCCAGCGTTCCTGAGACCGGAGAAACAATTTCCAAAGCCAGCTTTGAGTTCAGTTTAATTCTCATGAAAAGTACATGTACACGAACACTTTCTGAAACTTGGGTGTAACTCCATTTTGGTTGTTTGTTCAAAGAAGATGCGACTGTCACTCGAATATTCTCTGTCAATTCTTTTCAGTATGGGAAGGCTTTGGAAACGAATTTTCCAAAGCGATTTTCTCTGTCATTGGAGGCAGAAAGAAACTGATTTCCAATATCAGCCATGTTCAATTTGTCAGTTAATGCAATGATTTAATCTTTCTTGTGACATAGTTTGGTCGTAGATATGTCTTGAGCCTTCTTAGGGCAGAGGCCGAGCGCTAACTCACAGCATTGATGGATTTGTCGGTAGCTGGAGTCCGGTAGCTGACGTCCGAGTACCTCAAGGGGTATTGAAATGCTTGGTTCACAATATCCAATCTCCAGTCTAAAGTCATCGCAGTCACAATATATCCGATGCTAAAATTGTAGGCTTTTGATTAATTAACGGAATATTTATTTTGCAAACTCTAATGCATTAAAGCGCCCCGCCATCAGATCTGGTCAAAGGATGTTGCTACACTATTCATCTCCGCCCACCGCCATTTTGAGCTGTCGAAAGTTGGTGGGGCAAATGCCCCACCGGAAGCGCCGCCCTTGCAATTACAACTGGGCTTGTTGTACAACACATAAACAAAGTATTTCTCATCCATTGAGATATACATGTACCTACAATGCCACTATACAACTATAAAAGAGCCATTCCTTGTGTCAGAAAATATCTTACATGCTTATGAAATCAGCTAAAAAGCCTACAAAGAAACACAACTTAAGTCGGGTCAAAAATAAACCATTGTTAGTGGCTAAACTAAACAAGCCAATGAAAAGATAGAACATTTGATCCTCCCCAAGAGCTCATAAGTCGCTAACATTCTACAACGTCAGTGTGATTTATTTGTGTTGTGACCAGCTGCTCCTGGATATAAAATATTGTTCTAAAAATTTAAAGCTTTGCAGGAATTTTTTTTTCTGGGATTTTTGTTTTGCACGATATTTTTTTTGCAGTTCAAGGCCGTGCTCGAATTTGTTTTTGGTATTTTCCCCAACCCCCCCCCCCCCCCCCCCCCCCCCCCCCTCAAAAATCTAATGGTCCGTCCCTAAGTAGGGAAATGAAATCCTTGGTTAGCGTTAACCGGCTTCGAACAACCGGGCCGGGTATTAATAATGGTAATAGGACTGAGTGGAGTCCAATTCGGTCTGTAATCATACGAGTGATTAACAAAATCTGACGACCGCGAAGCGGGAGTCCGATTGGTTTAATCACGAGTATGATTACAGACAGAATTGGACGACACGAAGTCCTGTTACCAATTAATCATAACTATAACAAATTTGAGGATAAAACGTTAAATGGTTACACGTTTTGGTGGTTAAAAACATAACAATTGAGTGTGTTTTTGACCGAGATACACGCACGGAAAAAAGATAGCGCGCGCAAATGACGCATACTGTCCAATTACAAGCATGACGCGTAAACTTTCCTATTCATGCTCTGATCGGCTCTGATCGAGCCTGCTGATAACCAATCAGATGCGAGAATTTTGTTATAGTTTTGATTAATCCAGAAACATGTGCTAACAGGAACAACTTTTCAGAAAGAATTGGTACTTCGTCGGGGTAAAAATTTATGTGAGCCCCAACCAACCCCCCCCCCCCCCCTAAAAATTTATGTGAGCCCCGACCAACCCCCCCCCCCCCCACCCACCCACCCACATGGGTTTCTGGTACCTTTTGGGGTTCATCCCCCCCCCTCTTCCGACCGTAACGGCGACAGTTATTTTCAGCAAACCTCACTTGCCAAAAGGTAGCTGCATGTACATTTCACAACACGAAAAATCACACGTACCTTATTGGAAGAAATTTATTCGACTTATTTCAAGAACTTTGCGCGACAACTAAATTTTTGTTTAATTCTTCATTCCACAAATAAGGTCAATCGATTTTCGTGTTTTTGTTCTAATACCATATACAGAATACTTAATTGCGAAAATTTCCACAATGAGGTAGGAGTTTTTTAAGCTAGGAGTGAATGTATTTCCAACACGATAACTACATTCATTTTATTTACAATAACAGTTCGCCCCCTTGGTTGGAACAACACCTGTCTACAAAAATACGATAGAAATACATGCACAGTGCAGGTAAAGTGAAAACTGCTGCTTGGGTTATAAATACAATTTAAGGACCCGCCTTAATAAATCACTCACTCACTCACTCACTTAGCCTGAGCACGGACGTAACGCCGTTTCGAATCGTGTTCACGTATCCAACTGTTTCTCAAGAATCCGGAGACGGCGCTCTAATTGAAGCAAAAAAAAAAAGGAGACGTCCGCGCGCAGGCTATCACTCACTTACTCACTCACTTACTCACTCACTCGCTCACTCACTCGCTCACTCGTTCACTCATCCCTTTCTAAAGTACAAATTGTCTAAGGAGCACAAAAATATATTAACAAAGCCAACCCCCTTAAAATACACGCAACACCTAACCTCAAAAGCAGCTAATGTTTTTAAATCGTTTTTCCCACGTTTTTTTTCAAAAATGGTTTACACTTTGGCACTTTTATGAAATCGTAGTTTCCACAAAAGAAATATACTCAGATTTTTGTTGTTCACAAACTGTAGCAGCTCTGTCCTTAAAACTTCCGCTTTTGTGCTCTTGTATAGTGTGAAAATTCATACAAAAATGTTGAGCAGTGCCTTCATGTGGTACTCTTTATTATGCTGTACAAGGTGGCTCCAAATTTTGGGTATGTGGATAAAATTCTTAAGTGCGACTATTCAAAAGAAAGTTACTGAACATACAAAGTGATTCTTCCTTTTGAGTTTGTGGATGAAATCTTAAAGTGTTACCATTCAAGTGAAAGCTATTGAGCAGTACTTTCATGTGGTACTGTTTTTGTTTTAAAGGAAAATCCGAAAATTTACAAACTTTGTCAAAAATATACTATTGTAGTAGGTCTAATATTCTCACCAGATTCCTCCCGATCTCACGTATAAATATGAAGTATTTTCTTGTCTAGGCGAAATTTCAGCGTTTGACGTGTACCATTTATCTTACTTAGGTAACTTAACGAAGTACTATAAATTAACTCGATGGAACTGAAATCCTTGATAAAGACAGAGCTGGCAGGCAGCCTTCACACGCGGATCCTAAAAGAACTGCAACAAAAACAAATGTTAAGCTTGAGAATATCATAATAAATATCATAACAGTTCTTTGGCGACGATAATCCCGCATTTCGTGGAATAAACAGCCTGCTGTAGCCGCCCCTTTCCTTCAAGAGTCAAATGCTCCGATGAGCCAACTCGTGAGTATAAAACAACTTTCCGACCCTCCCCTCTCCAAGATGTTTTCCTCCACCGCCCCACCCCCCCCCCCCCCTCCCCCACCCCAATCCCTACATCTAACTCCCCACCCTCCCCTCCCTCCAATGCCGTCCCCTTGGGTAAGGCAGGTGACTGTTACATATTGCGGGGTCAATGTTTACAGTTGAACAACCGAGTGATAATTCGCCGCTCTTCGCGTAAATCGGAGAGGGGGGGGGGGGGGGGGGGGGGGGCTGTACACAGGCTACGGACATTGATATAAATACAACAGTCTGTTCCCAGAAGTCTTTGCTACACATTTTTGCAACTTCGTTGATAACTATGGTTACAAAAAACGCGCCGCTTTGTCGACCAAAAAAGGTAAACCCAAAACCTTCCCCGCGTTTTCCCGCGCTTTTCGCCCGCTACCTGTATGTGCTTCAAGTTCTGATTGGTTCATTGGATTGTCTGCGTGTGTTGTGATTGGCCAGAGTGATTACCTTGGTTTTGGTTTTACGTCACTCAATCGAAAGCTATCTATTCCCATTTTAGTAAAACTTACTTGACAAAGTCTGGGGCCTTTGATATCACGTGTTCAAATTCAGCGAAAGACAGTTGACTGTCGTCATCAAGATCAGCCTCGTCAAATATCTGAAAAAAAAAAAACATTAATGACAAGCAGACTGTAGATTATTTATTTGCATGATTACTAATGATTTCCAGATCAAAACGATCGTGTCCCAGTTTTTGAGCCGTCATATTTTTTCCCGCGTTTTTCGCTCGACACGCTTTCCAGCGGGAGTCCGCGCGTACCACAGACGGTCACTTGTCAAGTCTGACCGGTCGAACAAGAAATTCCGGTAAAAAGGAAGTGGAATGACCATTCCCACGTTTAACCCCTTTCCAAATATTCCGCGACTAAGTACCTCGGAATTGGCTAGTACTACTCCAGGAGTAGGCCATTTCAATCAGTCCCGACAGCCAGGCCTGACAAAAGGGTGCGTCCTAACACCCACTGGTTACCCTGTGGTTCAACGATTATAACCAACTTCACTTTAATATTACAACGACTTTAAACAGTTCAAGAGAGACATGGCGATAAAAGAAAGAATGGGAAGGGAAAAAAAGATCGTACTTACTACTACGTCAATCAATCAAAAACTAATGTAAAATGATCGAGTTTTATTTCAAAAAATGGCCGTATTCTCTTATCATTACACTTATTCCATTGCTAAATCAGCTTGGCATCGGTGCAATTATATGCTAAGCATGCTATAAATAGTGCCACATGATCGGGCCTGTCACAGCTTCAGACAGAACACAGTAGCTTAGAAATCAAGAAGTGAAGCAAAATGAACACGTTTTATTTCGAAGAATGGCGGCCGTAATCGTATTTTCTTTTCACTAAACTTCAATTGTCAATGCTAAAACAACTTGGCGTCGATGCAATTATATGCCAAGCACGCCATACAAAGTTCCACATGATCGACCCAGTCACAACTTCAGAAACAACACAGTAGCTCAGAGATAAGGATGTATACTTTACATTCTACTGAACTGCAAGGAGCGAAACTTGCAAATGAGCAAAATTAAAAGGTAAAATATCAGAAACCACAAGAAAGCCCCAGCACATTGCATTTCAATAACGTGGTCACATTTGGATGAACAAACGCCAAATTGTTATGAAAATTAAAATATTTTACAATAAAAAAAACAGTGTTCGTAACAAGTACAGAACTTCCAACTACTTGAAACAAACAAACAACTTTAAGAGTTGTCAGGTTTTCCTAAAATTAATAATAGCCTGCAAAAGGAGAACAGAATCCGATTTCGCAGTTTATATATTTTGAAGCGCGGGGGCGCGTAAAATTTCGCTTGAGTGCTTTCACATAATCACTGATTACAAAAGAATGAAGGGGTCAGTTTCTAAAGAAACTGTGTTGCTGTGTTAGACTGTTAGTGGGGGAGGGGGGGGAAGGGGTGGGGGGAGGGGTGGGGAAGTGAAACACGAAAACTTGTTCTTATCAACTGAGTTGATAAGATAAGTTGGCCACCGTAAAGAGATTCAAAACCTGACGCTTCGAGCGCCAGCCCTTCTTCAGAGCGAACCCCGAAGGGCCACTTCCTTATCAACTCAGTTTGTAAAACCAGTTAATTACACGAGCAGGTTTTGAACCCTCAGCATATTTTAGTTAGTCTCCTCCTTTATTACTTCATTGGTCCAATATTAATGCAGCCAGACCGCCCTCCTTTATTGGCCCAATATTAATGCAGTCAAAGTCCTCCTTCATTAATTCATTGGCCCAATATTTTAGTTTGGAAAACCCTTGAATAATATGGCCACACATGGACCAATAAACATCACAACGTCGTGAAAATTAAATCAAATCGTAGAATCTCGAAGTTCGAGTTTCGTAACAAACAATGCAAAATATTAATTAAAGTTCCCTGAAGAAAAACGAAATCAGACTTTCGATGTTTTCCACTCGCTAAGGGGAAGGACAAAGGAGCGTCAAATTCCGCTCGGTATCAAATTTATCAGTTTTGTCACTTTTGGACTATTATGAAATTAAAAATTATTGGGTGAAAATATACTAAGAATTCGTTGTTTACACTTTAAGGCGCGTAGGCGCGTAAATTTCTGCTTGGATGCTTTTGCATATAGATATAAAAATATAAAAACAATAGGCAATATAATAGTTCTGCTTTTTCGATCAAGCTCTTGAGGTATTTGAAAAATGGGCGACAACTCTTGTTCAGGGTAAAGTATTTTAAACTCTAAAGAGCTATGTACACGAATGAAAAAATGTTTAATCTGCGTGTTGAAGATCAAATGAAATAACATAAGAAAATAAAAGAGGCGAGAATCCAACAAGATGATAAAGCAACCTTTGTGTGGCTATTGTAGATGATTAATACACCCATCGAGTCGTTTTTCACGCTTCGTGGACCGTTGGGATGATGGAAAATCATAAAATTAAGGAATTTCGTCATGGTTTGAGACGGTGTTAAGAAAGGAAAGACGCTAAAATGTGAAAAAACATATTTTGGGAATGAAATTAGTCCAGTTGAAAAACAGTCACAACAAAAAAACTTTAACTTTATACTTGATTAGATTCAAGTTTACGCGTCATTTAAAACACAAAAACCAGAAACTTCCAATTGTCTAAAAAAAGACGCTGACAAATTTTCCACTTGAAAAAGCAAGGTTTGCATTGCGAAAAAGAAAAGCAGCTATCGAGATAGCTTCCATGGTATTACGTAAAAAAGATAAACATTTGTTTAAACGACCGTTATTCTTCGCCATCAAAACTTATTCCAGATAAACTTTTCGTTAAACTTTGTTAACATTTCACGGTTGAATGCCTACTGTTTATGGGCGAACGAGCATACAAAAAGCGAATATTTAAATCGCCGGCATTTAAACTAGAAAAAACTAAGGGGTGGATTGTTTGTGCTTCAATAATGTGAACCTCCACTGATGTCGCGGAGCAGGGGAGCCGGGTTATCTAACACGCCTTCGATGTAACACGAACCGAGATGCTCGGCTATAAATTGGTAGCAAGCCTGACCAGGCGGAAGACGGATGATTTCGTTCCGTCAGACAGTCCTTTAAAGAGATGCATGAACGTTTTCGATCTGACAGCGCTTGGAATCGGCTCGTTGGTAGACGCAGGGCTGTATGTTGTCATTGGCCAAGTTGCGCACTCCGTCGCCGGCCCAGCGATCATTCTGTCGTTCATGATCGCCGCTGTTGCATCTCTCTTGGCTGGTCTCTGCTATGCTGAGTTTGCATCTAGAGTGAGCCGCGCTGGGTCGGGTTACATCTACACTTACACAGTCATGGGTGAAATCTGGGCGTTTCTAACGGGCTGGTGTATGATAACAGAGTACGTTCTCTCCTCTGCATCCCTAGCAGCCGCTTGCAGTGAGTACATCAACTTTCTATTCAACGGTTCGGTGTACGACTTCTTTAAGGAAGAATTCGGAGTTTGGCATGAGCCAGCTTTAGCATCATATCCTGATCTGTTAGCCTTCGGTCTGGTTATCGTCGTCACCTTAATAGTTTGCCTGGGCGTGAAAGAATCCAAGCTAGTCCTGGATATCACCGTCTTGTGCAATTTACTAGCGGTCACATTTATAATTTTTGTCGGTGCTTACTACGCTGATGCAAGTAACTGGTCGAGTATGGAGAAGTTTGCACCGTACGGATGGACTGGCATACTTACAGCCGCTTCTAGTTGCTTCTACTGCTTTATAGGATTCGATACAATACCCAGCGCTAGCGAGGAAGCTATTAACCCAAGAGTGTCCGTACCACTGGCGATTCTATTATCGCTAGGAATCAGCCTGGTCGCCTACATAGCTGTGATTATAGTACTGACAATGATGGTTCCTTACTACCAACTCAAAGATCTCGCGCCCATCGCCGAGGCTTTCGCCGCGCGGGGTTTCAGGGCTTCCAAGTATATCGTCTCGGCCGGTGCCCTGTGTTCGATGCTCAGTAGCTTGCTCGCTGCTTGCTTTGCAACACCTCGTCTCATTTACTCCGTTGCGTACGACGGCCTGATATTCGGTTGCTTCACTAAGATTGACAAGGACAGGAAGATGCCGTTGCGCGCCGTGGTGGTTAGCGGCGCGTTAAGCGCGCTCCTGGCGTTTTTGTTCGACATGCGGCAGCTGGTGGAAATGGTATCTATCGCGGCCATTACAACTTACTCCATGGTGTCTATATCGGTGATACTAACACGCTATCAACCGTCCATAGACTCAGTAGCCGATGAAGACCAAACCACAAAACAAACGCAATCATGGCTCCGAAAATTGTTTTCAAAGCGCAAGAAAGGAGCTAATGACAGCTACGAAAAACTTCCGCGTGACAGTGTCACGACAACCTGTCACGCAGGTGCTACCGAATGCTCCAACACCATCGCTAATGTCACGGTCACGATTATGATACTGTCCATGTTCGCACTTTGCATTTCACTCAAAACCTGGATAATCAGCAGTGACAATATAGACACCATGACGATTTCCGCAGTGTCTCTGTACGGCGTCATTACCGTAGCATGTCTGGTCGTCCTAGGACTGCAACCACAGAATGGCGCCTCTTTCCCGTTTATGGTTCCTGGAGTACCGCTTCTTCCCGCGATTAGCATATTCATAAACATGTTACTCTTAACACTGCTTCAACCACTCACATACGCGCGGTTCGCAATTTGGATAACAGTAGGTAAGTTGAATTTACATTTCTTCCCTAGACTGTACAGAACGCGTTAGAGAACTATGTACACGATCTACACGCTCGATTACACTTTACCTCCGAACGCGCGCGAACGTACCGCCTCGAATATTTCACGCGCGTTTCGCATCTCGCCTTACTTTGACTACTTGTAAAAAGTCAACCTCGCAGTTAAGCCCAGTAGTGTTTTAATACGTTAGGAAGGCGTGAAAGCTAGAATGAAAAATAGCTTGATTGCTAAAACAATTTAGGAATAAGCCAAAATGAAATTCAAATTACCCATTTGCAAAAGCTGTGGCACTTTGAAACACCAGTATGTAAAAGCTGCCATCTCTGATCTCTTTACATTGGGAATTAATTCGTTTTTCGGCCATTTTGGCCAATAACTTATTGTTCTTTTCAATACCAAAATTTACATTCAACGCAAACAGTTAGCCAAAGCTAAGTTACTTGCTACGCTCTGTTGATTAAATTAATAAACAGTGCAAGAGTACTCCAACCTTGACGAAGCCTTCTTGTTGTGGAAAGCACGTAATTTGAAAAGGCGGATAATGCGTTCAAGAGCCAAGCAGATTCCAAATAACTATTCTTAAAACCTTCTGCACAAATTTCTTTGAGTTGGATGCCAACACCATGGGCTTGAAACAATTATTAATCTAAAACATCAAACTTTTTCTCCAAAATTTCAGAACACATATTCTTGTGAAAACATAGAAATAATCAGCGACTTGACCAATGCGTTTCAATAAGGGGTAACGGGTAAAAAGAATATGGAATTAAAGCATAAAAAAAATTGTCTCATAGAGGCGTAGCAAGAGGTCTTCCAGAACAAATCAATGAAGCATTCAAATGGAAATCTAAAAAAACACTACAACACTGATTAAAGTGAATTATTTCCGCTTTTTTTTAGAACAAACAATTTTCGATGCTGTTTTGAAGCGAAAGAGTCAAATAAGCTTGTCCAAGGCATGAAAATGTTCTTGAAACAACGCAGAAAAAGAATTAAACCTTGAGTTCCAATTTTAAACAGACATTTTAAACAATCACACTCTTGATGCTAATTAATACAACTTGAAGAAAACAAACGAAAGCAATATTACAATTGAACCAGTGACGCGAAAAAAGCTCTGAGAGATTTGTTTAACACAGCCGACCTTAAGAGTATAAATAAACTTAATTTAATGCAAAGTTTCAAAGTTCAAGCCCATTAAAAACCACGGGCTTTCATATATTGTGGAAGAACAATAATGTAGTGTTATCCTGGATACCTTGAAAGGGTGGGGAGGGGCTTTTAAGAAATGGGGGGGGGGGGGGTTATTGTGACGGGGGCAGGCTTAGCTTAGATGAAGAGAGGGTAGGAAGTCTACGGGAGGTGGGGAAATAAAAATTTTGCAACATTTTGCCATAGACGAAGTGAAAAAAAAACAACAGAACAACAGCCACAAACAAAAGGACGGGAAGCACCATTAAAGATTATGACAAGCAAACAGTTTAGAACCCCTAAAATTTCAGATGAAACACAAGTTTACTTTTTTAAAAGTATAGTCTATTCACCATTAAATTCTCCTACTTTTTTTGCAGGAACGTTTGTGTATTTTGTGTATGGATATCACAACAGTATTGAAGGCAAGAGGCCAAAAAGCGTCGAATTGGAACTGGATCCAATCCCTGGGATACCAGTTTTTGAAACAAATGCCAACTTACCCTTGAAGTGATAAACACAGTAATGGAGAAAAAATACACAATTATAGAGGCCCTGTTAGGGGGTGCATGTTTCAGTCTTAATTTGAAACCTCAACATTGTGCAATTTCACACAGCTACTAGTCTATGCACCTCTTCAGAACCTCTAATTTCATTGGACCTGGGTATCACACAGATGTATTGTTTTCAGGGTTAGGGTCCATTATTCTGTTGTTTGCTCTATTGTTTTCTCAGCCAATCCTGTGAGGCGTACATTTGCCTCATTTAACAAGGTTCACAAGGGACATGTGTTGTTTAATAGATGGTGATTGCTGAATCAAGCTCTAATATTAGAAATAGCACTAGCATTTTTATATTGTCAAAGCAATATTGATTGCTTTATCTTACAGTCAAACTGGATGTTCTTTTGCGGACAACTTTGCAAACTTCTGCCGCAACATTGGTATTTTGATTGACAGTTTGCTTAGAGCAAGTTGGAAGTTTCGCGAGCAAGTTCCTATTTTAAACTTGTTGTCAGTTGCAAATTGCGAATATTGTAAAAACACGTCCTTCTTCAGTTATGGCTCACGTACATCGCAATAATACCACCTCGGTTGAGAAAAGAGAAAGAATATTGGTCGTCTGGTGTAAAACAAGAACAAATCACAAGCATTATTGGATTATCAAGGCAAACTGTATCCAATATTGTAAACAGATTTTTACAACACGAGATATATTTTCCCGGTAAACCTGGCTGGAAGGAACAAACAGTTTCTACTCCTGACATCGTAGAGTCTGTGAAATACTGCAAGGTAACCAAACCAAGTACTTTCAATTCAGTAATCCGGCAACTGACAGCAAGTTTGAAATAGGAACTTGCTCGCGAAAGTTGCAACTTGCTCGCACAACTTCCAACTTGCTCGAAGCAAACTGTCAATCAAAATACCAATGTTGCGGCGGAAATTTGCAAAGTTGCCCGCAAAAGAACATCCGGTTTGACTGTAAAGGGGCATTGTCACACAGATTTTGCTGTGTTTTGGTCAAAATACACTAAATATATGACAAAGTACCTTTGCTCAAACATAAAATTGCTTTTAGTAATAATAATAGTAATAATAATAAGAATGATTTCTTCAAGGAAGAACAAACCATAATAAGTTTTTCTGCAATTTTTCCACGACTCTTGGGAGGAACTTGAAAAAATTGGCCAATTTTTTCAAGTTGCAATTCATTTCCATCCTGGCCATCCGCAACCAAAGATAACAAATACTAGTTTCTGTGTACTGGTAGAGTATTTGTTAACCAAACTGGACCATTATTTTAAGGTTTCCATTGAAACAAAGATGTTTTTTGGCTTTTCAAAGTGATACTAAAAATAGGTGACAGTGTCCCTTTAACTTCTAAAAATTGCTCTTGTTATTAAAAGAAAAAAAACCTGGTCATGATGGCTCTTACATAGAGTACCATACAGGTTGCCTATTAATACATTTAGTTAAAAGTACAATGTAAGTATGGAAACTTGGGTTTTAAAGTTAACATAAACCATCAATAAAGTTCAGTTTTTAATAGCATGACTTTGCATTCACTGAATTCAATTCTAGTCTACCCTGACTGGACATTATGAAAGTGATCTACTGTTTTCTTTTTGCATTCGTAAAAAACCCTTGTAACGTTTAATTTTAAAAAAATATCAAACCGTGTCAGTGTGAAAACATAAGCTTACAGCAATATTGCGTCACATGTTTGCATTTCTTATTCACGGGTTGGCTCTTAGGAGCCTTTGACTTTTTCTTTGAAGTTCCATGCTCAAGACAAACTGGGATAGGTATGGTGTACTTTCATTACTCAACCTTCATTTGAAGCAAATATTTTATTATTGCAAAATATACCTACATTAATTTAAATGCATGATTGCGCTTATAGACATCAGGTGATTACAGACCTTTTGAATCAAAGCATTCACATTTTCGTCAGAAAGTCTCTGTTCTCCACACAGTCTTTGGATGACCCGTTTTAAATCATTTTCACAGATGTAGTCATCCTCATTGAAATCTGTAGAAGAAAACACTTTTGGTTCTAAAAACAGTGTTGACTATCATCAGTGCTCGACCTTAGCGGTAGTCCACTAGTCCAGGACTAGTAAAAGATGGGTTTGGGTAGTAAAATTTGAGCAGATGATGCCTGTTGGCTAGTGAATTTCAGACCCCACTAGCCCAAGGACTAGTAAGCCAAAAAGTTAAGGTCGAGCACTGATCATACAATAGACTTCAAACCTTAAACCACCACCAAAGGAGGATTTTTCAGGTATCCCATGATGCAACGCGAATAAACTATATTATCAACTGAAATTGCGTGACCAGTCATTTGCCATGGAGTTGCTCGAAGCGAGCGCATCGTCCACTGCATAGATTTTAGCAGTCAAACATATATCACATTGTCCGATCTGGCTTGTTGTAGGTTCCTAACTGTATTTAGTACACGTTTGCTTCCCAAAAAAGTAAAGAGAGCGGCGACTTTGTCTATTTCTGAACACAGACAAATTAAAAGGCATCGATGACAATTAAGACTTCGATTTTAGGATTTCCGGCAGATGAAAAAATATTTCCATCTTCCATATGACTTGTAAAAAACAAACATTAAGCGATTTATTAGCTTCAAACCAAAGGAAAGTGTCAAATGATCATATGATTTGACCAAACTCATAAAAGGAAGCTGCAATTGCACTAAATACGATATTTCCTTCGACTGTAAAAACCAAAGCAAAGAATCTATGCGATCAAACCAAAATTCAACGGTCACAAATTCCTACAAAATGTGGGGACTTTAGGGGACCTTGTACTGCATTTAAAAGAGGCACTCTCCAGACAGTATGAGGCCTAATTATATGCTAATGTCCCCAGGATTAAAAACGAAACACGGCAAAACAGATTAAGGGTTGAAACACAACAAAGAAACAAAGCAGATCAGCCATGCATGCCACTCGAAACAAAGACAAAAATATTGCGATACATAGGAAAACAGGCTCAGATCAAATGATATCTAAGTAAACTTTAATGTACATAGAAACCAAATAACGATTTAATTCACCTTTTATCGCGTTGGAACTGAAGAAAAAGTCTCACGAAGATCAGTAAAATTTCACCACGTGTACTCGCCATCACAGGAAATTTGACACATCAGGACCGATAATTACGCGCTAGGTGTCATGGGATACCTGAAAAATTCTCCTTTACCACCACCATAATGTTAAACATACGACAAGGTGACCAACATCATCACCAAGGCCAGGAGTGCATGGAAAAAAGGTTAACCTCCATACACCCCTTCATTTTGCAGCTGTAGTTAAGATATTCCTAGACACTGCATTCCACACCTCTGTCATTCATCACTTTTCCTGCTTTAGGTCCTCTAAGCTGATGCCAGTAACATACATGTAAAAGGCAGATATCAATATAATAACCTTACCATAAATTCTGAAAGCATATTCCACCTTCACACTCTTTGGAGCCTAAAGACAAAAAGTCACAGAAGTTCATGTGTCTGTTACTATACACCCCGGGGATTCCCATGTAAAAATAACGAGGGTGCTTGTGGGAAATTTCTGAAAACACCCTAAAAGGTACCAGAATCTTGTTTGATGGGCGTGGCTCAAAAAGAGGCATATTCTAAAACAACACATGCCATATTCTGTCGTATTTTTTCAGCTCAATACCCTAAAAGGTACCATCAGATAATTCTAACAGTGGTCATTCCAATCTACCCATTTTGACCCCTAAAAGGTACTACAAGCACCCCATCATTTTTATATGGGAGTTACCCTCCCCTCCCCTTCAACCCCCCAACCCGGGCTGTACACTAAACTCAGCTAAATGAAAATAATAAAATAAGTGAGTAATTGAAGGGCTCGGGGCATATCCAGCCTATGTTGCTTTTGAGGTCGTTTTTTATTTTTCTGCTCAGATTTGTCCATTATTTGGCATGTGAACTACAAATTAGTTGCAAAACATTGTTCAGATTTTTTTCTGTTGTTTTTTTCCATTGTTTTCGAGAATTAACGTATGCAAAAAAAAAAAAAATCTGCATGTCTCCCGCTGAATCCCGCTTGAAAAAATGAATCCCAAGGTTTACCCGAATTTCTCTATTTTACGCTGATTTTTCACTTCAGATGGCCAAGTTTGGGCCCGTACCGCTGAATCCCGCTCAAGAAAATTTTTTCATTCCCTCAAAATCGCTTCATTTTTATCATCGATAGTCAGCCACTTAGATTCGCGCCATCTCCCTTATCGTTACGGACCTCCTTTAGGAAGCACTCCCGGTCCTCCGCTGCCGGCTCATAGTCTTTGCCCGCCTTGCTGAATTTCACCTGGCCGCAAGAACTCACTTTGAGCTGCCCAACGCTGTATTTCAATCTCCCGCGCGACCATGCAAAGCCGACCTATCTGCCACTGTCGCAAAGCATGTCGGGATATCAATGGCGAAAACGAAAACGGAATGTCTGCCAAACGAAATACGGAAAATATTAGAAGTCTCGAAGCACTTCGGATATTGGGCATTTCGACTACGGCACGGATGGGAAATGGCCCACAACTCAAAACGCTGTCCCTTTTCTGATCCGAAGTGATTCCTGACTTTCCCGCCGGCTCGCCTTGTCCACCAATGTCTATTTTCACCTTCGAGCATGAAATAGAGATTTAGGCAAGAAACACAACTTGTTTCTTTGAGAGGTGCTAGAGACTTACGGATTTCCGGACTTAATGATGTCCTTCAATCACCGGACGGGCCTTAACCCATTCACACCTGAGGATTTTTACGTTTTTGAGTGATTTTCTGCATACACATGCCCCATAGGATTTCGTGACTTCATATTTGGAGTTACCATTGAAAGTGCTGCTGTTCTAAAACACAGAAGGCTCGAGTTTACTGGAAACGTCATTGCGACGATTTCATTTTGCTTGGTTGATTTGCAATAAAGGGTCCAACATGAATTATCTACGATTTTTGGTAAGTTCACAGCCATTTTTCATCTTTAGTAGCTGCCTGGTGAGCATCATTAAGCTTGGAGGTAGTTCTGAGTCCACTTCTCAATGAAGCGAGTTAGGTGTTGTACTTCGTTTACGAATTTGGCTCGTTGCTCGTTGAACTGGAAAAATGGCCGCCTGGAAACGAAGTGGCTTTGGGACTCGACTCTGGATGAATTTCTCGACCTACCGCAGCATATTTTGGAAGTTGCGACCACAGGAGAATACAACAAGCGCGAAATTTCGGCGGTGGGTCGGAGTGGCTGTGGACTTAGTATAAATATGAAATATGTGGGGAAAGAATGGAACGCTGTCAAAATTTTTGGCTTTTCCCCAGCATGCAGTGCGGTGGTGATGTTGAAAATCGAGGCAAGGTGAGTATGCACTAGTATAAGAAGCTGTAGCTAGGCCCGAGCAACGAATAAGAGCAAAAAAATTCACTGCTAAGCTAGGACTAGGACTGAATTTTGCTGTAAATGTTGACTTTTGGGTTTGCCACGATGATTTGAATAAAAAAAACTAAAGGCAAAAACGTGATTTTTGTTATTTTTCTATGACGTTAAAAACGGTAATTTTTGTTATTGTCCAAATTCAAACGCTGATATTCTGCAAAAATCGCTGACTTTTTTGTGTTTATTGGGTATCTCAATTTGAAAGACTTTCTAGTCAATGCTCACAACTGCTAGTTAAGGCAATGTTCGCACGATTGAGAAAATTACAATTTTTTAAAGCAGTGGAGTCTTGTACGGGCGGTTACGGGCGGTTCAGGTGTCAATGGGTTAAACATATTGGCTCATACGCACGCTACAGACGATGTGTTTGCCGTAGCGAGCTCGCGATCGATAACGAACCAGGCGCGTGTAAATAACGGTATTTTCGTTCATGTCGTTGGAGCAGATCAGGAGTATTGCGGTCGCATATTCTCGCGGCCAATTTGCTGTAATGGCGTCGAAATTACGCTCTGAATGTAAACAACCACTAGAAGACCAGAACTCTGCTTTTTTCAGGTGAAATTAGTCCAGTTTCTTATTCGACAAGGGTTTGTGATATTATTTGTTGTACGATAAAATTAGGCAAATCTGAGCGAGAAAAAAAAAGTAAAACACTCAAAAAGCAACATAGGCTGGTTATGCCCCTACCCCTTCAATTATATTATTGTTGACCATTAACATAGAATTTGACTTTTGTCTTGGCTAAAAACGGATGTTTTACAACAGTGGCTATATGACAGGCCTTCATATAAACTTTAAGAATGCTATGTTTGAAAACTCACATTTTCACTAAATACAGACATCATATCCAAAAAGTCTTCAAATGTGAGTTCTCCATCCTTGGATGATGAAAATACTTTGCAAATTCTGTCTTTAAAAGGATTTACCTGCAAAGTAGGAGACATTTCTGTTAAACTTTACAAATGAACAAATTAAAACGTTAAAATGAAACACTTACTTACACTGTAGTGTAACAACTATGACCGATAGCAAAATCAAAGAGCTCTTAAGAGCCATTTCGTGAATACGAAACAACGTAAGGTTAAGTCCACAGATGGTTTCCATTTCCCATACTGAGTTTGAAGTCAAAGAATTAAAGAGTAAAACACATTTAAAACGACCAAAATATCTTAGCGTGACATATAACTGTGCATCATGTGAAACGAGACTGTCTCGACAACAGAATGACATGATATGCTGAAGAATTTAAATACAGCAATCATCTTTTAATAACTAATACACTGGGGAATTACAAAAGTTTAAGGATGGAACAAATGAAAATTTGCATATTTGTTCCCGGATACGACCGGTATATCTCCCTCGATGTTCGTGAATTCACGAGTCAGGGATTCTGACGAGGTGCGGGAAAAAAACTAAAATTGTGCGGGAGTTTTGGGGCAAATTGTGCGGTAAATAACTTCGATTGTGCGGGAAATTGTGCGGGATTGCGCAATCCTGTGACCAACCAAATATTCAATCACCAGTGTTCTAGCCAGGCTAGAAAAATATGACAGGGAGGAAATTCTGCATAAATGAAAAATACGAATAGATGTTTTACTTTGGGGATCAAAATGTACCCAGCAATCGCCAATTTGCGGCTGTTTTTCTTCACCAAAGTTTATTTGTCTCAACAAAACCACATTGCGTGACACGATGAACTCGATCGGGTAAAACCGAAATACCACCTCAAAATAAAATGTTTCCGATCTGAGCGAGTTCCTTTATTAAAAATCCGTACATTTTATGTAGTGAATAATTTCCATTAAAGGTTCACACAATTTCTTCGAAAGTTTGCCGCAAAAACAGAACCTCGAGATGTATGCAAATCGCGTGCTAAATGTAATTGATAGCATGTTTGTTTTACATTTTCCTGAATGAAAACGTCTTTCACTTGATTGAAAAAATCAAATCCAGTATTCTGATCAGAACTTAATAATTTTCTCCTATCAATCCGAAGTTCCAGCGCTTTAATAGTTTGTTTGTCGATTCGCAAACTTGATTAGTTCTTTGCGAAATTAATTCAGACAGAGTGACATTTCATTTCGGCGCGACGGTACATTTCTTCGGTGTTTCTTTTTCGGTCCTCAACATATTAAACTGAAAGAGGAAGCGAAAGCGCTCGATAAAATATCGACAGGCTGCTAAGAAAAACGACACAATGTCTGGAAAACGACAACTAAAAAGCTACGCGAAAAATTCGGTAGGAAGTCGGATAGAAGTAAAACTGAGACTAGTTCCCAGGACGGCGAAGAGAACGCCTTGTTGTTTTTATCTCGATCGCTCGAGCTGTTCGAGGAAAGCGAGGGATTTCTCGATTGTTTGGAAGGAAAATTGGCTGAAAATAGCCTAAAACGTTTCTCGAAATCTTGGTAATCAATAGAAATACCTGATTTAATTAAAATTTTAAGCAAATATTTCAGTATTGTGCGGGATTGTGCGGATTTTTAGGAATTGTGCGGAATTGTGCGGGTTTGACCGAATTGTGCGGTCCCGCACCCGCGCACCCTGTCAGAATCCCTGATGAGTTAATAAGTTTGTGAGTTCACTCCAAAAAACATACCCTTAGTTCCGGCAAGGTCATGATCTTTCTTGAAGGTAGTTTTGCATTCTTGTTAATCCTCACAGCTTCAGGGTCAAGTGCTGAAAACCTTTTATGACAACTAGGAAAAAGATGAGAATCTTCTTACATAAAATTCACACTTTGCAAGCCTTTTGAATTCATAAAGTGAATAAGCTGTAACTCTTTCTCTCCCAGAGTCATTAATTTTTTGGGGTTCTAAATGTAGTGTAGTTCTAACTTTTGAGTCTGTTGATGAAATCCTATGGTGTGACCATTCAAATGAAACCTCTTCAGCAGGGCCGGGTTGTTCGAAAGCCGATTAACGCTAATCCCGGATTAAAAGTTAACCAAGGATTTCATTTCTCTGTTTATAAACGTTTTCAAAAGGTCATTTATAGCTAGTAGTGAAGACAACTTAAAATCGAAACTGAAGGGCAGAAAACTTTGGAAAATTTTCAATTGTTGAGCTGTTTAACTGGATTTAAAATTGACGCTAATCCTGGGTTAGCTTAATCGTGCTTTGAACAACCCGGCTCAGTACTTTTGCATGGTACCATTTGTTCTAACTTTTGAGTCTGTTGATGAAATCCTATGGTGTAACCATTCAAATGAAACCTCTTGAGCTGTCCTTTTGCATGGTACCATTTGTTTTCAATATTTTACAAACTTAAATTTGGAATTTTTTCTTGAATTTTGATTTTTTACACTCTTGGGAATTAAAGGGTTAATAACATTATTTATAATAACAAATCAAACAATAACAAAAAGCAGGTGCCAATAATATTTTAGTTTAGCTATGTACTGTAACATTTCAGTCTTAAATGTCTGCATTCTACAACTATGTAAGCAGCATTTATGACCATGTGTCCAGTTTTCTTAACCAGACACATGCCCTTCCATCCCTTTATTCTTAAGGTCATTTTATGAAACCGGTCGGCCATCCACCATTTTGGATTTTTCCCTGAGACACTGACAGAGTGAATCCCGAAGTTTTCCACTTTGCAATGCATTATAAGGCAATAAATGAAATGGGCTTTTCTGAATTTCCTTGAATCGAGAGAGCCTTTTAAAGCCAAAAACTAATATTAAAAACAATGCAAACAGAAAAATTCTTATTTTTGTATCTAGCCTGGGAACCAGGGAGACTCAATGCTGTTACCTGATTCCACTATACACTTTATGAAAGATGAGTTTTGAGAATTCTCTATTTTCGAATTGCCCATCATACACTTTGTTTGCCCCCCTAAATTTTGCATAAACTATTGTTTGTAAATGCTCTTAGGATGACTGCATATTCCCAAGAGCTTTTCAAAACAATAGTTTATGCAAAATTAATTTTGGAGAGCAAACAAAGTGTATCATGGGCAATTTAAAAAAAAGAATGCTCTTAAGATTTCTGTGATCTAGGTTTACACTACGCATCGTACTACATGAACTACATCATGGAATGATGTGATGCGTGAACTATCAAATTAGTGACATACGGGCTATGTCACAAATTTTAATTTATCAGTCATGTAATTTTAAACACACCTCATGAAATTTAGGAACAATTATTTTGTGAGAATGCTTGACATCATGATTGAATATTATTAATTTGTCATGCAATTTAGTTTTTTCAGTTCAAAGCTGTAAAAAAGGTCTAAAGAATGCATCATGCTTGAGAATTACATCTAGAATAAACCAACATGCATAACCTTCAGGTAGACACATGAATGCATTGGGGATCTATTTTTTAATGCATTTGAAATCAAAATAATGTGATGACTTTACAAGTCATTCAAAACAAAACATGAACCATTTTTCTGCTTGCATGGACACCATGTCCAAGCATAATGTAAAATCAGTTGGACACTTTAGGAACTTGGCAAGACAATGTCTTATGACCATTCTTGCACTATGTATGTGTGGGCACTTTGCTTTTCATGAATCTATAGTGTCATTGTAACAAAATGTTAGTTACATGTACATTGTAAGCTGAGTTAAATGACTATTTTACTGAAAAAAATATGGCATTGATCAGTATTTTAAAATGTGAACATATAATGTTCACATTATAAAATACTGACGCGATTTCTTAAAGCTACCGAGTTAGTGATAATGATTTTGAAATACAGTATTATGTACATCATTTGAAAGTAACCTGAGAGGTCTGCTAACTAGGATGGTTTCAAATTTAGTTGAAGATCTTTTGTCTGGATGCTTCAACGTTATTGGTCTGTTTACAAAAAAGCTCACCATCCTTTGTTCTCCATTTATGTTGTGATTTTCTTCTAAGTGGCAGGTTTATATAGTTACATCAGCTGTAAATATTATTTATCTTTAATTACCCGTTGTACATGGCTCATCTTGAGGATACAAGCTGCTCTTAGAACAAAATCAATCGTTTAATTAAAAAATCAATTCTGAACAGACTAAAAAATTTGTAAAAGTTACAATCAGACAACACGCACTGCTTTTTAAAAATAGAAAATTGCTCTCACATATATGTCCAGTTCTGTCATCAACGCATTCACTGACAAGCATCTATTGGTTAGCTACCTTCGGATTTGAATTTTTCTATGGTATTGCTTTGGGGTAGCTGTCCCAGGAAACTCTATTGTTCTCACAACATACCTGTTGTTGTTAAATTTTTCCTTGGTTTCAAATTTTTCAAACCAGTTTGATTTTTGCTTTCCCTTGTCTTAGATTATGATAATGAACCTAAGACAAAGGAAATAAAAATTAAACTGATTTGAAAATTTTCCAACCAGAGAAAAAAAATTTGAACCACAACTTATCCAAGCTCCAGACGATAAAATTTCCCCAAGGTAAATTACCTAGGGCAAAATCGTTCAAACTTAACAAATTCAATTTCCTTTCGTAAACTATCAACAATTCAAGTTTCCCTAGGACAAAAGTCTGTCATGTGAGCACGGCTATTTTTTCCCTTCACAAACTCAAACAAAAAAATAATAATAAGATTTGAAGTTTAAACTCCATACGATGCTGATGTCTATTTAAAAAATTCTCACTCAAAGTAATTTTAATCCAGTGGAAAAATTTGTTACACAGCAGTTAAGATCATATGACAGTTAACAAGTCTGAATTCTTGTTTCAAACCACAACTGCCTAGCTACATGGGCACTATCTTGATTAATATCATCAAAACTTTGTAAAAATCTGCCTCTTTCTTTAGTTTTCTTATATGCCAGATTGCTTGCAAGAAGCGGCAAGTTTTGTCAAATATTTGACTTGGTAACCCCTTAACTCCCAAGAGTGCTTTAAAAGATAAAAATTCATATAAAATCACAAATTTCATTTTGTAAAAATAATATTGAAAAACAAATGGTATCATGCAAAAGTACTGCTTGAGAGATTTGATTTGAATGGTCACACCATAGGATTCCGTCCACAGACTCAAATGTTAGAGTAAAGGTGTTTTGAAAACTGCCTGAAAACTGCTGGCAATTGCCTAACGTCCCCAACGCCAGAAAGATTTACAATACATGTCATCCAAAAATATAGACAGAATACTGTAATAACCTATTTCGTTTGACTAAACTATAATCGTTTAGGCTTCACTACAAAAAAGGGTACAAGGGTAAGAAACCTAAGATTAAACTCACTGTAAGATTTCCTTCTGAGTGAAATACGTCAGTTCCTGTAACGATGTAAACATGGGCAAATCACCGGTTACAATTGATTTCAAAGTTCCTTCATATGCAAAAATACCTTCATGAAGCAGAGTAGAAGTAGTAAACATATGTCAAACGTAAAGTTAGGGTTGTTTTACCTGGTAATCCTTGAGCTCTTCTTCTGTAAATTGCGAATGATGTCCCCCCATGTTGAACTTCGCGAAGAATACGGAAAATTTGACATGACGTCACGTTCACCTCGGGTTGGGAACGAGGTTGCTGTGTCTGGTCGCTTAGCAATCAAAAGTCAATTTCATTCTAAGATGGCGGTCTTAGATCATTTTCATATTGTACTTCGCGCCATTTTAAACCATAAAATAATTTACTTATGATCTTTAGAATTGTATCCTGGGGATAAAAACCGAACGCTGAAGAATAACAATTATGCCAACTGTGGATAAGACAGGAAAATACGACGCGAAAGGAAAAAATGCTGAAGATCGAGATGAGATATCATTTCCGACTCAGGAAAGTCAAAATGTCGATGCCAGTAGTCCAACAAAAGCCAAAACATCACTTTTAGAACGTTCAGCATTTAGCGAGACAGATCTGAAGGCGAGATTAGCTGCAACTGAGGGAAGCAACACTGCAAAGGATGAAATTCTAACTCGTTATTCAGAAAGCGATATAAAGCTAGCAAAGTTGGATGTACCGTTTTATGACGACTCCAGGTCGGAAGCTAGTGGAGGATCTGGCTTGGCCATTGTACCGTCCTTGGATGGTAGAAGTATACTCTCACAAGACAGTGGAAGAGAACTTGTCCCTGCTGTATCTAATGAAGTGCCATCGGTAGGGGGACGTAATGAGGACAGTTTAGAACAGGAAGGGAAAGGTACATGCCTGGTAATCTGATACTCCAATGTTATGTGATAGCAGTGACATGGTTAATATTATAATCATATCAATCACAAAATTCCCGATGGTGATTGGTCTTTTGTGCACTTATTTCTTACATAATTGGTGTGCGGTCACATGGGTGTCCAATTATAGCTGTCCAATTACAGCTGTCCAATTACAACATTTTTTAATTGGTTACCTGTAATTTATTGTACATCAACATGTATGTTAAACATGCATCAGTCAGGCACACTTTGGTCAGTTTCGTTACTGGTTTTGAGTAGAGAAAGTCAACATAGACTTTTAAATCTCAAATTTTGTTATTGATACAATGAATTAGTAATTGGACTTTGTGTTGTACAATTCAGGAGTAATCCCGGGGGGGGGGGGGGGGGGGGGGGGGGACTCCCATATAAAATGACAAGGGTGCTCGTCGTACCTTTAAGGGCTCAAAATTTGCAGATTGGTACAGCTTAGGATACTTAAATGTAAAATGACCACAGTTAGAATTATCGCAGTACCTTTTAGGGTATTAAAGCCAAAACAATATGACAGAATATGACATGTGTTGTTTGAGAATTGGTACCTCTTAGGGGTAAAAATTCATTTGAGTCACACCCATCAAACAAGATTCTGGTACCTTTTAGGGTATTTTTCGAAAATTTCCGAGGAACACCCCCATCATCTTTATATGGGAGTCCCCTCCCCTGCGAGGGTAATCATGCTCTTGATTTCAAATCATCTTCGCGCTGTGCCTCATTACTCCCTGAATTGCACTCCACTCAGTCTGCAATTATTACCATTACTTAGTAAAGGACTGGACACATGGTTCAACATCACATGCAACTTTTCATCCAACAATACAATGCTAATGTGACTGTTTACAGAAACAAAGGAGTAAGGTTAAATGAGGATAGATGTAGAACAGTGTTGCAGATGGTGGGCACATGACAATATTGTTGCACCTAAAGTTGCAGAAGTAGAACCCAATTCTACTTTGGAGTATGTTCCTGGGGGAGGTACTCTGCAAATTTTTGGGTGGGGGTGTGCCACTGGGATTCTGAGACCCTTGCCCTATACTAGACCATTTTAGCTGCATTTGCAACCCTTATCTTAGCCCAAAGTTTTGAATGCTTTCTTTGTTATTAGTTACCAGAGGTCAGTAAAAATGCCGTACTGCCTGCCCGTATTTTTAAATGCCATTTGCCAGTAAACCTTGTATAGACTAAATTCTTCACGCAACTGATCAGTTTTACGGAAAATGATACCCTATTCTAGACCAAAATTCTCTGATTACTATACCCTATCCCAGACTAAACTGCCTGAAAACCATACCCTTCACAGCAGCACATACCCATATAGCTCATATATGAGAGTAACCCCCCCCCCCCCCCCCCCGGGAGTATGTTGCACACTGATTGTGAAGTTGCCTCCAATCCAAAGTCATTCCTAAAGGGTTTCGTTCAAATTTTCACGCTTCTACATTCTCTGATTCCAATCAACAATATTTCCACGAAATTCACCATGCCCAAAATTCTTTCTCGCGTAATATTATGAGGATCACCATCAGAGCTATGTGCCTTAAACGTAACAATCTCGAAAAGGAAATTATCCAATACCGTTCCGAACTTTCCAAAATTTGTCCAGCTGTCTTAGGACAATCAATTCGCGCTAAAATTCAAGAACTCAATGCTAAACTGTTCAACAGCCTTAACCAAATCAAGACCCAAAAACTTGAACAGTTAATAGGTCCTCAATTATCCGGCGACCATTCATTCGATAGTCACAATGGCGTCGTTACCATTCCGGAAAATTTGCCGCTTTCTAACCCAGAGAGGTCTGTTCTTAGTAAAGGTTTAAACTTTGTTCCTATAGCGAAACAAACCGACGAATTTTCAGTCAAACAAGATGTTGAAAAATTCCTTCGCCGCGTGCAATTAAGAGCTTTTTTCCACGACAAAGAAGACAATTCTAACACCTCTGAAAAAGGTGTTTTTGAAACACTCAACGTTCGCAAATCAAAATGGACTCCCCCAGAGGGCCAGTTTTCTTCTCTAGATTTTTTCGTCAAAAAATGTCGTCACGATGTCCAAAAACTTAAATTTAACCGCCACACCAAAATTTCCAACCTTTCAACAGGAGAATGGGCAGCGCTCAAAAGTCTTAGCAAACGACGCGACATTGTTATCAAAGCGGCCGACAAAGGCGGGGCGGTAGTTGTTTGGCGGACCGACCTTTACCGACAAGAGGCTTTTCGGCAACTTTCTGACACCGCTTTCTATGCCAAAGTTGATAAAGATCTCACTTCTACCAACCAAAAAATTGTCAAAGAAACTATCCAAGACCTCATTACTAAACAACAATTACCAGTTACCGCCAACAATCTCATCATCACTACTCCTAGAACCTCACGCGTTTATTTCAAACCTAAAATTCATAAACCAAACAATCCGGGCCGACCCATTGTTTCCGCTTGTAGCTGTCCTACCGAACTAATTTCTAGCTATTTAGACAAAATCATGGCCCCCATTGTCAAATCACTACCCTCGTACATTAAGGACACCAATCACGCACTCGAAATTTTCCGGGATTTCAGTTTTGCCAGCGAAAACAAATTAATTTTCACTATGGACATTACCTCTTTATATACCGTCATCCCCAATGACGAAGGACTTCAAGCACTAAAATATTTTTTCGACCAGCGCTCCATTCAAAACCCAAGCTCAGAAACACTGCTCCGCTTAGCCGAATTAGTTTTGACACTTAACTGTTTTTCATTTTCCCAAAACTACTACAAACAAGTAAATGGAGTCGCCATGGGCACCAAAATGGGACCAAGCTACGCTAACCTTTTTGTAGGCCACATCGAAGACAAATTTTTTAATCAGTACCACGGAACCAAACCCGAACTCTACGGCCGCTACATCGATGATTGCATTGGCGCTACCTCTTCCAGTAAAGAGGAACTTAATCAATTCATAACTTCTGTCAATACTTTTCATCCAGCTCTAAAATATACCTGGGAAATTTCCGAAACCTCAGTCGCTTTTCTTGACATTAATATTTCAATCAACGGTAACAGTTTATCCACAAGTGTGCACTACAAACCTACAGATTCCCACAGTTATCTGTTACATTCATCCTCACATCCATCGCACGTTAAAAACGCCATTCCGTATTCTCAATTTCTCAGACTTCGACGTCTATGTAGTGATGACTCTGATTTTTCCAACAAATCAGAAGAAATGTGCCAGTTTTTCAAGAAACGTGGGTACCCTGACTCTGTTGTTAATACGGGCCAACAACGTGCACAACAGATCGACAGACAGTCAGCACTACAAACGCCACAGAAGGAAGAGAACGAGAGAATTCCATTCACCCTCACTTTCCACCCACACAACAACACAGTCAAAAGCATCATTTTAAAAAATTTCAAATTACTCCAAAACGACCCCGAAACTGGCAGAATTTTTTCACAACCCCCACTAATTTCATTCAAACGTGACAAAAACATAGGCAACTTTCTAGTTACGAGCGCACTGAAATCTGACGATGTACCGGGAACTTTCAAATGCACACGCACACGATGTAACACTTGTCCTTTCATTCACAACGCGGACAAAATAACAGGACCCAAACGATCTATTAAAATCACTGATCGTTTTACATGCACCTCCGTAAATGTTATCTACTGCATTACATGTACTTTTTGCAAAAAGATATACATTGGCGAAACAGGGAGGAGACTGGGCGACCGTTTTCGTGAACATCTCCGAGACGTTGAAAAAAATGACAAAGACGCATCCAAACCAGTCGCGCGCCATTTTAATCTTACTAACCATTCTAAACAACACATGACAATCTGCGGCCTTTCCCTACACCAGGGTAACACAGAAAGCCGTAAAAACCTAGAACAAAAAATCATCTTTCAAATCGGCACTCTCAAACCCCACGGAATCAACGAACGCTTTTCATTCAACTAATCTACATTTGTTTTTCACGTCACCAAATTTCCACCAATAGCGTAGCTCCACCGCTTACTATATAAAACCACACACTACCCACAATTCCTTGATTCGCTCCGACGAAGGGCTAGCGCTCGAAACGTCAGCTATTTGAATCTTTTTACGGTGGTCAATTTACCTTATCGACTCAGTCGATAAAACTAAATTCTCGTGATTGTGAAGTTGTATGGCATGCAATGTTGCATCATGTGTGCAAGCCTTAAGCCTCTGCCAAACATAAACTCAAGTCAGTGCAAGTCATAAATTTAAGTTGATTTGTAACGAAATGTTGGCTACTGTGAGGGAGACTTTATAAAACCAGGGTTTGAGCCAGGCCGCGCCATTGTGCCAATCCCGCGCTGCAATTTACATTGTCCCTTAGAAAAACGAACAAGGGGACAATCAGTCCCCTTGAACATCTGTTCAGAAAATGGCCTATAAAAAAGAAACAAGAAATTGTTTGATTCCAAAAACATCAAGAAAACAATTGCTGTTTGTACCGTTGATTTCGCTGTAAAAGGCTCTCTCTCAAATCAAGAAAATTTAGAAAAAGCCATGTGAATCAAAATTGCCCTATTTAATGCATTGCAATCTGAAACATATAATTATTCATCATGTATGCTAATGGTTTGTGTCTCAGGGAAAATTCAAAATGGTGGTTGTCATTGGGTTTACAGTTATTGTCCCTCTGAAATGAAAAATGTCCTCTAAAACCTTTGCTGAAGGGACAAATTGGCCTCCACTCATCAAATCCTGGCTCAAACCCTGTAAAGCTTCGGGAGTCATTTTCTTACAGTCATTTCTTTATAAGACATAGTATTCTTGCATTCCCTATAAATTTGTGCTCACAGAAACAATGGTGTCCAGGTGACATGTCGTGTATGTACCCTGAAAATAAATGCTACATGTGTAAGTGTAATCTTAAAGCACTAATTAAAGTAACTTTAATCTTTTCCAGACATAGTTCCTTCCCTTCCAGAAGGATGGCCACAGTTTAGAAACAGACTATGGGCGTCGTAGAAGCTGTGAGCTTGTCAAGAGCACTTCTTCTTGTGTAAGAAAGGCAGTTTCTCATCTTCATCAGTTGCAAGACCTGGTTGATTTGTTTTATAAGACTGAACATTTTGATGAGGATGGAAGATTCAGCAAGCAAAGATCTAGTGTGATATCAGGTGCTGTATTTTGTAATGCAAATTGCATTTTGCAATAATCAGACATCAGTTGATAAACTGCAAATACATAGACTGGGGGCCAGGGATTTCCCCTGTTATTATGTGTTTCTCAGCCCTGGCTATTTTTTTAATGGAAAAACAAAACATCGCTAAGTGGATTGGGTACCTGAGACATCTAGGAGCTTCCAGCCAGCTCCTAGATGGTGAACCACCCCCATGGCTGGCAAATTCTCTGTATCCTGGCAACCAGGCCATGAGCCCCCTGCTTGCCAGAGAAAAAGGCAGCTGTCACACTAACAGAGCAATGGAAAGAGGGAAGGAGGGGGGATGCTGAGGTCTAAAATGCACAGGACCTCAAAGAACACCTGCCATGACAATACCACACTCAACACACTTGACTCCGAGAGCACATGAAATCATGGCATATGCGCACATGCCAAATACAGTACCGCTGATCTATGAGTGGTTACTGGTGCTTCCTCTTGTTAATTCCGTTAAATTACATTTAACTGCATCTAACAGCCCTGTAGACAGTTTCATTTGTGCAAATTTTATACATTTACATGTTTGTAGCAAATTGAATATATTTAACTATTATAGCGCGAAAGCGCGCGTGATATCGCCTAATACTTAGCCGACGAGGCCGTAGGCGAGTCGGCTAAAATTAGGCGATATCACGCGCGCTTTCGCGCTATAATAGTTTTATAATTCAACACATTGATAACACAAAGCACAGTTTGAAGAGAAAATATCGCCGACAAGCCTTTTATTTTAAAAAAAGCTTACATATGTTTTAACGCGCGAAACTTGCAACATCACACAGTTCAGGAATGAAAGTGGCGCCTTTGTCAATATTGCGCAAACTTGAACACTATAATTGTTTTATAATTCAACACATTGATAACAAATCACAGTTTCGAGAAAAAAATCATTGAGATATACAACCTTTCATTAAGTAAAAAGGCTAACAACAATGTTTTACCTCGGACCATTTCTTAAACAACAAACAGCGAATCCCGAAACTTTTGCCAAGCTAAAATTAATTAAGCGTACACAATCAGTTGAGAGTTTCTACGAAGAGCTTTCGTCTACTCAAAGAACGGGACAGAGTAGTGACTACAAGAATTAAAACACAGTAAAATGGCATAGAATGTCTTAGTTACAAGTGTTTCGTATCTTAAAAAGTTCAATTCAGAATCAAAACAAATTGAACAAACACACGGCTACGAACCTAAACATAGCGGCGAAAAGTCGGAAAGAACTGCAGCATACAAAAATTCACAGCTAAAGGATACAAGAAACGGTTAAAACATCGTACCTGTAGTTGATTTGGCTTTTTATTCCCTTCCATCAGCACCAAATTTTCAAACATCGAAGTACAAGCTGAGTCGATCAATGTTGTTTTCAAACTTGCTCGTTTTTTGCTCCTACAGCCGTAATGACGAGATCAGAAACTTTTCTGAGAAAGCATCAAGTCTATATCATATGCCAGAGGTGATTACCAAAGGAATTTTACGAAAATTGTGCTCCTTCATTCACTCCTTGTCGAGCGGTTAAACTTTGAACCAGCTTTCATTCAGCTACGCCAAGAAACACTGCGACCGCGACAACGCGAAAATTCGCGCCTTTTTTGTCCTGACCAATCATGTGAACAATATTTTTTCTCTTTTCTTTTCTTCTCTTTTTTTCTTTCTTTTCCCTTTTTAACTAATAGTTCACGCACTTTTTCGCCCAAAAACATGAAATTGCAGGCAGCAGTCATTTTCACTTTTCTTCAAAATACCAAATTTACCCCAATCGCTGGTTATACGTCATGTGGACATAACATGTTTCGATAACTTTTTTACCATATTTGGGCAGTGTATCAATGTGTTGAATTATAACAGATATTATCAGTCGTTGCATATATATATGTTGTGGTTCAAATTTTTCTTTGGTTTAAAAATTTTCAAACCAGTTTAGTTTTTATTTTCCTTTGTCTCATGTTCATTATCATATTCTGAGACAAAGGAAAACAAAAATCAAACTGGTTTGAAAATTTTTAAACCAAAGAAAAAATTGAACCACAACATATACATGTATATACCTTATAACTAATAATCTCAAAATGTTCATTATTTGAGAGAGAAGTAATACAAAAAACTGAATGTAATCTACTAACTTGCACAAAACCATTCAAATTACAAGGTCAATGATATGATCAATAAGTGATCATAAGGGATTTTACATAAATCCTGGAAAATATTAATCTATAAAGATAATTATAAAAGTAGCTGGAACTTTCTCCTAACAATGGAACCTTGTTAATAATTATTATTATAATCCTTTTTACTTCTCTGTAGACTTGGATGTTAAGGGTACAGAACGAGAGGAGGTCTTAGACATTCAACGTGTAGCGGAAGAGTCCACCCATGCATCCTCGGCTAGCAGCCACGGCAGACGAATCCGCTGGCTTCTGAGTTCTGCATCTCTTGGCAACATTGAAGAGGAAGATGAATCAGTCAGGCTGGAGTCTTCTGCTAGTGGGGCGACCTTAGAGGTACAAATGTACATGTAGACTTCTGTTTTTGCTTTAGATCTGTACACTGTACATGTAGCAGTGTACAGTAGAAGTTAATATAATCACTGATCCTACATGTACAAATGTAGTTGTCTGTGAATAAATTTCTGTGGCTCAAATTTTTCTTTGGTTTGAACATTTTAAACCAGTTGGAAATCCTGGCACTCCCACGAAAAAATTCTGACGCCTATCACTTGGAAAAAGTTGGCAGGTATAGCTTAGGCCTACAGCTGAGTGAGGGAATAATGATTATACGCTGAATGACATAGCAGGCAGGCTGTGAACATTCAATTAATCTGAGTTGCATGAAATGTAAACAATGCAGTTATTATTGATTCACACATATATCAAGGAAATGCTAAATAGAAAATTGTTTTCTACCAGGTACGGGGTCGAAGTGCTGGAACAGTCATAAGTAAAGTGTCAACTGCAAAGACTGTGAAAACAACTGAGGTTCTTCCCAAGGGATATGATATCATTGAGGAGGTCATAACGTTACTAGGACGGATGGAAAGTGATAGACTCTCTTCACAGGATGCTTTATTGAAAGAGAGAGAAAGAGTCCAGTTTCTAAGGAATGAAATTGATGCACAGGCATACAAGAGAATGTATGATCTACCATTAGCTGTACAAAGAGGTAAGAGAGCACAGTGGAAAAAACTGAAAAGTTAGCTCTTTCTGTTCAAACTTTGAGGTATTTGTTATATAGTGCAGAATGATTGTGATTCAATAATCAGCAAATTAAAATTCACCTTTTTGAAGTTTTGTGAAATTTGTGATTTGTAATAAAATTGATATCATTATTTATGTTATGGCACTTGAAGATTTTTTCTATCTTGTGTTATTTTTTATGTGTACATCAATAGATTTAATCACCCACAGAACAGCATTAAATCTGTTTATTATTTTCCTTCTCCCAGAACATGAGGCATGTGCCATTGACATCAATGAACTAAGATGGCACTGTGCATATCAAGGCAGAATTGAAGCCAGGATCAGCGAAAGAGTTCACCATGCAGGTACATGACCTAATATTCTAGTTCTTCTGTTTTCCAATTTGATAAGAAGTATGCGTAAGAAAAATACATGCAGACAAGTGCCCATACCCAGACACCATGCTAAATTCATTTCACAGCACAGACAAAAGCAAATAATAATTTAATATTAATCTTTTGTTCAGTACTTTTTGCAAGTGTGGGTTGATGCCTTTAAGTCTGTTTTAACAAAACAATGTGGTTTTCCAAGTGGGAAGGGAGGGGTACTCCCACATAAAAATGACATGGTGCTCATCGGAAATTTAAAAATAACACCCAAAAAGGTACCAGAATCTCTAAGCGCCCTAAGTGGTGTAAGTCTACAAATTTTGTTGTACGATGTGTACCCCCTGCCATTTTTATATGGCAGTTCCCCCCCCCCCCCCCCCCCCCCTGGTAAGGGTGTAAAAACTATCAATTATATATAGTGATAGGTGGTGTTGCAATAGCGGGCTATCAATAGTAAAGTCAACTATCATTAACAATTGCCTGACTATCAATAGTTTCAATAGTGGGCTAAAAAAAACGAACGCATTTTGGCTGCATTATACTGCATCCTTGATTGAAATATATAATAATATATAAGGCGACGACAACACAATCCATCAGCGCCATTTTTGTTTTTTACATCATACAACAAATTCCCTAGAAATCGGGGGGCTTCTCAATGAGATCACAAGGGGCAGCAAAACAATCATGGCAAAGTCTTTGTAAGTCTGGTTTTTACTTTTTACTATCGCAATTACTATCGCAATGTGATCCAACTATTGCCATAATATCGCAATAGTACCCCAATTATTGCAACAGTAAAATTTTACTCAATAGTCACCCTAAGGCTGGTTTTCAGTTTGAATGGCCTAAACTTCATCTCCCATGATCGCTGGTTGAAGTTATGGTCCTTAAAAAGACTGTTCTTCAGTTGCTACATGTAACTAATATTTTGGCAGCTTGAGTTTGGAAGTTGTTAGCTCAGTTATTGTGGAATCCATAATCAGTTGGTAACTGACCTGCATGTACACTGTACTTGCATGATCAGTTAAGTCGGGATGCTATATGTACTAGATGGAAATAACACTTCAGGGTTAACCATGTAACTTTGTTTCCTGAGATAGAAGTCCATCTTTTTGTGTTTTATCTTCTTTCAACAGTAGCTGAAAAAACAAACTTACAATGGCGAATGCTACTTTCAATCTTTCAACCTTTAACAATGCTCCTTTCTCTCTTGCTGGAAGTGAATCCTTTAAGTACATAACTTTGTACATGTACCTTGACTTCTCACACCAATGTTTAGATACATAATGTATGTTTTTAGGTTGTCATTTATATGTTTATGATATGTGCTGTCATATCAGTAACACACAACAGACATACCTCCTTCGTACCTTGAAAACATACCTTCAACATACCTCCATGGGATGTTTTTGGTAATTTTTAGTCCCAAATTTCAATTTACATATTATATCTTAAACATACCAAATACATACCTCCCTATTGGTTGTCATTTAAATATGTTTTCGATATGTTGTACAAGCATACATGCCAATTTTATGTATGACTTCCACTGATTAGTTAACTCTTCTTAACTAAATTTCTTTTCATTGCTTTACATGTTTGATATTATTTCATGTAGGCCTGTATGCAAGCCACTGTGACACTCATCTTCAGTTTCTGTATTCTTTGCATAGCTTCGCTCCCATGGGTTATCTTTCTGTGTGGCCTTGTTTCTTTATGCAGGTAAACTTTAGGTCCTTAATTCTGCACGGCTGATTTGGTCGTCTATGCTGGTGATTGCATGCTCCTTCTATGCAGGTGACTGCTCCTTCTATGCAGGTGATTGCTCCTTCCATGAAGCCTTGCTCCTTCTGTGCAGCTGATTGGTCAGGAGTTTTCACTTCTAGTAAATAAATCTATCACCTGCAGTTCTGAGTTTCACCACCAAAGGAAATATGAGGGATCTCCGGTGGCGAGATCCCTGGTGGGTTGCTATTCCATTGCAGAATACTACAGAACCAGAATATTGCATAGTGCTACAGAACACTGCCTATCTTTGATTCCAGTAAACATATACATTACACATCTGTGTGGATCTAGAGTGAGATGCCTATGATTAATCCTAGCCAATTCCAAAACCTAGACTAGATCTGGAGTCATACACTGTTCATGCCATCTATCAGAAAATTTCTTCTTTAAAACACCATTAGTGCCTTATTTTTTAAACTGTTGTTGATCACTGGCACTTTGTGCCCTCCAGACTGTTTACGGTACTTCTCCTTGGTCACCTATCATCCTTTACGCTATAGTCATTCCAAAGGTGTAAAGGGTGGTACCTATCATACATTACTAACTCCTTCTTCCTCTCTTCCTTCTGCTTCTTCTTCTCCTCTTCCTCTAACTCCTCTATATCTATATATGTACAGCTATCATTCATCTACTATGCAGGTGAAGACACTGTACTAAATTTCCTCCAACCCCCGACATCTCTATCATTTTCAAGGTCAGTCAACAATCAGTCTTGATGTCAAAAGCCCATTTTCCTCCCTGCAGGGGACAAGGTGTAGACTTCCTTAACAATGTTCTTCAACATCAAATCAACGATCAACTATCCTAGTCCATCATTGTTCAATCAGTACTAAGCATACATGTAGATGGGAAGAGGATTAACAAAATTTGGTTGACTTTAAACAAATTGAAACTACATTTCTTATTAAGTTGGCTCTAATTCTTTTTGCAGAAGTAAGACATACAAAGGTTTTGCAAGATCTGAACAACATTCAAAAACACTGGTAAGTTTGGAACTCTCTTGTTTCTTGTTTTCAATCATAGCAGGTGGACAAAAACAAAAACAAATAGAAACAGGGGCAAAGTTGGGGAAAATGTTTCATTTTTTCTAAATTAAAATGTATGAATCCTCTTCTCACAACCTCACTTATGCCAATTCTCCCGGATTATCCGGTCAGTCTCCCGGTCTCCCGTACGGGTCACCAAATCTCCCGGATAAAAGCGACTTTGGATCTTTTCTCTAAAATAGGCTAAGATTTTAACCCAAATTTTCCCAAAATCAAAAAAAAATATGGTCTTTTATCATATCTTAACTTCACAAACGCTTTTTGGGTCTCAGGAATGCAGAAAATGGCACTTTTAGAGGGTAAAGCTAAAAAAAATTCCGGACCCCGTAGATGCTCGCGACTATGTCGCTCAATTCACGCCTTCAGCGCAACAAAATTTCGCCCTCAGAAAAAAACTCCCTGCAACAGCTATTTTCAATCTCCAGAGGTTGGCATCTCTGCAACCTTCTCAGACTTTATTACAATCTTGGTGCTATTTTAGTCCTTTAGTTGAAGAGAAGCTGGAACTAGAAGGTGAAGCAATGTCAAGCATTCAACTCAAACAGGACGAAACAGATGATGAGCTTAGAGACACTCTTGAACGACTGAGAGCTACAGAAAGAAAGACAGCAGAGGCCCAAGGGAAAGCTGCACAGGAAAGATCTCTAATTAAACAAGATGTGGATGTAGTAAGAAATGAACTCAATGCAGTCAGGTAATAATATAACTTATAAAATCTTTCTGTTATTCTCATTATTTGAGACAAAGCTTTGGACTTACCGTCTGGTAATTTATCATTATGACATTGTGTTTTTCCAGAAAATGTCCATCCCCCACCACAGAATGTTTTTTGGTTTGAACCTGTCACCAATAACCAGTTTTAAAAGTCTCAAAAAGTGTGTACAGTTCATCAAGGATTTCTTTGCTCTCCTCCCCTTGGAGATTCATGTGGAGTTCTTCTATCTTCTGCAGCCTTTTTAGAAAACATAGAGTTATCATGTGTTTCTTGCTTCTTTTCCATTATACTGTCTATTATACCGACTTTCCCCATTACACGTGAGCTAGTATGCAGCATTCATTCCAGTTTCAACGTTTTTCATCTAACGTTAATGCTCATAAGTACATGTACTCCTTTTTTGTTAGAACTGTCCCAGCTTGGAACGCTTTGCCTCTCTTCTCCGTAAATGCTGACTCTGTCGCCGCTTTTCACTCAAGCATTTGTAATAATAACCTAGTTTATTGACGCTTTGTTTATTATTAGTGGAATGCTTGTGTCAGTAGTTTGTTCGCTAACTTAATTTAATCGCTGCCTTTGTAATGTACTAGATTTTGCGTGTGTGAGTAGTTCGTTTGTTGATTAGTTAAGGTTACCGTGTACCTTCGGGGGTGTCTCCAGTATAACAGCTCTAGCGTCTTAAGATTACGCTTAATATACCTAAACCCAGATATCAAATTAAAGCTTATAGAGCTGGCTATCTAAATATGGAAACCATTTGGTAATAAAATGAAATGTCGAATTTTTTATGACGTCTAAATTCGAACGTCCGAATCAGCTTTAAAACGCTGTAACTCAAAGCGATTATTGTATTTTGCTAATTTGATTTGTTCTCGGGTTTCCGGACATGGAGCGCTAAAAAAACGTGTCGGCAATTTCCCATATTCAATTGCAGTAAAAAGTTACAGAATATTTTCGAAAAAGGGAGAAAAAAAATTGGAGTGATCGCACGGAAATGGCTCCTGACAAACATTTTTTCGGAAATAAGAAAACAAACTCTGCCCGCAAAGATTATACCGTCATTTCTCCGTCAATTTTCACTAATTTTCAATATTTTTTTTTGGATGAAAATTCATTCTGTAAACTTTATTTTGACGCCCCCCCAAAAAAATCAATAAAATGGTCGATCTGAAGGTACATGAACTCTATGTAATTTGTAATCACCTTTGCTGTAAATGTTTCATCTGAGCACCACCATTGCCGGATTATCTAGCTATAGACAATTACACTCATTTAAGAAAATTAAAGATAAAATATATTGAAAATTATATGTTGTTAGTTTGTTAAAAGTCACTGAAGGTTTGTTAATTTGTTTATATGTCTCTTGTTCAACAGTGATGAACTGGCTCAGTTGCGCATATACTTCACCTCCAACACTCATACCATGAATGACATCAGAAACACACTCAGAGAAAATGCAGAGCAGCTTGTTATTTTGGGTCAGTAAAAATTTGCAGTGGTTCAATTTCTTGTCAGTTAAAGAAAGTTTTATTGTTTGTATCAAACCTTCACTCATACTAGTATGAGTCTAGTATGTACTTAAAACTGTCTTCTTTTTTATTCAAAAATTGCTTTTTTATATTGACGGCTGAACGCTTCATCTTTATTAGAGGGTAGAGAAGAAAGAATTAAAACATTGGAAGCAACTCAACAAGATAAGGTAATGAAATTTTTTTTGTATTATTGACAATTTGATTAAATTTTAGTTTTTTATGATCAGTTGTCTTTAACCCATTCGCTCCTACACCGGCCAAAACCGGCCGTGCAAGACTCCACTGCTTTAAAAAATTGCAACTTTCTCAATCGCCGCGAACATTGCCCTAACTAGCAGTTGTGAGCATTGACTAGAAAGTCCCTCAAATTGAGATACCCAATAAACACAAAAAAGTCAGCGATTTTTGCAGAATATCAGCGTTTGAATTTGGACAATAACAAAATTACCGTTTTTAACGTCATAGAAAAACAACAAAAATCACGTTTTTACCTTTAGTTTTTTTTATTCAAATCATCGTGGCAAACCCAAAAGTCAACATTTAAAGCAAAATTCAGTTCTAGTCCTCGCTTAGCAGTGAATTTTTTTGCTCTTATTCGTTGCTCGGGCCGAGCTACAGCTTCTTATTCTAGGGCATACTCACCTTGCCTCGATTTTCAACATCACCACCGCACTGCATGCTGGGAAATAACGAGATTTTTCGACAGCGTTCATTCCGTCCTCCACACTTTTCATATACAGCTATTTCAATTAACGTTGTCGGATGAAAGCTCAAAGCTACAAGCCAAGATAGTTGGGAGCGGCGCAAAAGAAACGTTTTTCCCGCTCGTCGCATCGGTCATTTACGCCGTTTCTTTTCGTTTTGCCGCTCCCAATTATCTGCATGCCTGGAACAGGCGCTCGGTTTACTCATTCGATCTTGACTTGTAGGCTTTGAGCTTTGAGCATTGAGCTTTCACCTGACAACGTTAATTGAAATAGCTGTATATACTAAGTCCACAGCCACTCCGACCCACCGCCGAAATTTCGCGCTTGTTGTGTTCTCCTGTGGTCGCAACTTCCAAAATATGCCGCGGTAGGTCGAGAAATTCATCCAGAGTCGAGTCCCAAAGCTACTTCGTTTCCAGGCGGCCATTTTTCCAGTTCAACGAGCAACGAGCCAAATTCGCAAACGAAGTACAACACCTAACTCGCTTCGTTGAGAAGTGGACTCTGAACTACCTTCAAGCTTAATGATGCTCATCAGGCAGCTACTAAAGATGAAAAATGGCTGTGAACTTACCAAACAAAAATCGTAGATAATTCATATTGGACCCTTTATTGCAAATCAACCAAGCAAAATGAGATCGTCACAATGACGTTTCCAGTAAACTCGAGCCTTCAGTGTTTTAGAACAGCAGCACTTTCAATGGTAACTTTAAATATGGAGTCACGAAATCCTATGGGGCGTGTGAATACAGAAAATCGCTCAAAAACGTAAAAATTCTCAGGAGTGAATGGGTTAAGGTATCTTACTAACAGTGACAAAGGATAAAAATTTGACAAAGTTTCTAAAATGACGTCTTTTTGAGAGAAAAAGAAGTACCAATTGAAATAATTTGGTACTTTTTTGTAGTAAACTGCTATTTATAGATCGTTTTCACTCACGTGACAAAAATCTTGACAACCGTTGCTACGCCGCCATATTGGTGGACCAAACTGTAAACAAACCCGAGTCGCGTCCTCTTAATTATACGGGTGCTGTGATCAATTGTTCGATGTGGAAGCAAAAGCGGTCGAGATAGGGGTATTTATTTCACTTGAGTACGTTCTGCAGTTATGAATCAAAGTAAAGAAACCGACAAATTGCCGCAAGAGAGGCGATCGCGATGGATTTCTGCTATTAGTCGGGCAGAATCCTTACGAACGAGTTTTGAACGATAGTGTGTAAGCCAGATATTTTGTTTCAATTTTCTGGACAAGCGGCTATAACAGGGATAGATATAATGTTGACTGGGTTTCGTTAATACTCGGGAACGACACAAAAAAGAACAGGATAAAAGAAACGTCGAACAAGCGTCGCAGCGGGAACAGAGAGAGGAATCAAAAGGAACAAAAAAAGCCAAAGCAATTGTAGCCGAAAAAATCGCAGCAAAAAAAAAGCGAACTAAACCCGGAGGACAAATATCTGATATTGTGTTCGAGAACGAATCTCCAAAAGCTAAAACTAAGCCCCCAAGAATATTTCATGTCTTGCCCTACTGAAATATTTCATACGGTTTCGCTTTTCCTTTTACGCAAATTCGACCAAAACATTCTCAGCTGTTGTTTGCGCTCGTGCGATTTCCGTTTTTATGGCTTCGATACAGACCTAAAACTCCCTGATGAAGTCTACGATAGTTAAACGAAATATGTAGGAGAAATAAATAACTTTTGCAGCTTATAGTTCGCAATTGCTGCCCACTAGTCTCTTTTTCAAACTGATCGTTAAAAATTCTCCACTCGCATGTACACAACTTGTGTACATGGCAGAGTTTATCACTGAGCCGGGGTGTTGTCTATGCTTCTTGATCAGTTCCAAACAAACACTCGCCATATAATTTAAAAGGATTCTGCTTGCCCAGCCTTAAAACCTAGGCAATGAGCAGACGAAACTGTTCCTTTTCTTTCCGTGTTGATTAAAATCGAGATTTTGAGTCATCGCTGGAAATGTCTCACCTTCGCTAAACAAACTTGTCTGTAGCAATGATTTGGCTTTGTAGTACGCTAACTATAAATACGGACACTGTTTTATTATAAGCTCCTAGTGTAGGCATCGGAAAGTTTTAAACTGCTAGTGGGTGTAAAGGCTGTTGATTCAACTGTTTGAATATGAGACAAGCAGTCCGGCTCGAATAAATGTTGACATGGGATGGATTCTAATTGCCGAGATTTTCTCCAAATAACGCTGCTTAACTCGCGATTCCAACTTCTTAGCATATTTCGAAATAAGAAAGAACAAGTCTAATAAAGATGTTCCCCAGACTTTGCTTCACATCCCGAAGTAACTATTTCTAAAATGCGACAACTGTAGATATGACTTGCATTGCACCCTATTACTGCTATTACGCAATCGAAAGTGGTCCACCAATATGGCGGCGGATCTGTCGTGACGTCACGTGAAAACGATCTATTAGTTTTCATTTGAATGGTCACATTTTAGAAACACATTCTAGAATTTCAGAAATATATTATAAACTCTGACTGTATGACTCATTTGCCCTATGTTTTTGGCCACTAACGAACATTTCTGTTAACCAACATTTTTGTTACAACTGGCTGCCTACAAGTCATGCAAAAACTAAAAAATGGCTTATACAGAGATGCCAACCTCTGGAGATTGAAAATAGAGAGTTTTTTCTGAGGGTGAAATTTTTTCGCGCCGAAGGTGTAAATCGAGCAACGTAGGGGAGTCCGGAAATTGTTTGGGCTTTACCCTCTAAAAATGACATTTTTGCATTCCTGAGACCCGAAAAGTGTTTGTGAAGTTAAGATATGATGAAGGAACAAATTTTTTTGGGATTTTGGGAAAATTTGGGTTAAAATCATAGCCTATTGTAGAGAAAAGATCCAAGGTCACTTTTATCCGGGAGATTTGGTGACCCGTACGGGAGACCGGGAGATTCGTTCTGTATCCGGGACACTCCCGGATAATCCGGGAGAGTTGGCATAAGTGCATATACCATTTGTATGAACTTAAACTGGTCTGTTGGCCAGTTCTGGCAAAGGGTCTTAGCACCCTTTGTCTAGCTACGAAGATTGCATAGTCATGTACAGTTAAAAGTTTAAAAACATCAACTGCTGTGATTTTGTTCTTCCCAGGTTCAAAAGCTTCGAGAGAAAATAGTAGAACAAGAAGCAGAGCACATAAAACTTGTGGAGGAAAACAACAAATTGAAAACTAACAAACAAATAGTAGTAAGTAACAATTAACAAATAAGCTGAATGCATGATCAAAGCAGGATTTTTCAGTTTGAGAGATTTATTGTCATTATTATAATATGAGAAAGAGGTGACAATTCGAGGGTTGTCCGATACATCCAATCAGAGTCGAGTCGTTTAAGGTACATGTAGATGACGAACGAACAGATAACGAACAAGCGAGTGACCCGCGCATTGCGCTCGCTATTTGGCAAAACTTTTAACTGAAAACCATGTTCTGCGGAAAATGTTTTTGCCATCGTACTCTGACCATTGCAAATCTAACGAGTCAAAATGAAAATCTTGCCGCACACGAATTTGTTGACGAAGCGCTCTCTAAAGAGCGAGAAGAATTAGATGTCACGTCTTTTATAGACATTCGACGCACTTAAAATAACTTTAAAACGATCTAAACACTGTTAAAACGCGCTAGTTTTTAAAAAAAATTTCGGTCTTCGAGCCTCTTCAGTCGTCCGCCATATTAAAGTTCTGTAAAGAGCGCGAGTAAAAATCCGTAACGAACAAGCTAGTGACCCGCGCATCGCGCTCGCTATTTGGCAACGCTTTTAACTGAAAACCATGTTCTGCGGATAATGTTTTTGCCATCGCGCTCTAACCATTGCGAATTTAAAGGTTCAAAAAAATAAAATCTTACCGCACACGAATTTGTTGACAAAATGCTTTGAAAAGAGCGCGGCCCGCCTTTAATTACAGCACGATTGTTAACTTTATCACACCTTGGGATTTACATCACGCATCAAACCGTGTAATTGACAGCAGTTGAATCTGCCAAGAGACTAGAGACTAGAGTATTTCCAAAGCTTATTCTGTTAGCAAATACAACCGACTGGTTTTGTATATGCAAATAATTATGCTGCGCTTCAAGAAACTGGGAACTCTAAGTACATGTCGCGAAAGACAATGGCATTCCGAGCATTCCGCTACTCCATTCCGCTACTCCATGACTGGCATCACAAAGTGTCCTGGGGGTGGCACGCTACTCCATGACTGGTATCACAAAGTGTCCTGGGGGGGGAACGCTACTCCATGACTGGCATCACAAAGTGTCCTGGGGGTGGCACGCTACTCCATGACTGGCATCACAAAGTGTCCTGGGGGTTGCATGCTACTCCATGACTGGCATCACAAAGTGTCCTGGGGGATGGCACGCTACTCCATGACTGACATCACAAAGTGTCCTGGGCGGGTACACGCTACTCCATGACTGGCATCACGAAGTGTCCTTGGGGGGGGGGGGGGGTGGGTGGAACGCTACTCCATGACTGGCATCACAAAGTGTCCTGTGGGTGGCACGCTACTCCATGACAGACATCACAAAGTGTCCTAGGGGGTTGCATGCTACTCCATGACTGGTATCACGAAGTGTCCTGGGGGGGGTGGAACGCTACTCCGTGACTGACATCACAAAGTGTCCTGGGGGGTGCACGCTACTCCATGACTGGCATCACAAAGTGTCATCGCCAATAATACAGCGACATATCCGGGACCTTCTTACGGTCCAGAGCGCTAAATTTGAAAAGCTTCCGTCTGACAAAAGAGCCAAATTACAAAGAAAATGGAGGAAAATGGCGAAACAAGGTGTATGTTTTACTCCATAACAAAAAACTAAGTACTTTGGCGGTTAGTTTCACCCTGGCTTTTTCAGAAGAGGTGTTAAGGAATTATTTAAGACCCTTTTTATTTGCCTGAAATTTGGACAACTACTATCGAATCGCGTTCTAAAATTCGTTTTTTTCGCTGATTTCAGTATGGAAAAAAACACCGCATTGATATTCAGGATGGTCTTTCTCTTCAAGAAAGGACTTGCTAACTAAGGTTCACCCTGGAAATGTTAGCCTCGTGTCTAAACAAAAGATTGGCAAAGATTAGATTTAATACGATGCGAGGAAATAGTATCAAAGCGCTATTTTCTAGGTGTTCCGTAAACTAAAAATGGCGCACCAAAATGTCTTCCTACGAACTCCCACGAGACCGGCAAACGGATTCAAATTTGAATAATTATCTCAACACAAACAATGTTCCCTCAGTCGTGAGAGGCGGGCGCTTGCTGTTAGGATTTCAAAGAGAAGCCATCATTTATTTCACATTTCTCATTGTCTGGCAAATAGAAAGGCCTATATTATTTTTTAAAACCTCAGATAATGTACTCCAGCACACGAATTTGTTGACGAAGCGCTTTGTAAAGAGCGAGAAGAATAAGACATCACGTCTTTTATAAAGATTCGACGCACTTAAAATAACTTTAAAACGATCTAAACACTGTTAAAACGCGCTAGTTTGATAAAAAAATTCGGTCTTTGAGCCTCTTCAGTCGTCCTCCATATTAAAGTTCTGTAAAGAGCGCGAGTAAAAAAGCGTAACGAACAAGCGAGTGACCCGCGCATCGCGTTCGCTATTTGGCAAAGCTTTTAACTGAAAACCATGTTCTGCGGAAAACGTTTTTGCCATCGTACTCTGACCATTGCGAATCTAACGTGTCAAAATGAAACTCTTGCCACACACGAATTTGTTGACAAAATGCTTTGAAAAGAGCGCGGCCCGCCTTTAATTACAGCACGATTGTTAACTTTATCACACCTTGGGATTTACATCACGCATCAAACCGTGTGATTGACAGCAGTTGAACCTGCCGAGAGACTAGAGACTAGAGTATTCCCAAAGCTTAATCTGTTGAGCAAATAGAACCGACTGGTTCTGTATATGCAAATAATTATGCTGCGCATCAAGAAACTGGGCACTGTAAGTACATGTCGCGAAAGACAATGGCATTCCGGGCGATGTTCAGTACAGCCCTGGCCCTGAGGAAGACTAGTTCTATTAGTCGAAATATTGGCCATCTTAATAATAAATCTGCCCGTTGCCATAGTGCCAGCCTTGCATTCAGCTTTATATTTTTACTACCCAATTGTTTTAGGACACTTCGCATTACATTCGTCTTTTGTGGAGTCTGCTCTATCTAGTTTGCCATTCTTTCTTCGTTTTAGCGATGAATCGGGAGGTGAAGGTGAATACATCGCATACATCAGCGAGTGTTAATTCACTGAAATATAACGCTGAATGCAAGACTGGCACTACGGCAAAGGGCAGATTTGTTAAATGGCCAATATTTCGACTAATAGTAATAGAACTAGTATTCCTCAGGGCCAGGGCTATACTGAAAGAAAACATTGTAACGGCTCCTAAAATTTTAAAAATACATGTCTAATACATGACATGTAGACAGCGCACTTGTAAACATAAGATAAAAATAATATAAAGTGTATGATACAAAACTGAGTTCAGCGTTCGTTCTTAATGCCTTCTGGTGATAAAGTGTTCCCTCTATGAATTAAAAAGGCCTCGCGTGCTTTTCGACGGGAAGCATTGATGGTAGGCTGCAGTTCAGGCGGGATGAGTCTCATGTCCGCGGAAGAGTGACCTGGTAAGTTGAAATGTGTAGGGACCGCTGCTGTGGAGTTGGCGTGATGTGGGTTGTTTGTCCCTTGTCTGTGTTCTGTGAAGCGTTCACGAATCGTGCGTTTGGTTTCCCCTATATACTGTTTTTTACATTTTTTTTTACATTTTTTTTTACATTCGATCATATATGTGAGGTTACTAGAATTACAGGTAACATGTTGTTTTATTGGTAGTACAAGACTAAACGCCTGCTCGAAATGACAATTCGCTCCGCCATGGTGAAGCACATGTTTCATAATATTAACCGCTGACAGACATTCGGCGTTCGGCATTCAGAGTTCGGCATTCGGCGTTCGGCATTCAGCGTTCGGCATTCAGCGTTCGGCGTTCGGCATTCAGAGTTCGGCATTCGGCGGTCGGCATTCAGCGGTCGGCATTCAGCGTTCGGCGTTCGGCATTCAGAGTTCGGCATTCGGCGTTCGGCATTCAGCGTTCGGCATTCAGCGTTCGGCGTTCGGCAAATGACTCCTACCGTGCCACCCTCCCCTTCCTCCAATGCCATCCCCATGGGTAGCGCAGATTACCATTACCCATCACATTTGGAATGGGCAAAATATATGCGCAAGCCTTATTATGCACTGGTCAGCAGAATTACCAAGAAAAGTTTACAGCTGAGTGAGTGAGTGAGTGAAAATTTGCATATTTGCCACCATGCGCCAAAAAACCCGCTTGAGCACCCCAAAAAACAAAAGCGCATGTTGTGCAGGCTATAAAGCAAGTGACGATTGTTTTGGTATCGTTCATGATTGCTGAAAAATATAACACAAGTTTGCTCGGATTTGTTTGTGAGGTCTCAATGTTTTTAACCAAATGAATATAATTATTGTTCTCAGCAATCTTCATACATGCTGTACCAGAATAAAATTAATACATTTTAAAACTTTCAATGGTCAATTGAAAACTGTTATATGTACTCAAGTTAATGGTATTTTTTTCTTTTAGCAAGCATCAATGGAAAGTGAAAATGCCAAGTTAGAACATGAAATAAAGAATACATCAAAACGACTTAAAGAATTAACATCAAGAAACAAGCAGGCCAAGTCAGAAATCACTGTTCTGAAGAAAAAGCTGGAACAATGGTGAGAGTTGCTTTCCATAATTGTTTTCCATGATCCGCATAAGAAGGAAAGTGCTGAACCGCAATGCACGATAGAATGTCAACTTTTTCCATTGTTACAACTAGTGATCTCATTGGCTTAGACTCAAAAACTGCTGAAAAGTTAAGGTTCAAGGTGCATTTTGTCTAATGTTTTTAAGGTTTTAAGTAATTTGAGACCCAATCGCACAACAGGCAATTTTTAAAAGATATTGTATTTGGGGAACTTCATTAAATAAGCAAAATTATTAGCTATTGTCTTCTGCTATTCTGATTGGTTAAGCACGAACATTTCCTAAAATTTATTTGACGCAAATGGATTTTCTTTATTTTTATACTGAAATATAATTATGAACTATCAGCCCCTCCTCTATCCTTGAAATCAAAGATATTCTATGTGGGAAAGAGCCAATGCGGCAGAACAATGAAGTTTACAGTAGTTCTTATGTGGAGCATTACTTAGTTTGTCTGGACTAGTAAAACTTAGTTCATTAGCCTAGAAGGAAAAACAACCAGCTTGTGACTGTAACTGACAAGAAAATTTACAGTTCAGAAATACACTATTGTAACACAAGAGAAGTTCAAAAACCTTTCTCAGTCATTGGACTAGTAAAACTTTCGTTAATTAACCCAGAAGGAAAAACAACCAGCTAAATGAGACTACATCTGCAGGTGAGATGAAAATGAAAAAATCACCTTTCCCCTTAGGCAAGCTGTTACTTTAGCTTACTAGCCCAGAGCTCCAAGGAGCTAGCCCAAAAGTAAATATTAATTATTTATTCAGGGTATGCAATTGCGACCACCTGGTCACCAGTGTGACTAAACCTTGAGTATTGGCAACCAAAAATTTAGAACTGGTCGCCAGGAGGCGATTTTTTAAAGTATTGCTGTTGATTTCCAAGTATATTTAACCTCCGAATAACAAAGAATCATGAAGGTGATAACCATTCCATTTCTACATTTTTAAAATGTTCTAACATTCACTTTTGTTCAGGAACTGTCTGCAACACATGCTTCTTTGTTAACTTGATGATGAGAAAAAGGTAACAAATGTTGCTTGCCCGTTGTGCAAACTGCATTTAAAATACACTAGCCCAAAAGTTCGCTCCACTACCCCGGCGCACTGAACTGACAGGAAAATTCACAGTTCAAAAATACACTTGTGTATAAACATAACACAAGTGAAACTCAAAAACGTTTTGTGGTCATTGGACTAGTAACATTATCCCTTCTTTTTTTTCTGACAGTGCAAAACGAAAGATTGCTGACGAGAAGGCCGTTAAGCGTTCTGAGCAAGAAATGGAGAAAATCAATGAGCAGATGGAGGTAAAATCATTTAATATAAAAATCTGTTAGCTTTCATGAAACTGCACTTTCAAACTGTAAATTTTATGTCTTTTTTTTAGATTTAGATTTTAGATTTTGTAACTTTAGATTTTTAGGGCCCGTATGGATACCAGCCTAGTTGCACATCTGAGAAAATGTGTCCCACATGGGCGGAAAAGACGCTGTCGCCCCTTATTTATAGCTTTTTAGCACCATTAGCTTCTCAGAGCTTCCTTGTGCGGGTGGACCGGTGAGGGTGGGACTCTGCAGAGACTGCGCGCCCAGTCAGACCACAGAAATCGGGTACCACGTCCCCTACTCTTTGCGAAGAGGAAGGACAACTGACAAATGTGGGAGACAAGGCCACATGACGCGATCATCTGAACTGAGGCAGATGTTTATTATTACTGTTTTCGTTATCTTATGTGTGCCAATAAATTATTATAAGTTTTAATAGGAGGTTCTAGATGTAATTAGACACTAAAAATGTTTCTAAATGAAGTTTATTCTATCGCTGCATGTTAATATTACAGTTAACAAGGGTGAGACTTATCATTAAGAGAACGAGTACTCTTGAGTTTGCTGTAGCCTATATTACCTGTAGACTGGCATTTTAGAGCGGTTTTCAGTTGAATAAGCAATAAAACCAAAACCAAAGTTTTCACATTGGCCAATCGCAAGAGACGTGGACAATCCAATGAACCAATCAGAACTCGAAGCAAATTCATGTAACAGGCGCCAAGCGCGGGAAAACGCGTGTGAGCAAATCACGATTGGTTAGTAAAGTGGCGCAAGATTTTTTAGCCAATCACGAAGCGTAGCAATGCAAAACCAAAGCATTTGCAAAATTACTTTCGACGCTCAATTGAAAACCGCTCTATTATAGATAAATTTGTAACGCAGCTATATATGCTGAGTCATGGCATGGTTGTTATATTTTTATTCCTTGACTGGTTGTTTCTTAAAGCTCATGAAAATTTTGTTCCCAATTAAAATGAGAGGCGTTATGTTTTCCCGATATTAGGCAGATTTAGCAATGCTGACGCGAGGCCTCAACAACGATGCGTGCACAAGGTTGGTCGCGGCCTGCCATTACGACCTTGTCGCTGGGATGTCAGCGCACGTACCGAAAGTTGAAGTAAACTAGTGTCCAGACTATTCTGCGCGCTTTCCAGTGCACATTTCATGTCGCGTTGTCTTTGCCAAATGGCTTTAATGCTTTAATGACTTACTCCTAAAAACAGTAAAAACTATGACTAGGAGGCCTTAAAAAATAAGAAATACAAATTTTAAATTGGTCTACATTAAGAAAAATAAAAATAAACTAATCTAATCTAATCTAACTATATGATAGTAGATAAATAAATACATGGCATCTGCTGTTAGGGCCTCTTTGTACAGGTTATCTGCTGAAACTTGTTTGTGGTAAATCACTTTATTCCCTGGGAACTTCTCTGTGAGGCTAACTACCTAGACATATTAATTATTCCTTTCTAACATGTGTTCGTTTATCCGGCTTTAGGTTTCAAAGGAAGAGGCGAAGAAGGTTGAAGTTCTTCATAGTAACCTTAGTGAAAACCTTGTGGAAAAGAGAGAAGAGGTGATGAATATTGAGGAATCTCTAAAAACAACTGCTGATGCACTCAAGAAACAGCTTAAGGACGAGGCTCATGCTCGGACTGTGTTACAGGTCAGACTGGTTAAAATGTTACATTAAACCAGTCAGAGCAGTTTTCAATTGAGTGTGATTGGCTAAAAAATCTCGCGCCACTTTCTCGACTAATCAGAAGTAAAACCAAAACCAGTCGTGACTTGCTCGCACGCGTTTTCCCGCGCTTGGCGCCGTCGACATGTAATTGCTTCGAGCTCTGATTGGTTCATTGGATTGTTTACGACTGCTGTGATTGGTTAGAGTAATTACTTTGGTTTTGGTTTCACTTCACTCAAATGAAAACTGCTCTAAAAGGCAGATTTAGCTAAAAGAATGCGAGGCTCACGCTGGAACTTTGCTACAGGTCAGACTGGTCTAGATATCTTACACTAAAACCTGTTATAACATAGCTAGCAGAGCCGCGCAATCAAATTCAGTATACGTAAGCGTGCTCAAAATCCGGATAGTGCACGCTGATAGCGTGAGCAAATCGCTTCGCCAGAATTCGCGTCGGATTTGATGCACAATTCCACCGGCTATGTTATAAAATAATTGGTTCATGCTTTTAGCTGTGCACTATCGAGTTATGGAGCACGTGGGAAGTTTGGAGAGCACTCAAGAAGCTAGAGTTGCCCTCGGCGAACTCTTACGCTTCTTTCGTGCTCTCCAAACTTCCCCACGTGCTCCATAACTCGATAGTGCACGCTAAAGCATGAACCAATTGTTAATTAATCGTTTAAATCCTAAGAGTACCAAAAATAAAAATTAAAAAAAATCCCAAATTTCATTTTGTAAAATATTGAAAAACAAATGGTACCATGGGCAAAAGTCCTGTCGTTGGCGGACCAAAAGTAAGAACTACACTCAGAGCTACACTATATGTCTTCGTAATTGACTTTGGGAGTGGAAGGGTAAAGGGCAGATTTTAATGGCTAAGAGAATTTGACGCGAAGTGAGGACATGACAGCGGACCGGCGGAATGGTGTAGACAAAAGTTATTTTCAATTACCGTTGTGCGTGCTGACGTCCTAATGAAAAAGTCGCGGCAGCATTTTCAGATTTTCACGTCGCATTCATAATGCAATGACATTCTTGACCTTGTGCGCCTACCACTCTCGAAGTCTCGCGTCGTCATAACTAAATCTCCCTAATACGACCACAAACGAGCCTCAAAAAGTTGGTCGTATTTATAAACCCTTTAACCCCTAATATATCAAATATGCATGTGGAAGTGCATTGGGAGAATATCAAGAGAATTCATCTGCAGTTTTCAAATGAGTGTTGTAAAACCAAAAATCCAAAGCAATTACTCCGACCAATCACAACAGGCGCAGACAATCCAATGAACCACTCAGAACTCGAAGCAATCATGTAACCGGCGCCAAGCGCGGGAAAACGCGTGCAAGCAAGTCACGATTGTTTTTAGTTTTGCTTCTAATTGGTTGAAAAAGTGGCGTGAGATTTCTTAGCCAATGACAAGCCGTAGCAATGCAAAATCAAAGCAATTGCAAAATTACTTTTGACACAATTGAAAACTCCTCCATATCCTTAATGATGTTCTTAATAGCGAGGGAGGTACTCAGACAGGCAAGTCACATGACGGGGTACCACTGTATAGTAAACATTCAAATGAACTGAGGTACTGGACAGTACTTAATAGTCTTGAATGGTCTATTAAAAACCAATACTTAGAAATGCACGTCTAAGTTTACGGTAATAAACAAAAAAAGCCTAACTAATACATATTGTACACATATTATTATGTATACAAATTGTATACATAATAATATATATTGTACTGTTTGTTTTTCAATGATTTAATAATGATAAAGATAATGTTAATGGTAATGGTAATCATAATCATAATCACAGAGCAGTTTTCAATTGAGTGTCGTAAAACCAAAACCAAAGTAATTACTCTGACCAATCACAGCAGTCGTAAACAATCCAATGAACCAATCAGAGCTCGAAGCAATTACATGTCGGCGGCGCCAAGCGCGGGAAAAAGCTGGCGAGCAAGTCACGATTAGTTTTGGTTTTACTTCTGATTGGTAGAGAAAGTGGCGCGAGATTTTTTAGCCAATCACAAAGCGTAGCAATGAAAAACCAAAGCAATTGTGTAAGTACTTTTCACACTCAATTGAAAACTGCTCTAATCATAATCATAATCTAGATCTTTAAACAGGGAGCCCACGTCACAATAAATGGTTTTCAGTGGGACCCTGCATGAATAAGATAGGTAAAGAGTTTTGCTTTCTACAATCACTTATCTCTTTTTTTTTTAAATAGATAGGAGTAAATTGCTACGTCTTCCTACAATGGACTACTAGTCCATCAATTGTTTTTATAGATGTACATGATAAAAAAAATATAAAAACTGGAAAAACTGTAAATTTGCGATATGAAATTTTTCTATGGTGCTGTTTTTAACCCGTGAATACGCGCAAGGATAATGAACGGGCTCTCGGTAACGGTGGCTAATTCACTCGCTCACTCCTTCCATCAGCTGTAAACTTAGTGACGTAATGCTTTGTTACAAATGCGTTTCGTAACAAGAACAAGGTGAATCTAACGATAACAATAACTAATTTGTTGTAAACGAATATAAACAACAATAAGCTTAAAGATGTTTCGCATTTGGAGTCTTTCATGCAATATTAAATCGATCTAAAAGGATTTTTCAACCAAGACACTCGTTTTGATGCGTATCTGTACCTTGAATTAATAAAATGTAGTCTCAATTAAGTATGTGTTCCACGATGGTCGAGTGGTTTAGTGCCGGGAATGGCAGTCGGGAGGTGCGAGTTCAAGTTACGTTCAGGTTCTTTCTTTCTTTCTTTCTTTCTTTCTTTCTTTCTTTCTTTCTTTCTTTCTTTCTTTCTTTCTTTCTTTCTTTCTTTCTTTCTTTCTTTCTTTCTTTCTTTCTTTCTTTCTTTCTTTCTTCCTTCCTTCCTTCCTTCCTTCCTTCCTTCCTTCCTTCCTTCCTTCCTTCCTTCCTTCCTTCCTTCCTTCCTTCCTTCCTTCCTTCCTTCCTTCCTTCCTTCCTTCCTTCCTTCCTTCCTTCCTTCCTTCCTTCCTTCCTTCCTTCCTTCCTTCCTTCCTTCCTTCCTTCCTTCCTTCCTTCCTTCCTTCCTTCCTTCCTTCCTTCCTTCCTTCCTTCCTTCCTTCCTTCCTTCCTTCCTTCCTTTCTTCGGACTGGAAATTACGAAAATAATGTAGTTTTTTTTTTGACGTTCGTCAAAAATCCTTACGTTTAATTTTAAAGAAATATCGAACCGTGTCAGTGTGAAAACATAAGCTTACCGCAATATTGCGTTACGCGTTAGCATTTCTTATTCACGGGTTGGCTCTTAGGAGCCTTTGATTTTTTTTATGATGGAGATGGTTCTCCACAAAGTCTGTAGAGAATGTCGCCATGTTGTAGTTTTGGGCCAGGTATTGCTTCCTTCGTAACAAACTTAAAAACGATGGTTGGGGTAACCCTGTGATGGACTTTCAGCCCATTACAGGAAGATGAAGCAATTTACTCCTATCTATGTAAAATAAGAGATAAGTGCTTGTCTGTTGAGCCACTTGTTTCGTAAAAAGACTTTAGTTACCTTTGTAGAAGTAACAAACTTGTACTTGTAAATATTATAATAAATACATTTTTGTTTTTATAGGCCCGGATCACATCAGATACACAAGACCTTGCGAAGACCCATGTTGACTCGAAAAAGAAACGTGAAAAGGTAAATACGTCATTTGTAGGTTTTAGATAAGTACACTTTCGTAAACTTTTTGACAGTTTCCTGAGGGTGTCCCACAGTATTGCTTCTTAATTCAACCAGTAGAAATTGTTCTGTGCCAATCAGAACCAAGCCTTTTCTGAGAGCGATTAGGGTCTGGAACTTGCTTCCAAGGAAGACAGTAGAAGCCAGGTCCCTAACTGCCTTCAAATAAGCAGCATTACAGGCAATCAGATCTATGCAATGTCCCATCTGTTTAAAGAGACTTTAGGCACGTTTATTTAATGGCTGTTGTAAGTTACCTCCTGTGATTATTGCATTATTAAGGAGAGAGATAATCTAAGAACTAAGCTTCCTATGCGCGTATGCGTATGCGATCGCGATCGCGGCAGCTGCGAGTCTTGAGCTTGCATGCTGGCGAAGGGAATGGGGTGGACACCATTCCCTAAGCCGCTTTGCCGCTCGCATAAGATACCTACACAAAACAAGAATAAGAGGGCTTGCTAGCAGGCTTATTAAAAAAATAAATAGCGAGTCGTCGTCGTTGTTGTTGTTGTGTTTGTTTGTTTGTTTTTTCAATACTGGTATAAGAAATATTGAACTTATTTTGTTGTATTCTACAGGCCACCCAAAGAGCAGATGAAATAGTGAAGCTTGTAGATAACGTCCAAGATCAGGTTTGGTGGATCTTGATCTTGATCTTGTGTCAGTTAGCTCATTTTTTTTTTGTCGTATTAAAGGGGCAGTATCATGAGGGCGAAACTTGAAAACGTTCGGCCCATGTTTTCAAGTTTGATTCGGCAAATTCAAAAAGGCCGTCGAGAAGTGGAGGTATTTGTTTGAATCAAAAAATCCGTTTTGATAGCCGGAAGGGAAAAAAAAATCACTTTTAACAGTGATATGTCCAAAATTCCGGTGCAAGAACAATGAACAGTGCCGCGCGTGGAACCTCGTGATACTGCCCCTTTAACTTCATAGTGGCCATATATGTTAGCTTATCACACGTTCTCGAAACTTTCACACTTCTAAATGTTCTTTCATAAACATTTCATAACAAGGTTTCTTCATCAAATCTATCCTGTTCTTTGTTTTGTTTTGTGTTGTGTGTTTTCTTTTATTTCTTCATTTGCGTTAATTTCTTATTATTTATGTCTGTGTTATCTTTTTCAGGTTTCAAAACTAGAGAAGGTTCACAGTGAGAGACAACAGGTAAACTACACAACTTTAAAAAAATTTCAAAACTCATCGCTTTGGATAATTTATTGGCCTGTTTTAAGAGTCTTGCATGTTAGTTAAAATTAATTTTCTTGGCTATTGCAGACCATCGCACAACTTGACAAGATCTTAGAGAAAGTCGCACAGCAGCACGATGAAATGGCATCCAAATTTCAGAGTGAAATCGCAGATTTAAAACCGAAGGAGGAAGAGCTGAAGGTGAGTGTTGTTAGGTAATCTGTAACTTTTAACTAAAAAGCAGTTGGGGCAAATAGAAACTGCATCATTAACATGTCAGCGCATTAACCCCCGGGTAGACAGGTAAATTTAACCCCCGGCTAAAAGAGACCAATCTGGGTGTTGCTCAAGCTTTATTTGACCCCTAAAAAATACCATTCTAAAAAAGACAGACAAACAATAGTTACAGTGACTTTAATGATGATAAAAACTTTGTTGTCAAATGCTTACATCTATTAATATATTTCAAAAGAATTGTCTTAAATCTTGTTATTCTTCATGTGCCACCCTAAACGATTCTTTGTTGGCTAGAAATATTGGCGTTCCTTTCTGAACACCCTAAGTGACACCAGAATCCGTAATTTACACTCCAAAACGCCTCCCCAACCTCCCCCCTCCCCTCCCCCCCTCCCTCTTTACCCCCCCCCCCCCCCCCTCCCTTCCCCCCTCCCTCTTTACCCGGGATTGACGCTTCTACTCCCAGAGTCAATTATGGAGACATGAAATGTAGTTTTAACTTTTGATTCTGTCGACAAAAACCTATTTTGCAGTACTTTTACATGGTGCCATTTGTTTTTCAATATTTAAAAAAATGAAATTTTTGATTTTTGGCGCTCTTGGGAGTTAAGATGATGGCAAACAATATTTGCTTGTTTTGTTTTAGAAAGAGACCTTGGAATCCACAAAACGCCTGGATCACATCACATGGAAATCAGAGATGATGGAAAAGAAAATGGTTGACATGGAGTCTTCAACTCAAATGATGAATAAAGCCATCGCTACAACACAGGAGAGCATTAATGATCTTAAGTGAGTAAAACATGGAAAACATGCAACTGGTGCCAAATGCGGCGTGCGTGAAACCAAGACACGATGGATTTTAATTGTGGTTTATTTTGGAGTGTCAGCCGCTTTCTTGCCCAATCCCCTGTTGGCGCCGTCCCTTCAGACTAATTGTGGTCTCGATGTGTGTGTTTTTTTTTTAAATCATTTTAGTCTGATCGGTTAGAACTCATCGCGCATTTGTTTTTTTTACCATTTGTAAAGCTCAACCGTCGCAAAAAAACAATGTAAGCGCATCATCAGCTCTAACCACTCTGCCTTGGATGATTTTGTGAAGTGCTATTTTTGTACTCACTCGCAAATATGCAAAGGTAAACTGAGTATTAATATCATTTTTTTTCAGCGAGGAAATGACCGAGTTAAAAATACAGATAGAGACTGGATCCGAAACTGAACAAGACTTGAAAAAGTCTCTACAGCAGCTTGAAGGTAAAAGGGAGAGAGTTTGGTTAAGAGCGGTTTTCAGTTGAGTGACCAATCAAAACCGACGCTGACAATCCAATAAACCAACTGGAGCTCGAAGCCAATGCATGCATCCGGCGCTAAGCGCGAGAAAATATAACGCGTGCGAGCTCGTGCGAGCAAGTCACGATTGATTTTGATTTTACTTCTGCCTAATTGGTTAAGGAAGAGCGCGAGATTTTTTAGCCAAAGTGTAGCATTACAAAGCGTAGCATTACAAAACCAAAGCGATCACGAAATTACTCTTGATATTCAAATGAAAACGGCTCTAATAACTCGCCATCTTCAGATTACTGTAGAATAGTTCATCTCGGTAAAACAATCTCGAAATTAGATCATAACCCCTTTCCGCGTAAGAGTGTCAAAGAGCAAAATTGTGATTTTTTTTCTCTAGAATTTCTGCCTCAGCATTGAATAAGTGTCATTTTTATACTGACACAAACATTTAAAACCATTTTCCTATTGAAGGTTTGTCGTTAGGTCTAAAAAAGAGAAGGCTCACTTTAGCCTTTTTTTAGCTGTGGAAGGATACGTGCGAGGAGTATAGAATTGTTGCTTCGTATGAACGAGTCTTGTTGGTGTTCTTATTTTCAGAGCGGATAAGACGTGGTAAAGAGAACCACGAGTTACACATGTGTGAAAGAAATACGGTGCTAACAACAAATCAGGTAAGAGCGAGACTCAAAATGGCTAAAAATTTTCAACCTTTGTCAAAGCAGACTTGTTGTGGCTATACATTTAATGCAATCAAGTACTAGTAGCATTTTATTCTTAGTCACAAGTCGAATTAAACTTGTGTGCACTGACGAAATATGTTTTTATTTCGCCTTAGGGAGGAGTGAAAACAGCATTGATTGAAAACAAGAATCTGGCGGTGATTTACCAAAGATTACAGAACACTTTCCTCAACAACAAAGCTGCTCTGTTGCGACTTGTTGAGAGAAGAGTCAACAATGAAGGAAGTTTGAAGGACCACAGAGAGGTATAAAGTTTACACCATAAATACTACTTTCTATACATTTGTTAATTGTCTTTTAAGACCCGGCAAAGTCCGCAGAATTTTTCCAGACAAATGTATGAAAAAAAAAGTGATTACTCGCTTTGTAGTCCAGCAACATCTTTCAGATTTAAAAAGAAATTTTTTTTATCTGGTATCTCAAGTTTAAAATTAGCGACCTTCAGATTGGACTACGAGTACGAGATTGAGTACGAGTACGAGTTTTCAAACTAAATTCGTGTGCCTCATATACTTAATTATCACACCAATCTTATTCCTAAGGTTTATTTACGTGTTAGTCAGCAACAGGTAGGAGTTACAGTTCGGTGGATTCAATTATCTCGAAATTCGAAAGTCGTACTCGTACTCGATTTCGTACTCGTAGTCAAATCTGAAGGTCGCTAATAATTAAATACACAACAACAACTCTATTTGGGGTTCTGTGGGTCTAATTGCCTAGACCACCGCGATTTCACCCAGGGAAGGGTTGGTTGGGTACAAAATAAAAAACTTGTGTCTTAGGGCGCTTACAGCAGCCCATCAATAGCTCCTGGCGCTTACCATTTGTCAGAACTGGCCGGCCGAACCGCTCAATTCGTAAATATTATGCCATTATTTGTCAGAACTGGTCAGTCAGACTGGTAAATTTGGAAATAGTATGCACCCTTTTGATGGACTTATAGGAACAAGTCTGCAAAATGCCGCATTCTAGTTACAAGCTGATTGGTCTGTCTGGCGAGTTCTGACAAATGGTAAGCGCCCGGTAGCTCGCTATAATTACAAATCGCTATGTGGTTACGCTAAGCGCCCATACAGCTGTTTCGAGAAAGGTTGTTGGAAAAAAGCGTAAAAGTGCACGCGACAATCCCGAAAGATATTATGGGTAGTCATCGACGCTTTATCCTAAAAACTCGTTTATCCATATGGCCCACCATCTAAGATCGTCGCTGTACGGACGAGGCATCGCGGATTTGATGTATTTATTTGTCTTATTAACATTCAGTGATCCTATCCCAAATTAATTTTCGGGATTATCGCGTGCACTTTTGCCCTTTTTTCCGACAACCTTTCTCGAAACAGCTGTATATACGCTGGGCGACGCTGGGCTAGCCTACGAGCAAGCTCTCGGGCTCTATCTTTCTATGATAAATTCTATCTATCTATCGGGGAGAGCGAGGAGGGCGGAAGTATCGCTTCTTTCCCCTCCCCCATCTCTCGAGCCTGAGAGCTTGTCCGGCACTTCCGTCATAACCGTTCCGTTATAAACCCTTGTGCGGGCAAGTAACACTTAAGACTTCCTTGCTTCAATTTTAGTTTTTTTCGAGCCCTGCAATGATTTCTTGTAATCCATGAAGTTGGAGTAACTTCTTGATCTCGTACATAGATCTCACTCTACTCGCGCTTGGACTGAAAGGTGACCGTGGGGGGGACAATAGCTCCCGAGACAATATAACATTCTTTTAAACAAACATTAATTTTAGCACTTCTTAGCATTCTCTGAACATTCTTTTTACATGTATTATTTATTCATGCGAATTACTCGCTACATTCAAAACATTTTTACATCTCATTTCATCATACATTTTTATCTGTCGAATACAGTAGACTGACTGTTGAAAGCTCATAGTTTTTAATATTTTTTTACCATAGAATGCATTTTTTTTTACTCGTTGTCCTCTCTTTTTCAGCTGTATGTCCTCCAAGGGCGCATGCGTGAAGCGCTGGAGTACTTTTATCGTCTGCGGGATTTACAAAGCAAGGCAAACATTGCTGACTTCGAGCTAAAGTGCGTTAAAAATGGAGACAAATTGGTCACATTACAGTCTGAAATGATGAGGGTCATTGAACAAATAAACCGCTTCCTGGAAGCAAACAACGCTGCTCATAACGTTATCTCGATGGAGGCTGCAAAGATTGCACGAACCCCGACCGCTGGAACCTTGGTGTCTTAAAAAACGTCCTTCCTGCGGCTTTGCAATTAAGGAAATTAACGAATAGACTTCAAATTAATCGTTTATTTCTGAAAAGAACCATAGTACTGAAATCTAAATAGAAGACGATGAGGTTCACTAGAGTTTTAATTGTACGTTTAAACGGTATGATAACTTACCGGACAAAAACATTTCAGAAAAAAGGATTTGACTGTACGTCAGTTCAAAGGCAGAAAGTGTTGAGGTGGGTGTGGTTAACAACTTACTACATTCTGGCAGGAAACATTTTAGCGTCTGAATTACAAAGTCGTGCGCTTTATACGGAAAATTAGCTTGTTCGCTTCGCTTGCTGTTGTAAAATTTTTGTATATAGAAAAGATGTATATTAACAAAACGTTAGGTAAATAAACAGTTTAGTATATTATTAATAATCCAAATAAACTGTTTGTTACAGAGTACATGCAGTCTTCAATGATGTCAGTATAGAAAAAATCGAGTTTACTTTGGGAAGAAATTTGTTGTTAAGTCCAGCTCTCCTTTAGGTTTTGCGCGATTATCATAAGGGTCTTATCCATAAGCAAAATAATTTCACTTTACTTTTTTAGCCAAGCCACCTGTACAAATTATTAACAATGAAACTGTGTTAGTCCTCCAAACCTACAATTTGTTTTCGTTTCGTTTGAACAACAAGAACGCCAAACAAATTCGGCCTGGTAATACCTCCATGGCATTGATATCACGTTTCTTGATTTTACAAAGAAATGTATATGGCGTTTGATGCAGTATTTAACGAGAAACTAATTCTGACTAAAAAGACTTAGATGCGACAAACCAAAAGAAACAAACGTAGTTAAAAGGATAGTATCACGAGGTCGAAACTTGAAAACGTCGGCCCACTTTTCAAGTTTGATTCCGCAAATTCAAAAAGGCCGTCGAGAAGTGGAGGTATTTGTTGAATCAAAAAATCCGTTTTGATAGCCAAAAGAAAGAAAAAATCACTTTTAACAGTGATATGTCCAAAATTCCGGTGCAAGAATAGTGAACAGTGCCGCGCGTGGAACCTCGTGATACTATCCCTTTAATATCCTTTACCCTTTTGAACAATACTACGCATGCTTTTGTCATCAAATTTCCTCGCGAGGGCGGTTTTCTCGGGAGCTTAGAAAAATATCGCTTCTTAGCCTGTTCCAGGCTCCGAGATAGTGAAAGGGAACAAATCACGGGGGAACTGGGGAGAGGGAACAGGCTAAATATCGCTGGGGCAGTGTCCATGTCCCAACTGATGTATCGTGTTTTCACGTTTATTATCTTGAAATGAGAAGGGAAAAATACCAATAGTGATAAAAGCAAAGAAAAATAACAAAATAGAGGCTAAAAGAGTCAAAATTCCTGCCACGAAATCAAATTTGTTTGATGATGAACTGTAAGTTATGGAAATAAGGTTAGTGAAATTTTGTTATTTCGAAATGTCGCGAAATTTCAGAGACAGACGAAGACGACGAAGATATGTCGGGCCCGAGAGCTATTTTTTAGTTCAGTTTCTATTTTGTCTTTACTCGGCGGGGGTGGGGGTGATATGAGAGAGATGAGAGCGCGAGAAAATCCACTACTGTAGCCTCTCACACCCAGGGTGCCCTGTCTATCGAATAGTGATGTAATTTTTAATTCGTTCGATTTCTTTTAATAATATTTGCCCGATATTTCGGTTAGACAAAACTAACCTTCATCAGGGGCTAAGAAAATCAACAAAAACTAAACATTTTGCAAACGCGCGCTCGCTGATCATGTGACTCTTCACAGGTATACCAGGAAGTTGAGACGACGTGAAAGTCACGAGTTGATCAGGTCCCCGGATCAGGTTGCAAGTCTCATTGCCTGCACCCGCACAGAATGGCCGCGTTTTCCTTTGTGATTTCCCTGTGCTTGCTTTTCATTGCGTGTGGAAAGTCGGTACCCGTGACTGATTCACCTCCAAAATGGCCGACTGCTTATTCAGTTTCTGGAGTTCTTCGTTTGCCTTACGCGGAAATCGTCGAGCCATGGCAGGCCTGGTTTGACGGACAAAATAGCAGAAGCCGAATAGATTACTATGGAGGTATAGTTCTCACCAAGTCAGAACTGTAGCCCGTAAAATTCTCTATAATTTAGCCAGTTCCCAGAGTCTCTCCTTGTTATTCTATAAGCTTATGCTTGACTACCGTTCATGCAAAGTTAAAACGTTTAAAACTGTAGCATGAGATGAACAGACGATGTTTTCTTGGCGTACCACCACTGGTTCGTCGTTTCGTGGGGAAACCAATGGTGGCGCCACAAAAAGTTGTGCTCAGACGATTTAAACTTACTCGACCGATTACTCCCTGAATTGTACTCCACTCAGTCCAATTACTATTACTTATCAAGCACTATTTGATTATCTTTGACTGTTTATAGTTCACATGCACATCCACAATAGATTCAATTGCCTGGTGTTGTACTCGGACTTTTACAGGATTTTTTTATTGCGTCGACGAAGGAGACGCTTCCTAATCTTGTCGGCTAGGCGGAACGAATCGAGAAAAGTGTCGGTACCAAATCTGCGCCATCTTGAAACGTCACAATAGTATCCAGCCTTTCCAGCGCGTGGAAATCAGGCACAATCCATTCAATCCTGGGGGGCTGAGTGCTCCGAAATGTCAAATGTAAATAACCTATTTGTCTTGATTTAGTTTCGGATATTTTCCCGATTTTGAAATCGTACGGTACGGCTCAATATCTCAATGTCTAAAAGTACACAGTGGAAATGGACGAATGTTCTTCTTCGGACCAAGTTAGTTGTTGGGTCTCTTTGGAATCAAACAAGATGTTATTGGATTTTCCTCGCTTCTAGCACCGTTCGGGTATGTTTTGAATGCTTTAAATTTATTTTTCGGTGGTTCTTTGCCTGATTTGGAAAGCTTTCACCTAAATACTGACGTCGCTTCTTCGCGATGTTCTATGGAGCGATTCGCTGTATGTCTTGCCGGCCGCGCCAGGCGAACGCCTGCCCATCTAAGAATTTAACTGAATCGTCCTTTGTCTCATTGCAAGGATTAATATTCGCTTGAGAGAGAGCAATGAGCATTCCCAGCGCGTGGAAATCAGGCATCATCCTTGGGAGCTGGGGTTCCGAAATGTCACATGTGAATAATCTATTTGTCTTGATTTAGTTTCGGATATTTTCCCAATTTTGGAATCGTACGGCTCAATATTTCAATGCCTACTAAAAGTACGAAGTGGAAAAATTGGACGAAGGTTCATTTCCGGACCAAGTAAGTTGTTGGGTCTCTTTGGAATCAAGCAAGAAGTTATCGGATTTTCCTCGCTACCGTTCTGGTATGTTTTGAATGTTCTATCTTGATTTTGCTGTGGTTCTCTGCCTGATTTGGGAAGCTTTCACCTAAATACCGACGTCGTTCTTCGCGATGTTCTACGGTACGGTGCAATTCGCTGTATGTCTTGTAGCAATAATTCACTGACCGGCCGCACCAGGCGAACGCAGATTAACTTTACAATGCTCGAAATTGCGCCTGTATCGGGCGCATTTGCGACTAAAGATTTCGCAGTTTTGTGACTAAAATTTGTCTAGCTAATAAAAGAATTATATTCAACAGTCTTGTGTCTTATTTGCAACTGGTGGTTGTAATTTTATCCGAAAAATCCTGCGAAATTCACGTTGAAAGTTGCGTGACTTAATCGTCGATTTCATGCTCCATTAACGCGGTGTCCAAGAAGTTTATCAAGGGAGCACTTTTCAGGCTTTCTCAGAAATTTCTCATTTCCGGTTCCGGTATTAGTACATGTACTGAGGAGTATGATTTCAGAATCGGAGAAATAACCGAAATGAAATCAAGGGAAATATACTATTTATATGTCGGAAAAATCTGAGACCTTTCGGAATACACAGCACGGCAGGATTTTTCCCGATCCCACGGCGATAGCGTGAATTTGTGGCTGAATTAATTCATGAAACTTAGGTACTAGGTCAAGACGAGGTGCCACGGGATAAGGAGACGCACTATAATCTATGATTACTACTAGTTTAGTTCTATATATAGTGGAACCTGCCAACAAACAAAGGGAGTGAGTAGCTTTGCTACATCAAACTTAATTGAATAATTGAAAGATGTTTGAAGGCAAACACTATTTAACTCTGATAAGATTCTTAAAATGCCATCTCTGAATCACCTGCATTGTTGCCATGGTTACCAAATTGATTAGCTCGTATGTTATAGTTAGAATGCTTTCTCTTGTAGAACTGTTTAGAACTATTGTTTTCAGCAAGGATTTTTTTTTTTGCAAAGAATGAGGTGATAAATCTTAATGAGACAGTGCAAAGTCGATCCCGCTGTCTCTGATTACACACTAAGAACCATATATTTCTTTTTTGACATGTTTTCTCAGAACACCAAAATTTGGTCTCTCAGCTGAGAGACCAAATTTTGGTATTCTGAGAGCTCTCAAGTGTCTTTTTATTTTTTGTAGACAAAAAAATACTCCACATTTTCTCTGTCCAAGACCAGGTTGTTGAAAGCAGGGTTAAGTTAACCTAGGATTAGCACCAACTTTTAGTTGTGTAATCTTTGTTCTTTGTTTATTTCTCTTTAATAGTTTACACTATAATTTCACAGGAGGTAACTTACATGTGTACAGCAGTCATTTAATATATATGCCTATAGTCTCTTTAAGGTGGCTTGACTGGATTTTTTGAGGGCGATACTTCCCAAGTTTGAGCATTAACTATGACACCATTAACAATGCTATTGGAAAAACGGTCACCACAGCTGTATTAGATAAAGATGAAAATTTGTTAAGACCAGTGTCATCGGAGTTGCCAATAGCAATGCAATGACGCCATGACATTTTTTACTTGCCGCCCTATTTCTGTTTCTCGGCACCAGGAGGTTTATTCGGTAATCGCTTAAGGGAGCTTGTACCTCCCACAGGTGCCTCGATTATGGCAAAGATTGAAAAAATTCTATACTGAAGAGCATTTTAGAAATTTTCGAGGATGAAGGTTTGGGTATTATAAATACAGTGAAAAACATACTATCAGTATAATTGGCTAATATCTAAAGAAAACGATGCGCTTCGGGGATGCAGTTTCATCTGAGCACAGTAGTTTGATTCCATTTAAAATCGTGTGTAAAAAAGAAAGGGGATTGCTTTGGCCGATTGCGAAAAAGAAGGATTTGATTAGTGTGCGTTCAGCTGCTCTTGTTGCCATTTTTTTATGTAATTTGGTCTAGGCCTACAAATGTGATGATAATTTGGAAACTGCTTGATAATTTTTTTAAAAAATTTGACAATCTTAAGCTTAATCATCCATTTATATGGCTTGCCAGTTTCAAGGACATTGAAATTATGCAAGGCAATAAAATAGGGCCTCCAATGTACCAATTTTTTCCAGCAGATTTTGTGTTTACAAGTGAGCTTCCTCATTATTCATGGGTATTGTTTTCAAGTTTCATATGCACATGCACAACTTTAGCAAAAAACTCATTTGCATCGAACAGAACGCTCAATTGCTTTCCGAAGAATTTTCCAAAACATGCTAATAACTGGCTTGAAAATTGCAATAACATTACGCACTCGATGTCGAGCTGTTACGTGGGTCTAGACTTTTATCCTGCTCTGTTGTTCTGTGGAATAATACGTTTTTGTTTTCTGGACATATAAACCCTCAGCATGGCTAAATTAAGTTTAAAGAAAATCTTATGTCAACTTTTATTTGTAGGGAATCACCTTAAGTTTAAGTTGCTTGTCCCAAGACAAGACTTGTCTTGATTATTTAGTAATCTTTTTTGCCACTAGGGATGGATAGCACAATTCAGCGTGCAGATGAGAAGCCCTATGGTGTAAATTACAGGATTTGTCCTGAAACCACTGAAACCCAGATGAATGTACGGAGCTGTTTTGCTGTCAACGGTACAAAGGGTGCACCTACTGCAATACAAACAGTCTTACCCGACCTGTCAAATTTTAAGGTACTTTTTCCAGTACTGTTTAGCATGTATCATTTTGCGATACAAGAAGTAATAATAATTGTTGTTATTAGTTCCTGTATCACAAAGTGTTCAAAAACAGCCACCTTTTTTCCTAGAATTCCCATATAAGGGAAGAGGACAGGGTTGTCAAAAGTAGCTAGCTGCTAGCAAAAATCACCACCCATCTTGTTCTTTGCTTGGCAGTTCTTTAGAGGAGATGGCATTCCAAAAAAATATCCAGTAACTTTCCAAAGTCAGATGTCTACCTCAAACTTTTCTGTTAATCCTGAGAGGGGGTCCTAGGGGCAATTGCTCTAACAGATACTGTTTAAGTCTGGAGACTTGGAATTGTAATTTCCAGAGACGAGTGCTAAGTTATTCTGATAAAGGATGATGAATTGGTGACTGAGAACCGCACTTGCCTTTTGCCAATGTGCCAATGTGGCCATATTCAATTCCCAGGCATGGCGTCATATGTGGGTTGAGTTTGTTGTTGGTTCTCTGGGTCATCCAGTTTTTTCTGTCCTCTTCAAAAATCAACATTTCTAAATTCCAATTCAATCTGGAATCTGGGCCCAGTTGTTCAAAGAGTGGATAACGCTATCCACCAGGGCCCAGTTGTTCAAAAGGCGGATAGCGCTATCTCCTGGATAAATCACTATCCAGTGGATAACACAATGGATTTTGTTAATACTTATCTACTGGATAGTGATTTATCCGGTGGATAGCGCTATCCACCTTTTGAACAACCGGGGCCAGATAAATCACTATCCAGTGTATAAACGTTAACAAAACCCATTGCGCTATCCACCGGATAGTGATTTATCCGGTGGATAGCGCTATCCACGTTTTGAACAACTGTAGCCTGATCTTTAGCAAAACAATATATAATACAAAAGTTGTGTTTATAATTATTATAATACAGGATAAGGTTTAAAGCTATGCTACTCAATATGACATGATTTCCTTGCAGTTTGCTGGTTACAAGGATTATAAAGCAAGCAACTGCTCTATGTGGATCTACACCACCACCGAGGGATACAAAGAAAACGTGTACACCATGTACACATCACTAACATACCCTGTAAAGCCTGTTCATTATGAAATGCTAGGCTTTGACAGCCTTCTGGGTTCGCACTACGACAAATATGAAATTGAATATGTAGATTACTCAGATGGAATGCCACCTCCTGGTTCATTTGACATTCCTGAAGGTTTGTTTTTGCCATTTTATTTTTGCCTTTTTAATGCTTGTGTACTAATCCAAAACTCAACAAAGTTTTGTACGGGGATGCTCTGACCCGAGGTCCAATTCCTTATCCTTTCATATACAGTTTTTGACAGAAAAGGTACCCCTTTCAAATACCTTTCATTAAAAATGGTACCCCTTTCATTTAGCCTTTACATGCATCTGTTTGATAAATTTTGAAAGGTCCTTTCTATAATACTTAAATGGCAGTTTTCCCTACCTTTTTATACTTCAACTCGTGTTTTCCCTTCCCTTTCCTATACTTCATGAAATCCCTACCCTTTCATATACGTCCAGCCTGAAAAAGGTACCCCTTTTGGGCAGAGCATCCCCATATAGCCCATTATAGGGAGTACCCACCCCCCCCCCCCCCCCCCCCCCCGGTTACAAATATATGATACATTTTCAGTTTTTTGGATAGGTTATGACGCTTTTCCAACATAGGGTTATTAAAGACCCTCAGAATTTTTCGAGGGTTAACACTACTTCTTTGCTACTTCATGTCGAATGCACTTATTAATGTGCTACTTAAGTATATCACTTAAGGTGATTCCCTAGTATTGCATTGCCTATCACTACTGCTCATAATATCTTGCGTCATTTGCGCATGCACGATCACAGGCGCACTCTGAAGCAATAGGGTTTCCTTTGAGGATTCAGTTCCCTAAGTAAATAAGCAGTTGTTTTCTCCTAAACGAGCTTGGTGACCTATCTTTTTTTTTTTTGCATAATTTCATTATTTTAGTCCTCTCTTTGTGCTGTAAAAAATTTAAAAAAAAATCATGTCAGAAAAAAAAGGTAAGGCGAAAAAAGCAGGACGTGTGCCTGTGCCATAAAACAAACATCAAATAGTTACATTACATCTACTTTGTTATTTCAAGAATTAATTACTTTAAAGCTGTGATTCCTGTCCCTGCAAAACGTAGTGTGAGCTGATGGAATAAATGTGCGCTTGATAAGTGCGGTTGCAAGGATTTAAAGGGTACATTGTAACTTGATACAATTATATCTCCTAAACAAGCTTGGTGACCAACGTTTTTTATAGAAGATTTCGGATCACTATATTGTGGGAAACAATCAAGGAAATTTTAAAGAAATTCTTATGTCAACTTTTATTTCTAGGGAATCGCCTTAAAGCACCATTATTAACAAGGAAATTTTACACAGCTTTGGTGATTATTTTGTGTATGCAAAGACTTGAACAAGATATACCTTATTATAGGAATATAACAAAGCATGTTAATAACGCGAACAAAATTTACGCGTCATAAAATTAACGCAAACTTTCCAAAAGTTATGTTTACATACATTTAATTAACGCGAATTTCCGTGCGGTATGTTGCATAATTAAGACGTGAATTTAATATTCAGTGTTGAAAGCTTCAGGTCCACCTCGATTGTGGTGACATCTCTTTGCGGGTCTTTCTCCAATGTTTCAGTGATAGTGGATGTAAAATAGTCACTGAAACCACGCTTCTCCATCTTCTTGACAGATGCGTTTGTTGTTAGATCCAAAGGCTGCAACAGATGAGTCATGTTCTTTGGTACTGCGACAACGTTTATTTTCAGCCTTTCCAGCTCGCTCAAGACTTTATCTGTACTTTGTGCCTTGAACGCATCCCATACTAGCAATGCCTTTTGAGTTTCAGGGAGGCCTAACTCTTCTTTGACTTTAGTGACATACGGGTAAATTATTTTATTTACCAGAGCCATTGTTTCGGCTTCGTTACTCCAGTGCTTTTCATTGTAACTCAAACAGAACCCGACTGGAAATTTGACATGCGGCAGTGAACGGCTTGTCTTACCAGTGTAAATGAGTTGGAATGGTAATATTTGTCCACTTAACGTTTCCGCTAAAGTAACAGTAATTCCACGTTTGTCATTACTCCCTTTTCTGGATACATGCTTTGAACTCTTCTCTGCCATCGTGACGTTATCCGTCGGTACGAACTTAGACGGTGTTTGGTCAACATTTAGAATAAGTTCATCGGGAATTTCATCTTCAACTATAGCGGACACTATATCATGTAGAAACGTTGCCTTTACTTCGAGCCAAGTTGCTTTGGTGATAGCAGGCCTTGACGTGGTTACAATTCTTCGAGTCAAGTTCATTCTCTGGTACAGGGACTGTGCAGACCATATCTTCCGAGATCACTCTTAATGAGACCCATCAAAATGCCATAAATAACATGCTTGTTGATAGTCCCTCCTGCAGTCCTTGTGCTGACAATGAACGCTCGGAGCTTTCTGTCAAGCTCATCAGGCAGCAGTAAGGGTCTCCCTCTTCTCTCAGAGATTTGAATACAGTCACTCGAACTCGTCTTTTTCGCTTCAAGTCGATACTTCGCCACCCAGGGTCGTAGAGTGCTTTCAGTCAGGTTTGGGAAATCTTGTCTAAAATGTTTTATAGCGTTTACGGTCCCATGGCTATTGGCATATTTGGCAATTTTAATTTTCTCATCTTCGCGGTAGGTCTTTCTCTTGACTTGCGGCATAGACTGCACTTCTGTGACTATGCTGTCATATTCTGAATGAAAAACTCCAGATTCTTCTCTGCTAGGAAGAATAATGCCTTGTGTATTTGATCCCTCTCTTGTGAAATACCAGCTCACGTTCAAGCAAGAGAAAGACAATAAACACGACCGGTTTGCAGTTGCTGGGCAAACAATATTGCCAGGAACCATATTTCCTTCTACTGTCGGACATATTCCAATAGAATTGAGCCGATATATTTGGCACGCACTGCAGAGAGAAGCTGTCATAAAAGGAGAGGTCACAGCGATAAAATATAAGCCATCTCCACTTGTTCAAGGTGGATTAGAAATACCTATTGCGGTGACTGTGAAATGGGATGACAAAAATGCGATAAACATTTTGCGCAAGAAAGTTGAAGAAGTGAGTTATCCCCTCGGAGAAGACGATCGCTACACTGATGAATCTAAGGACATTTTGAACTTAATATTAAATGATGATGCGTCAACCGACTCTGACGGAGACATAGAGGAATTGTAACTTTGCTTATAATAAAGGTGTCTTTAAATAACGATGCTTTCAATTAACGTCATTTTAATTAACAATGAGGTAAATTAAGATACATAAAATTAACGCGAATTTTTGAAATTCGCGTTAATTACATGCATTGTTAATTTCCTATAATAAGGTAGAAAAACAGGGACAGATATGCAATTTGTCACTTGTTCAATCATCTGTAAACTTTTATAATTCCCTAGTGTAATATGTGTTAAAAAATGATTGCTGTAATTGAATAAGTCTCATTTCACACAATGCATATTTTTGTCAGGCCAAGATGTTTTGGTCACTTTAAATCTGTTTTACTCTTTGAACAATTCTTTGACTTCAAACTCAGTATAAAAAATGAAAACCGATGGACTTAACCTTACATTGTTTCATATTCATGACCTAGATTGCTCTTTAAGAGCCCTTTGATTTTCCTTATGGTACTAGTTGGAAGTCAGTGTAAACAACAACTGAACAACACACAATTAATTCTTGGTGATCATTCTTTAAATTCTCATCACCTGTAAGTTTGATGATGTGATATTGCATTGAGAAGTTAGATGCTGATCTTTTTTGGGGCTGCCTTAATAAAGAGTTTTGGCTCAGTTAGCCATTGATTGTCCCAATGTATAAAGGCATTAGTCATTATCACTTAATCACCTGTCATTGCCAGACCTTCAAATATTGCCCTTGTTTTTGTTATTGTTTAGGTATGACTTGCACAGGTTTTCCAGGTCCAGGTGCTATGTCAAGCCTGTTAGCCAATCCCATGCAAGAATTTATTGAACCTGATGGTCATGAAAGAGTGCACGAAACGTTTGAAAACTTTCTACTGAAGTTTCCCAAAAAATATGCCAACACTGTGGACAGAAAGGAGCATAACCAGCGCAGAGATATCTTCAGACAAAACCTGAGGTATAGTTTAACTAAAAAAAATGCATTTAGGTAACAATCTCCATGTTGGTTACTGGTTAAAGCATTTTAGATTTTAACACCCCAAGCAGTACCAACCAAACATTTAAAGATGCAAGGGGGAGGGGGCTGGGGTGGTTGTGCTATGGTTAAGGTTAGGAGCAGGGGGAGGGGTGGAGAGAGGGAGGGGGAGGGGGAGGTTGAGGGGGGGGGGGGGGGGGGGGGGGGGAGCAGAATGAAAATTAATGTTAAGAGACTGAAACAAATGTTTTACAAGATAAGGGGGGTTGGGGGCAGGGGGCAGCTGGCAGGGCCCTCCCAGAGATGACTAACTTTATGTGACTGACTTCATGTGGAAGGCCCAGGCTCTCCTGGATCAGCACATCACAACCAACTCACAGTAAAATATGATGAATAAATGGCTTTTATGTTAAATGTAATTTTTGTCCATTTTATGTTAGGTTCATTAACTCTCACAATCGAAAGCATGTTAGTTTCCAAGTTGCTGTCAATCACTTAGCAGACCGCTCACCAGAGGAGCTTGCAATACTAAGGGGACGTACATATACTAAGGACTATAATGGTGGATTGCCATTCAGTCCAGACTTGTCAACTCTGGATGTCCCAGACACTCTGGATTGGCGACTTTATGGTAACAAATTAATATAATTTTATTAATATACATATAAGTTATAACAGTTGAAATTTGGTACCAACTCAGTTGATAAATTAAATTGGCCACCACAGAGAGTTCAAAAGCTGACATTACAAGCATTTACCTTACAGTTCGTAAGAGTGAATCTAGGGATTGTGTGTGGTTTATATATTGAACATAGAAGCTATGCTATTGGTGAATAAATGGTAACATGGATAGATAAATTGTACGAGAATCATGAGGGGCCTTAGAGTGAGGATTTGGAAGATGCTTTCCATGTTGCCCTTAAGTAAGGTTTAGAACTTATATAACATGTTATTCTCAATGGAAGCATAGTACAGGTTGCTGATTCAGGCTTGCCCATTTTCAAGTCATAATTGCTTGCCTGAAGTCCCCAAATGCTAATTTGCCAATTTAAAAAATCAGCTTTGTACAAGTTTATTTCCTAGTTTTGTAAGACAGATGTTCCTTCTAGGTTGTTTTTCATCAGAATTGAATAGATTTTTTCACCATACAAGATTTTTAACTGCTACAGCTCAAAGCATTTACCAGTGGTTATTAATTTTACTTCTGAATGTCGTTTCTCATCCTTAGTAGAGCAAGTTTGATGGGAAGGTCATCATTGTTTTTTTTTACCATTTTAGTTGACAATTAAATGAACCTCTAGTTGTTGTTTGTCTAATTTAGGCGCAGTCACTCCTGTAAAGGACCAGGCAGTGTGTGGTTCATGTTGGAGTTTTGGTGCTACAGGAACCATTGAAGGTGCTCTGTTTCTTAAGGTGGGTGTCTGTTGAACATGATGTGTCAGTAGGTGTCCATGGTTGCTAGCACATTGCTATCCTACTCCGGTTTTGTGTGGAGGGAGTGAAAACTAATGTTAGACTGAATTTATGACACCACTGAATTGTGACACCAGAGCACCTTCACTTTCTTCTCATTCATCATCTATAGGTACTTGCTTTAGGTAAGCTCTCTAGCTCTCTAGCTCTCTAGTTGGCTTGTTTAATTTAAATATCTCAATTGGTAATAGCCTTGCACTGGTATCCTTGGTCCTATTCAAACATAATTTTTTTCAGGATTCCTTTTCAAATGCTTTGGTTGCCAAAACCGCCACAAATATTTTTCACTTGTACCTTTTTCACTCTATAACCATTGAGGTTACAGTGACCTTTTCCCTCAGTTGCCTTTTGTTTCATTTTCTCTTGTTAACTATAGTTTGACATGATCAGAACTCAATAAACTGTATCATCTGCGTGATACAAGTCCCGGCCACCTGATCTTAATTACACCTTCTTGTTACTACTTGATTTTCACAGACAAAGAAGCTTGTTTCACTTTCTGAACAAAATTTGATAGATTGTTCATGGGGCTTTGGAAACAATGGATGTGATGGTGGAGAGGAGTTCCGTTCGTACCAGTGGGTCATAAAACATGGTGGAATAGCTACAGAGAGAAGCTACGGACAGTACTTGGCTCAGGTACTTGCTGATACAGTAACTCTGGAATTTGTTTGTCCAGGGGAGCACCCAGTAGCCTGCAGGGGGGGGGGGGGGGGGGGGGGAGTGCTGAATTTAGTGTTGGTCGTCACTTTGCACGGGCCTGGGAGGAGTGTAACGGGGAGAGGGAGCAGGCAGTGAAAATAATTTGTCGTTCCTCTCCCCCTCCCCCTCCTTCTTCACCTTACAGTCTGAATCCCACACCCTTGGTTGCGTCTTTTAACTCACCTCAGTCCGCCGTTGAACTCGGCGCTCGTTTGCCCCCCAAATACCCAGGGGAGGGTTCCGGGATTCCAGAGGTTCCGGAACCACCCTTTTCTCGGCTGATTAATGAGAATTGAGAAGTAGAGTGCGTCCAAAAAAAAATGGCGAAAGGAGCAGGAAACAAGAAACGGGAAGTTGGTGCTATTTTACGTAGTTGACACTTCATTTCAAGAAATTTTTTCTTTCCTTAATGTTACATGCAAATGCGTTTTGAATGCCTGTGTAACTGAACTGTCGTGAGTGACTGATTTCAGACAAGGTGGAACCCCCTAGCAAAAAGGCTGGGTACGCCTCCGTTGACAATCTGAGATGCTAATTGAACAATTTCTAGTGCCGAGGTAACCGGCGAATTTTTCACTTTGCATTGAAACCGTTGTGCGGAAATACGGCGTACTTTCGAAATATAATTCTTATAAAAGAACGAAAGTGGTCATTTTAGGAAAGTCAGAGAAGAAATTAGCGGTTAAACCCGGTCAGAACTTACAAGTTAAGAGTATAAGCTGCGTTTACACAAGCGATTTTTGAGGCAATTTTAAGTGCGACTTTTAATGAAGACAGGACAATCCGGAGAGGTGAACACTGTACGTCAAACGCTTTTTGAACGTTTGAGTTCAATTTGATTCAGCCCGCATGCGGTTTTACAGCTGTATTTCTGAATTGTACAGCGCCTTAGGACGTTAGGATTTGGCGCTGTTAAATTTAAATTGTAATTGATAGCTCCCCTGTTTTATTCTCTCGGCTTTTAACTATATGTTTTCTCTCTGTCTAGGACAGTCTGTGTTATACTGATAAGCTCGTCATTGGCGCAAAGATTTCTGGGTACGTGAACGTGACTTCTGGAGACCAAAATGCGCTCAAGATGGCCATAGCCCAGAACGGACCAGTAGCTGTGGGGATTGATGCGTCCCACAGATCTTTCTCTTTCTACGCCTTTGGAGTGTACTATGAACCTCAGTGTGGTACGTTATATTATAAACTCCTAGACTCCGTTTCTCGGTGTTTGGAAATCCTGATGAAACACTTATAATGTTGTTTGTGCTTCGAAAGACGCGCACGGGGGAAAATGGCCTCGCAGAAACCCTCTCGCATTGTGTAAATTCCATTTTGTGAAATATGGAAAAACAAATGGTTGTTACTACCCAAAGAGGTTTAAGTTAAATGGTAACACCATAGGATTTCGTCGACAGACTCAAAAGTTAGAACTTTATTGCAAGTCTCCATAACAGACTCCGGTAGTAAAAGGGTTAACGAGCTCGGGTAGATTAAAGCTGAATAATAGTCCGTACTGCGCAATCTCGGGGTTTTCATTTTTTGTTTTGAATTTGTTGTTACACTTCGGTAATAGCATACATGAAGTAAATGGCAGTAAACCGTCAGTCCGCCATTACGGCCGTTGTGTTTACGAATGCTCGATGAGCTGAAACGTCGGTTTGGGAAAACTTTGGTGTTCTTTTACTTATTATTATTGTTTGGCAAGGATATCTGACGTTACTAATGAAGGAAAAGGTAAGTTTGTCCCGTAATTTTCATTTTCGCTAGTAGACGTTCCTTGTTTGTGAGTCTCACAAACATAATGCCGAGCTAAGATTGCGCAGTACGGACTGTAATTCATCTTTAATAGTACTCCATGCTTATGGCAGGTTAGTCTTTTTTGTAATTTATTATTTCTCAATTCGTTACTTTTGTTCTTTTAGGGAATAAGCCCGACGATTTAGATCATGCAGTGCTGGCGGTTGGTTATGGAACAATGGATGGGCAGGCGTATTGGCTAATTAAGAATTCCTGGTCTACCCATTGGGGCAATGACGGCTACGTTCTCATGTCACAGAAAGATAACAACTGTGGTGTTGCTACTGATGCAACCTTTGTTCACATAGAATAGCCCAGCTATATGGGATAACTTTAATTAACGTTATCTGCATCGACGGCAATTGCATTACAAAGATCAAATGGTATACAGAAAACTCTTATAAGACGAATAACCCTTTAAGGCGGACACTTCTCTAAGACGGACATTTAACTATTATATCACGCAAGCTTGAGCGCAATAATAGTTTTATAATTCAACACATTGATAACAAAGCACAGTTTGAAGAAAAAATTTCGAGGCCGGTCCGTCATTTTTGCATTCTCTTGTCAAAATGCGAAATTTACCTCCATCGTTTGATATACGTCCAGGGCTCGAAATTAACACTCGCAAACTCGCAAAATGCGAGTGGTTTTTGAAAGTTGCGAGTCTAAAAAATATCCTCTAGCAAACTTTTGCGAGTAAGCATTTCCCTAATAAAAGTTGGAGGGAAAAAGTGAACATTCCTGGAGAATTTTGTGGCAAAAATTCAGACATCATCGAATGTCATCTACGGGAGAAAATAAGCGTGGTTTTACACAGAACCTGTGCACACCTTATCTACGTATTTACATTTTGTTGGTATCAGCAACGCGACAGAAGAAAATGAATTTCACGCCTTGTGAGCCACTTTTGTTGTAAAATAACCGCTTTTTTCAAGAGGCCCTCGACCTCTAAGACTACCGGTAACGTGACCGACGATGATAACGCCTTGCCCGACAACCCCGACAACAACAGGACAAGGCCGGCAAAGATGACTACGCAATTAACAGTATACTATTTAGGTATTTTTACCACATTTTCAGAGTCATCAAAGGGAAAATGACTGAAAAAAAAAATAGTTAGTGGACTTACTAGTTTTGCTAGTAGGAAAAAATCTTACTAGCAAAACTTTGCTAGTGGACTGAAAAATCAAGTTCGACCCCTGACGTCATGTAGACATAGCGTATATCGATAACTTTTTGACCATATTTGGGCAGTGTATCAATGTGTTGAATTATAACAATTATTGGCTGGTTCTGACCGAATTTCACTTGTTCGTCTGTAACTAAACTCTTAGACTTGCCACCAGTCGACCTTCCCTTTTTAAGTGAAGTTTTATTCGATAAATTTGCGCGCGGAATTAAGTTAAGTCGCGAACCTAACTTAGAGAAAATGAGTATTGGAAGGGACTTGTGGCAAGTCTACTAAACTCTCTATAAGGCGAACACCTCTCTTAGGCGGACATCAATTATTGGCAGGTTCTGACCGAATTTCACTTGTTCGTCTGTAACTAAACTCTCTATAAGCGGACACCTCTAAGACGGACATCAATTATTGGAAGGTTCTGTCCGAATTTCACTTGTTCGTCTGTAACTAAACTCTCTATAAGGCGGACACCTCTCTTAGGCAGACATAAATTATTGGCAGGTTCTGGCTAAATTTCACTTGTTCGTCTGTAACTAAACTCTCTATAAGGCGGACACTTCTCTAAGGCAAACAACTAGATCAGAGCTGGCACCGAAGGTGTCCGGCTGAAACAGAGTTAATTGTAGTTCTAGCTTGGCGTGGCAGGAGTAGAAAGAGAATCGAGGGAATATTAATTTTTTAACGCCTTGCAGTGTAAAGCGCAAGAAAAGGTGAAAGGGTATTTTCATTTTACCTGTTATAAATTTATTTTCCGTTCCCTTTTATGTGCTTGCCACGCAGGCCATAGCTTTATATTTGTACTTTTCAAGTACATTGATCGCTTTATTAGTTCAAACGGCATAAATGGATTTAGCTGTCGCAATTGCATGTTAACGCCATGTATGAGATATCATAAATGCATATACACGACCTGTTTTAAATAAAAAAATTAATTGATTTGTTGGCATTATAAAATGGCTGATAGAATTTGTATTTTTGTTAAGACAGTGTATCAAGTCAATGGAAAATAAATGCTTTCAATTTATAAATTTGTCGTCAGTTTGTCATGTTTACCGCGCTGCTATAAATGCGATTTGGATCGTTTTTCGCGACTTAAACCAAATTAAGTGAGTGAGAGCATACGTATGTGCGTGCGTGCGCGATTGATTGATTGATTGATTGCTTGCAAGAACACATAGTCGAGTTTAAAGTGCAAAACACTTTTCGCTTTTCTTTAATTCAAGTGCTTAACCAAAAAAAGAGCTTAACAACATTCACAAGCTCCGTCTGAGTCGAATTGATTCGGCTGTTATTTTGAACTGAGGATATTGGCTTTAGTTCAGTTCTGATTGGGGCTGTTTTTTGAAGTGAGGATGTAATGGTTTATTACTATGCTTTCTTGACAGCCCAAGTCTTAATGGCCGATTGCACGAAGTGTTTGATAACGGTCTGACCAGCTGTGGCCCTTCGTTGTTGTCGCCATCCGTGTGTTCACCACTCTCGTCGATAAAGGAACTCCCTAAATTGGGAAGGAAATAGGTCAAGTAAGCATGGGTAGCAAAAACCAGGAGTAATCGGCACTCAATGAAGTTTTATAGATTTCAGTCTATTGTCAGTGCAGATAGTGAATTAAAACTTTTGCCTCTATCAAAATCCTGAAGCCTGTCGCGACCATGGTGGTAAAAAGGGGAAGTTTCACGTTCCCTTACAGGTGACTCCATGATAGCGGAAGCCAATATCCTTTTCGAGTTTTACTATACCTACAGACGTTTTGGAGTGGCTGGGCAAATACTAAAATACATGCTTTGACACCGGGTTGTTTCAATGGTTTTATGAGGGAAATCCTTGTGGCTGGACGACTGAGAATGAAGAAATTGCGCATGCTCGCAGTTTGACCGCGGTTTGGGAAAATTCGCCACGGACTCTCTCTGCTCGGTAAGCGTATTGAGGCTTGGGAACGAAACTGGTATCGACTGAGTGGGTATTTCATAAACTATTGTTGGTTAGCTATTGTGTTGTGGTGTGGGTATTGTTTACTGTCTTTTGAATCTTTTGTTTTACGTCATTCGGTGATCGCAACATCCGCATCCTAAAAACTGCCGACTGGGCTGATACAAACTCGTTCTCAGGGCTTTTTCAAACCAGGTTGGAGTTAATAATATAAATTCGCCACCGTAAAACGATTCCAAAGGTAACGTTTGGAACGTTAACCTTTTTATTACATCCATTTTGAAATCACTGGTGATCCTTGCAATCTAAATGGCTCTCAGCAGTGCGATTTATTCCCAAATCGCACTATTTTTTGCTCCAAATCGCATCTTTTTGTCAGCAGTGCGATTTATTCCCCAACCGCACTGTTTTTTGCTCTAAATCGCATCTTTTTCTCAGCAGTGCGATTTATTCGCGAATCGCACTATTTTTTGCTCTAAATCGCATCTATATGTCACATCAATATTGGTACTGACTAAAATCCTGTATTTGGGCAATTAAATGGTGCGATTTCAAAATGGATGTAATAAAGTGGTAACTGAACTTTGTGTCGTGCAATTTTGGTCTGAAATCATACTTGTGATTTCAAATCACGCGTATGATTTCAGACCAAATTGCACTCGACTCAGTTCAATTACCAATCTCTTTACAGTGTGACTAATTTATCAGCTCAGTTGATATCACATTTTTATTTAAGCCATTTGACATTTTAGCCATACCTGATGCGATTGAGGATTTTTCATTATCGCTAGGCTCTAAAGGTGCGTGTTGGCTGTGATAAGTTGGCTTTCTTTTCCAAGAGAAAGCAGGTACTGTCCCGGATTTATCTTTTGTCTCTTTCTCGCATTGCAACGGGTCATCACAGCTAAAAACAGTAGTCTGTATGCAAAAAATAATGGCTCATACAATGGCAAAACAAAAATGATGATAATAAAAAAGAAAAAATAGATAAATAAAATAAGTTATAAATGAAGCCATAAAGCTGGTCCGTAAAAAGGTTTTGTGACCCCATACAAGACAGACCACCTAACCTGCGATCAGGCGATCAGGAAAGTCGGCGGAGAGGGCCTAATCGCAGGTTACAGACCACCTACATCATTAAACAAGAATCAAAATCACAATGTCCTTTAAAAAATTCCCACGCTAGTCTTAAGAACACATTCAAAATTAATGGCAGTGAATTATAATTTGATTGGGGGAGCGGGAGAGGGGGAGGGGTAATCGTGGCTCACTTCATGCCAGGAGTAATCGGGGAAGATGTTACATTTTTTATTTGAATACAAACCTGAGATTTTTTCATAGCGCCTTGAACAAACATCATGGCAAACTGCAACAGCTCAGGGCCATCCAGGTCAAGCATCCCACTCGCAATCTGAGTGCGAAAACTGTTGCTTTCTGTGTGGTGACAATTTATATTGGTTTTCTTTTCATCTTCATTTCCTGATTAATAGAGAAAATAAGTTAGTCGTGCATATAAATTAACCTTTTCATTAATGATTACAATGAAAAAAGCTAGTGGGAAATCCCAACGATGCTAGAGAAAAAGCGTACGCCACTGGATTAGGCCTCTTATTGAGACGAGTACTTATAATAATCTGAAAACTAAAAAGTTTAACATGGCGTAAGAATCTGACTCGTGTAGAAATTGGTGTACATGTCGGCAACACTACCTTATTGTACAATGTGTAGGCTATAGGTATAAGGCCACGCACTCACTGTTCACACTGACTTGATAAGTCAGTGACACACATGACGAATGGCAGAAATCGCCAAATTAGCCCGCTACTCGGAGGCGATTTTCACTCCTGATCGCCACGACCAACAAACTGGAAGTCGTTACTATCTGGCAGCGAAATTCGCTCGAGCGTACACAATCGCCCGGAGATAAATGACAATTAAATTGACCTTATTCTGAAAAAGTATGATTGAAAGGTAGAATATAGCCAACCTGAATGTGATGCTTTATTTCTTTGATGTCCATATTCTTCACCGAATTCTCTTTTATTCTCCTTGTCATCATCGCTAGCCTGTTGTTCTGTTGATGCGGTCACGTTTAAGATCTTCTGGATGTTCTTCTTCACGTTGCTACTGTTTTCTTGGGCAGCACAATTTGAAACCATTTTCAATGTTTTTTCGTTTGTAGTTTCTTTACTTTGTACGCTATCTGTTTGTGTTTCTTCGCGAAAATTGTGAGCATCTTGAAGATGACCATTCATCGATTCCGCTGCGACGGTGAACGGGGTATGCTCTTCAGCGTTTTCTTTGTTTAATGAGCTTGGAGCGACCTTATGTTCAAGAAAAACAGGTTGTTCATCTATAGAGCAATCTCCAGCTTTGTTTTCTAGACGCTCGAACTTGACTTTATCAAAACGCTCGATATCTGAAGCAGGTTTGCTTAAGTTTAGGCCACTTGATTTTAGACACTCCGGACCTTGAAGTCGTTTCGTGATGTCGTTGTTCGGCAAGTCCTGAACATCTTCCTTATTGTACAGTGAAGATGCATATCTTGTAAGTGATTCGTTTCTTGACTGTAAACAACTCCCATCAAAGTCATTGGGACACTGCTGTAGATAAAAATACAGAAAATATTTTATTTCAAGAACGGGAATGTAAAAATATAGTCGGTTTGTTCCAGGCGTTCGCATAGTAGGGAACGTGAAGCGGGATAATGGAGAACGGAACAAAAGGCGATAGGCGGAAGAGGCTAGAAAAAAGAACTAGTGAAAGCAGGAGCCCATCAATAGCGATGTTAATGCTAAGAAATGAAAAACCTGTACTCGTCTCTATAAACAAAAGATACTTATTAAATCAAATTGTTTTTTTTTTCCATAGGGACAGCCTGAATGAAAGACGAAAATTGCCTACTGCGCGCGTAGGATCAAGTAAACCGCGCACCAGGTGATTGTTGGTACTGACTCGTGTAATTTTCCTCATTCGCGCGCCTAGAAAGGGTAGCTTTAAGTTTCGGGCTAATCTGGATGCAGAAACGCCTTGTTTAATCATAAATTACTTACATCATCGATAAGATCTCTTTCATCTATCGTGCGCAGGGACGAGCATAATTCAGCTTCGTTTGTCATTTTCTGAGGTAGCAGAGGATACTTGCAAGCAATGTGAGGTACTACGTGTTCGTTTGTGATGATTACTGCCTGCGGCTTTTCAGCTGAAGGACCTGAACTTATCCGAGGCCGGTCGTCATCTACGCTTAAAACATCCCCTGCTTGGTCGGTGCTTTCTGCAGCAGCTGGGAATTCACCACGTTCATCAGGTAAGCCCATCTTGTTTTTCTCATCGAATTTCGAGCAACACGATTCAGAGCACGATCCTCCATTGTTTGGTTCGTCGCGTGATGATGCTTTTCTGAAGCCAGTTGAACATTGCAAACTGAAGTTATTGTTTATATCACTCACTGTCGGTATCGCAAAATGGCACACTTTGGAAGTAAGGTTGTCAGAATTTCCATGTACTTGTAAAGTTGCATCTTTCTCCACTGCCTGCCTGCCGAAATCGCTGTTTACTTCCTCACTAGGTACTTCTTGGTCAGCATAAACATTCAGACCGTCACTGCAATTCTTACTTGTTTCCTTTTGAAGATAAAACTCATGATCTTCACTGGAGTTGTCTTCCTCGCTGTCGAAACCGATCTTAGCGAACTTCTCGGCACGCGATACAGATGTTTCATGTGAAGAACTGTTTCTCTTCAATATTGGTCTGCGACATTGGTCAGGGTGTCCGATGTGTTCAAGCTTCTTTATTTCCTGAAGTTGTTCTTGTGATAACAGATGAGCTTGTTCAACCAAAGCGAAGAAGGACAAGGTTGATTTTTGTGAAACAGCTGTGAAAAAGAAAAGAAAATCACCTAAACATGCACATATGGTATGATTCATTTTGTTTCAAAGAAAAAAGAATAGTCAACCAATTTCCCCAAACGTTTCAGTGATCTGAAAATGAATTATGTTTGTGCTACTTTTTAATACAACTACTGACACCTCTCTATTACGGACACTTCTTCTTCCAGAAGCGACCAAAATTCATATAAATCCTATTTCTATAATGCAAGCCCCTAGGTAATATGGACATTTGGGTCCGTCCCTTTAGTATCCATATTACGGAGGTTAGACTGTACACAAATTTCCTTTATTCTCTTTATCTACTTAATGTTTTTGGGATACTAACAATGTCGAAATTAAACTACGTTTAAAAAACCGGATTTTTTTTTCAATGTTTACAAAAACGGTTTTCTGTGGTTAATCCCATGTCAGTGCTTTCTATTTTCATTTTGACCATTCAACTCGTATCATGACTATCATGTAAACCTTCTTACACAAGAAAGATACGTTGAACAAAGTAACTAGTCGCAAAGATCTTTCTTGTGTAAATTATAGCATGTGCACTTACACTTATTTTTCTTTACAACTGACTTGACTCCAATGGCTGGCCAACCTGCAGGAACTAAAAACGTGGTAATATAGAAAAACATGATTACAAAATCTAAGATAATATAATCTTAATTTTACGTGACCTTATCGGGTAGTAACAAAATCGTTTTTGTACCTATAACTTTGCCACTGAATTGTGACAAACTTAGAATCAGGTTGCTATACAGGCACTGCGTGGGTGTGTTACACAAAAGAAGGTCCATCATGGTAATTTTCACTGGCTACATCCTGAGGTCGCAGACTTCTAAGGCGAACCCCGCTATAAGTGCCACCGCCGTTTCATAAAAGGGTGAGAGCACTTGATAATAAGCTTTTTATAAATGTACAGGAATTCTACACTTTACAACTCTGCAATATGTCAACGAGGATGCGAGTCCACGAGATAAATTATGACGTAAATTTAAGCTCTTTATGGGAGCGCTTTAGATTTGAGTACCAGGACGATCGACTTACGAATTTCAAGCCAGTCAAGTCCCCAGAACTCTTGCTCCTTACTGTTGCTGACCAGAAGATAAGGAGACTCTAGGTATGAAATTTGTGTGATAAGTGGTTTTCTACACGCGAACTTGGCTTGGAAAAGTCGTACTCGTACTCAATCTTGTACTCGTAGTCCGATCGATTAACTCTCGACAACTCTAATAGAAATTTGCCCATGTGAAACTCTTTTAAGAGGGCAGGGTATTGGAAGTAGAAGTGCTCTTGAGAATTACAGGTTACAGCTTCGATGAGCGTTTAAATTCTTTAGCAACCCTCTTTTTCATGACCTGTATGATTTGGACTTAATAGGAAAGTAACTCTTGTATTTCATCACAAATTGTTCAATTTTGGGCGCGTCTTTTTTGGGATATATTCTAGTCATTCTGAAATCAGAATACGCTAACAAAACTATTTTGCTTACATTTTCACACAACAAAATTTTTCCAGGTACACATAGTCAAAGTAGCGAATTCTTTCCATATTTTACGAGAGGAATAGGTGCAATATTTTGCGGTATTCTGTTTTTGGAATGGGCAGAATATGTCCAAAAGAAACGCGCTCTTAGTGTATTTTGAACAGTTGTAAGCGGCGCCTTATAACTTTTGTATAAGGCGTCATACAAGTGTAATAATTAGAATTAATTTGATTAGTTATATGCGCGCGCTCGAGGTGAACGTCATCGTGTTAGCGCCGTCATTATCAGAATCATTTACCGTCTATTGTTTGTGACAATAAAATAATTGCACTCCCGTACCAATACAACGAATTTTCTGTTGATCGCAATACTTGGTTTGAATGAAGCTGGCGCGAAAATCACTTTGATTGCTAGAAGTACGAAATAACCATGGGTTTGTTACATTAGAACACCCAGTAAAACAATTTCGCTCTTGTCTTAGTACGTAGTAATGCATCACGCGCGGAACGCCTCACATCGGTCGACAGACACCACAAAGTTGCAATCTTATTTCAGTTTGATGATCAATTTCATGGACAATACAAGTTATTATGGCAATGAAATCACTCTAGGAAACAAACCGTGCATGTTGATGAGACATTGAACTTAAATGAGTTTTCCTTACTGGAAGCTAAAATACATTACCGATAAATTGCATTCTTACCTTTGTTCACCAACTCACTTTCAAAGTGTCCGTGGGCATTCCAGTCAAGATATAACTCACATTGCGTAGCTCCTGATTTTTCTGCACCATCTTTTATACTGAGCTCACAGCTATCATCGTGTAAACGAGGCCTTTTACAAGGTGGCGACAAACGAATTTCACACTCGGTGGAAAATTCTGGTGAATTGTGCCTCATATTCTCGAGGTTACAAGTTATCAATGGTTTTTCACCAGCCAGCCCGGTGGATGGGCCTGTTTGGTTTTCTACAGACGGGACCTGTGACATTGATGTTGAATTGTCCGCCATACCTTTCGGGCTTCTTAACTTTGCAAATTGGCATTTTTGTTCTTCGCAAACGGGAACTGTGAAGTCGCACTCGTTATTTGAGAACTTTTCGGTTCTGGAATTCAGTGTCCCGTCTTCCAACTGCTGGTAAAGGCTATTACAGGTAAGGACCCCTCCGTCAGGCTTCAGGTGGCTGGGAACCTCGGTTAACAACTGGTCATCTGTTGAATTTGTTGGCAAATGTCTTAACACATGTTACAATAGTTTCTATTAAGATTGCCTGAGACACAATCGATTGTGATTTGCTGGATAATTGACTAATATTAAACGGCACAGAAAGGTCTTTATGTTATGACGTCATAAATTGAGCTTACGTCTTAATGATTGTCTGTGAGTGGTATCATGATGACGTAGATTAAAGAAGACTTCATTAATTTCATGTATGTTGATCAAATAAGGAATCCTGACGTTATTTATGAGATATGAAGCTCGGTTCGTGTAGGTACAAGAAAGGTTTGGTTCTGTGGGGAGTTAGGTTTAATCAGGAGCCCATCAATATTTTTTTGTAAAATGTTATATTAGGGCTCCCATTGATAGCAGTATATATACTGAAGGGATTACCCTGGTTAAATAAAGGTGTCTATATATCTATCTATCCATAATATCTATCTATCTATAAGTAAATAGGGTAGACGTGTGTTGTGCATCGTGAAGTCAAATGTTCGTCCAACTATCCGCCTGGTAATAGGACTTATATAAAGGATAAAACTGAGAAGCCACTTCTTTAGGTAATTCAGTCTAAATAATGAACAACAATCCACTCCGCACAACACACGACTGATGCTTCAAAAGAATAATTTATGGTCGAGAATACTCTCTTATGTATACCGATTGTATCTGATAAATAAGCAAAAAACCCCTACGACAAAAAAGTGATTTTTTCTCCAAGAAGAAACTCAATACAAGTCTTAAGCTTAATTTTCTTAATACCCTTATATAAAATAATTAAGCTTACTGGACGTTGTTTATTTGGACCCCTTTCCGCATAATCCAAATGATTTTGTTTTTATATATGAGCTTTAGGCTTAATACATTTCAAAACTACGAAAGTGAAAAAAGGTTGCTAATAATACCTTCATAAAATGAGCTTTGAGATGCTTCATCCATAATTCAGATTTTTTTAATGATCCCTCAGTCATAGGTCTGATGTTCCTGTAAATGGAAATGAAAGCCAACACAATCGGAAAATAGAAATAAGCTTTAATACAGCTACAATTAGCTGCAAAAGTAGTTGAGACACTTTCATTCACAAGTGCTTTTTTTGGAAGTAGTGCACCATTGCTACCTTTCCTTACCCCTGCCCCCTTATCAATGTTGTTTTGCGACCTGCGCCATGTCCAAAACTTTGGCTAACAACATTGAACGGCGGAGGGCGGGGGGGGGGGGGGGGGGGGGGGGGGGGGGGGGTGCGAGGGAAATATATTGTTCTTTTGTTTTTCGAGGCATCATTTTTTATAAAAGTGAGCGTTTTTTGTGAGAGTGTCTCAACAGTTTTGCAGCTACTTGTAGCAGACATTTGAACATTTTAGCCACTAATCGCCCAACAAGCCATAAAAGAATTTAGAAACCTTTATATATGTATCCGAAAGGATACAAATGTGGAAAACTAGCTGCTGATTGCGTCTTAAAAAATAAGATACACATAATGTGGCATGCTTAAACTTGAAGGGGCACTGTCCCGCCGGAATAGCAAAATTTCGCTTAGCTTATTTCCACGTTATATCGCCAAATGCCACCAAGTTGGATAAAAAGATTCTATAGAGCAAAACAAAAGCAGTAGTTTGGAGATAAAGTGCGGGATTGCAAGGATTGTAGTGGATTACAGTTCATAAAAATATTTTTGATTTATTGACAGGCGGTCAAGAAATCAAACTTGCCAATTCTTGTGAAATTTTGACTTTTCTTTTCTGACCATAATCATGAAACGCGATATTTCAGCCGGGACAGTGTCCCTTAACACAAGTTTAACACTATAAAGCTTTGAAAGTTTTATATAATAATAATAATAACAATGTTTTATATCCGCATTTAAAAGTCTCAATGCGCTTACAATACAACGCCTACTTAAGCTTATACAACAACTCAAGCTTACATGTTATCTTACCGACATTGTCAAAGCATCTAAACAAACCCTCTCGCAAGCATAAGTAGCTAATTTCCAACTCTGTACGGAACTTGAATACATTAGCTTTTCGTTCGATAGAATGCAAAATAGTTGAATAAGACCAAAACGCTAAGATAGATTCCGTAAATTATGAGAGGAAATTAAAAAACCTCAAAATATCAAAAGGTATAAAAAAAAAAGCTGTGGATAAAAAATGGCGGGAAATTTAGCGCCGGCTGCCATCAAATGACGTCAACGCTCCGCGAAAGCTGGGTTCTAGTGAGGAGAACTCGCACCAATCTCCAACTAGCTCCCGGTCGTCGTCGGCCATCTTGGATCACGAAAAATTTTTAATAAAAAAACTTTGTAAGGTTAAAACCTGCAACTGTTTTGACACTTTGTCGGTCTCTGTTTAACAGTTAAGGCGAAGAGAAACAATAGTCTCTGTCAGAGAAGAAAAGTAATTTCCCTGGAGTGCTTAAATGGACACGGAAACGAGACGTAAACAATCTAAACAGCATATCGCCCATGGGACGTTCCATTTTTAATCCGACCCCCCCTTATGGATGAGCGGATTCCTACCAGTCGAGTATGGACAAATAACTGATTCCTACCAGTTGAGTATGGAAAAATAACTGATTCCTACCAGTTGAGTATGGACAAAATAACTGATTCCTACCAGTCGGGTATGGACAAATAACGATCCTACCAGTTGAGTATGGACAAATAACTGATTCCTACCAGTCGGGTATGGACGAATAACTGATTCCTACCAGTTGTATTCGTCTACAAGCAGATTCCTGCAGGTTTGGTAATAAGATAGTGCAGATTCCTACCGGTCTCGGAAAAAATAGTGCAGATTCCTACTAGTCATGTGAAAAGTTTCCCAAAACCCTCATCCATAGGGGGAGGTCGGATTATAAATGGAACGTCCCCATAGAGAGCGAAGTAAGCTCAAACGAAAAAGTGGACCACTGGAGACGCCGCACTCTCGAAAATATCATCAAGGTTAGTTTCCTTGAGGAATGAGCCTTATTTTCAGACGGTCTAAACGAGTATGCTCTTTCTCTCCTTAGCAGGAACAGAAATTAAGCGCACCTCCTCGGGCCGTCCGAGAAATGGGCTATTGCATCAAATTTTTGTACCCCCCGGGTTGACGAACAGTGGATTTCTTCAGGGGTCGCAGCACATTTTGACGGAATTCTTTAGGGGTCATGGTGTAAATATGAGGAATTCTTCAGGGGAACTAAGTTAAAAACAAAGGAATTCTTCAGGGGTGGCAGGAAAAACACAGTCGAGGATAGGGAATTCTTTAGGGGGACACTGTTTTGGAAAGGAATTCTACAGGGGGATGGTCTTTCTGGGGACTTCTTGAGGGGCAATGCACAAACTGTGTTCCTCAACAGGGGGGGGGGGGGGGGGTGGGGGGTGCGGATATCAAATGCAATAGCCCAATTGTGGTGCTGCGTCGGTGGGGAAATAAATCACCAAAATCTATCAACTTAGTTGATAAGGTTAATTGGCAACTGTAAAGAGACTTGTTTCAAGCACTAGCCCTTCATCAGAATGAGTCGGATGGAGTGGCATCTGATCTCCCAAGACATTTATATACTCCCCATGGCCAGCCACTCTATGGGTACGATTCCCAGGGGAGGGGGCCACCAGGGATTAACAACTTGATGCACTTGCTAGTACAGTCGAACCCCTATTAAGCAGCCACCCTCGGGGAACTGGCAAGTGGCCGCTTAATAGGGGTTCGTCATTAATTAGCATAATGTGTAGTATAAACGTCACTTTATTTGAATACAACTCAGTTGGAGGACTGTTGAACGTAATATATACAGCCTGTGTTCGGACATGTTAATCCAAGTTCATAATTTTGAAGTTCATGTGCTAAAAAGAACAACAAAAGAGTCCCACACAAAACCACAACTCGCAGTTTCAACTCAAACGTGTTCCAATTTATTTTCCGCTTGGGTGGTATTTTACAGCTAATAACATGCGCGCTTATTAGATCAGTCTAATGGACAGTTATCAACTTTCAAATTTGACATGCTCTAAACTTTATTTTATATGCTGATTACCATGTTGTTTATACAAATCAAAATATGTAGTACGTTACTTGACAACAAAATCACGCCAAGATTCATCACCTACTATTTCGGACTCTCATCTGTCATCAGGTTATTCAAAACAATGCCAGCTGCGTGAATTAAATTTTTGGTGGCCGCTTAATAGGGGTAAAAACAATAGGAAAACCGTCATCGGGACCGCCAAAAGGTGGCCGCAGTCGCTTAACAGGGGTTTTATTTACAGTATTATACTGTCAATAAATTCGGGACTTTGATAACTGGCCACTTAACAGGGGGTGGCTGCTTAATAGGTGGCTGCCTAATAGGGGTTTGACTGTATATCATAGTACACTATAAATACCTGGGCTGACCCAGGGGATTTTGACATTTTGAGGGAAGCAGAGTCAAATTCCCTACCCCCCAGCTGCCCTGGGGCCCTTTTCTCGAAACTCCCGGTAGCTTTTCGGGCCTGAAACCAAATATTGAAATCAAAATCTTAAAAAGAATAAAAGCGCAGGTCTAGTGAACAAACCAGTCCATTTTGTTTTGCTAACTGATAGTTTTATTGTATTATCTGCAAAACTTTTGAAACCTCAATCTTCAATGAAAATAAAACAGCTTTCTGGGCCCGGTAATTACCGGGTCTTTCGAGAAGCGGCCCCCAAGGCAACTAATGAATGTCAAAATCCTGTCCCTAGGGGAAACTGTTTCTGTGCCATTCAAATAGTGCACCCAAGTCCCCTACTCTGGGGGCATCGAGTAATGTCCAAATCCCTTAGGTAACCCCCCACCCTGGGGCTTAACATTGATAGGTGCATAATGAATCAGTCAATTTCAGCAGTGCCCATTTCGTCAAAAAGGTAAAACTTTAAAATTATCCTAAAAATGCCATAGGCCCATTTTACACTCGGCCCTTCAATAACCATTGTAGTCTCTCACTTTATGTTTATATTTCAGATAAAAAGGCTTGTGCACAAGTGGTTGAGATTAGCAACTGTAGTGAACTAAAGAACCAACAGAGCAAATATCAAGAACTGAAATCATCAAACAGTGAACATACATGTACATTTATCACAAGTTCTCCGTCTGCTCTGCAGGAAGTGGTGACCCTTGACAGCAGCATGTCAGACCAGGGTTTGGTGGCTACTGGTATTAATACCAATAATTCTTCTCCTCCACAGAAATTATGTTCAGGAGTAAACTCTGTACAGACGGCTGACTTAGTGAGATCATCAGATCTAGCAGCTAAACAGGAAAGGCCAGAAGTTATCTTACAGAAGACTTATAATTGTGCTAAATCACCAGATTTTAAAGCTGAACAGATAATGTCTGCAAAACAGCAAGGGAGGTACACCTGCAGGTACTCTTCAATTGATGACACTTTCATGAAGAAACAGAATATATCTAGATCATCAGATCTTTCTGAAAAGGAGCTGCCGGTGTATAGTTCACCACTGAACCCCGTCAAGGGTACGTCAGGCCAAAATTTTGCAAATACTGTCACCAGTTTTCACAAGAAACCACATTTAAGATCATCAAACATATCTGATTTGTCTTCACATAAATAAACTCGCCCAGATCATCAGTTAATTTTATTGCAAAATCTCGTGTATCTTCTTCTACATTGGAATCCCTTAAATTGCATCTTTCAAAACATTTTGTTCGTAAGCAAGGTTTGCCAGCCTGCAACATCAACATCACAGATCAGGATGTAGCAAATTCTGTCCAGGAAGACTCATCTATGAAAGTGACCTCTACAGAAAAGCCTTACATATCCAGAGCATTCGGTCTTTCTCAAAAGAAGGCTCCTTTTTGTTCTCAAACAATAAACTCCCAAAATGGTGCTTCACACCAGAAAAGTACTGCGACATACAGAGGTCCATGCGCAAAAACTTCAGAAGTAACAAAATCTTTAATGCCTAAATCAAGCTTACTGTTGTCTAGACCACACAATCATATTAAAGACACAAGGGCTCATGGCAGGTTTTTGAGGCCCTCCATCAACAGTTCATCAGGCCTGGAATTGGCAAATACAGTTGCTCATAAAGAATTCAATGTACATACATCACAAGTATTGCTTTCCGTGGGAGTAAACACCATGCAAAAATCAAACTTGGGTAGCTCTTTAGATTCAATATCTGTATGTCAAAAGCAAACCCCCGAAACTGTTCCTACGATTCCCTGCCTTGGCTGCAGATCCACGGCAGGTATTAGTCATACAGTGAAAAGAGGGTTATGCTTTAAATTAAATGAAGCCTCTAAGTCCTTCCAGGCTATACCATTGTCAAACATTCTGAGTGTTCAGCAGGAAAAACAAACAAACTGCAATGGCCAAAAGTTCAGTGGAATCAACACTTTGTTGTCACCATCCATTGATTCTGTCAACTTTGCAACGGGCGTGTTTGCACGAGATTGTGAAAGTTACATTTCAAATGGTAAACAGGACTTATTGAAGTTGCCACATGTTCCTGCACAACAGATTCATAAGAGTTCATCTATCAAAGATACCTCAGTGAACCTGGAAGGTATTCCCACTTCTGATTCTAAAAGAAAAAGCATCCCATCCCTCAAGGACACTGTTTCAAAACTTCAAAAGAAATTGGATGATTTAATCTCCAAGTCCACATCAAAGGGCGACACTGACTATCCTAGCCTTATATCACAGTGTTCAAAAGGTTTGTGTGCGAGTTCATCCACAAGATCAAATCCTGAAGAGAAAGAGACACTATGGGACAAATCTGAGAACAAGATTTCAACACCAGTGTTGCTACCCCAAGCCAAAGATAAGGAATTCATTTGGTTGACTGGTTTAGATGTTGTTGTTGATAGCTTACTTCAAATGAATTCATAAATAGGCTGGCCTGGAATTCTTTTCAAATGGGGTGTCACCAGTATGGCAACGCCACTGCTTCATAAATGAAAGTTTTTTTGTCCGCAAGTTGGCCCAAACCGCTATTTTTCGCTTTTTTAGTTCACTTCCGGTTCTTAGCAACATTGAAACAATGACCAAAGCCAAACAATGTTAGGTAAGTGTCACACTACCATCCATGGTATTAGTCATGTGGGTTATTTGTCATGAACAGATCGCTTCGGTGAAACCTGTCAACCGAAGACCAGCTGCTTGGGTCCCTAAATTTTCTTCCTATATTTACTGCAAAACAAACCTGTATTTGCTGACCCCTCTGTTAAGCAGACACAAGCGAGGGTCCGGTGTCTGCTTAATACTGGTTTCACTGTAGTTTCCTTGTGGTAGCATTCTTTATCATGCACAAGGACTGAGTGCAAGGAATAATGTTTGGCCACACCGGGATTCGTATTGTCTTGTTTGCTTTAGACAAATAATAGGACAAATCTTTCTTACACAGTCATACACATACATTTTCTGATTAGTCAAATTATCTTGTCTATTCTAAGTTTTTTCCCCTCAAGATGAACATTTTTATTTATTTATTTATAATATACAATGCGAGGCCAAATCTGTTGAGATTCTATAGAAATAAGCGTTATTTCTGTGTAGTTCTTCTGAGGTTTATAGAAAAACATTGATTAACTATTTTCATAAGCATTTTGTTAACATTCACAAGTAAATAATAAAAAACTGAAAACTGAGCATATTTTAGACTTGCTACAAATCGACCTCGCAAGTTTCACAGTAGAGCGAGTGAAGCGAGCTTTTGAGGCTGCAAAGCGCCCGAGTGAGAGGTTGACTTGTCTCGCTTGAAGGGTTTTCATTTGCGTTTCGCGTCGAAAATGGGGAGTGGCATGACTTGCCAATGTCATTGATTATTGTTTCGCAACCGACCCCATTGTTGAATTTCAACTGCAAGTCACATTTCATTGCGTCTAATACCTTGTGATTGACAGTTCTGTCCCCAAGGGCTGCTCTCGGCTACTCTGATTGGTCTAAGCGCAGTGATCCGTTTTTGGGTCACTAAAAATGGCGCCAATCAAGTGTAAAAAGTCCTTCGTCCGTCGGGCTATAAATATAAGACGAAGGACTTTATTGAAAGTCTAAGCATATTTATGAGGCTAGAAAGGTCAATTTTAACAATTTTAACCTATTGTAAGTATACTGTAATTCACAACAGTCTTGAAGTTATTTATTAAATGGATTTTATGAAAACCAAACTTTTAATACCTCTGTACAATAATCATATTTGATAAAATTTCATGTTGAAATAAAAGATTAGTACTACTACATAGTTCTGCATTGAGTTCCTTTGTGCTTCAACTTTAACTGCACATTAAATCACATTCCGTGTTAAATGTTCAACCAATCATGCCATGTTAGTGTCTCAAAGAACATTAATCATCACCAATAAATCCAAGATGACCTGAATTTTTCTTTCAGCTTTAAATACTTAGATCAAAATTTCTCTTACTTTTACATAATCTTGAAGAATTATTTTATTTTGCCCTGACCAGTGGCAACTGACCCCAGTAATAATAATAATAATAATAATAATAATAATAAATAGAGGATATTACATGGCCGCGCGAAGATACGAAATTTCTCTTCAAGTGTTGAAAAATATTTCACGAGTGAGCGCAGCGAACGAGTGAAATATTTTTCAACACTAGAAGAGAAATTTCGTATTTTCAAGCGGCCATGTAATGTTCTGTTTATTATATAAACACCAATGAAATCAAACCATTTCACTTTAATATTTTTTTTGAAGGCCTAAAGTAGAAACGGTGATCTTTTCACGTGTGAAGATAACATGTTTACGCGCGAAAGCTCACCTGGTATTTCATTGGTGTTTATATAATAAAATTGATTATTAGATAAATCACTTTGCAGTCCGAAGACTGTATGAAAGAACAGTTCATCAGTTTAACTTTCCTTCTGCATTTCAGCAACAATATTATTTTATTTCTGCCACTAGTGTAGACACTGGATATCCACCATGTGTTACAATAATAATAGTTATAATAGTTGCTGATTTTGGCTTTCAATTTCCTTGTAATCTTGACATGATAAATGAATAAAAGGATCTTTTCCACTGGTGGCAGGTTTATAGGTAAACATAAAAACTTGCTAACAGGGGAAGACTCTTTTATTCTATCCAACAAGACAGTTATTTAATTTAAAGTGTTGGAAATTAGTGATCATTGTACTAAAGTAAAGTACCTGGAAGATAACATCTTCTATTATTCCTTGAAACCTTGAAAACTGTTGACTAATAAAGATGTAATGTGCATCGTGTCATGAGCATATTTCTCACTGTGGTGTGAAAATTGTTAAATAATAAAGATGTAATGTGCATCGTGTCATGAGCGTGGGACAAATAAAAATATCAGAGTCCCCAACGTCAGGAATCAAACCTGCAGCTGTATGACCTTCTGCACACCGGTCGGATGCTCTAATCACAGGGGCGTAGCTAGGCTGTTCCAGACATTCAGATAGTAGGGAAAGCACAAATAGTTGGGGAAGGCACAAAGAAAAGCGAGCAAAAAAATGCGGGGAGACGAGGGCCCTCGCTTCCTCTCCCCAGTCTCCCCCGCATTTTTTACTCGTTTTTCGCGCCTTCCCAACTATTCGCGCTTTCCCCACTATCTGAATGCCTGGAACAGGCTAGGGCGTAGCTAGGATTTTTCAAAGGGGGGGGGGGGGGGGGGGGGGGGGGGGGTCACACTGTGTCACACCTTGGGTACTTACCAGATTGTCATGTTGACATCCACGCTGTGTTTTACTAAAATTATCTCACAAAGGGAATGCCCCTGAACCAATGAGCTATATATAAGAGACTAGTGGCAAGCTAGGCTTTGTTTTTTCTTCCTTTTTAGAAACTGATTCTTAAAATGTTAATGAATGACTGTTTTGTCCTCCTTGCTATGTGCCTTGCTCGACACACTGTCACATTAAAGATGGCATTCAAGGCAAGCAAAGAGAGTTAATTTAAGAAAACAAAATTTAAATTTGTTTGAGTGGAAAAGAAGGGGGAAGGGATATTCCCTCACTGCTGACACACTTCAACCACTCCAACTTGTAGAAGATAATGACATGTAAGGTGTGTCAACAATAGACCAATATCACGCTAGCATGGCACAAAAATACATGTATATTTGGTTTATTGGAAAAAAGAGCCCAGCATCAAATTCAGCATATCGATATTAGTAAAACTACAAAGTTTTGTAAAGATTGCTAGAAAACTGACGAAGATATGAAATTTTGAAACTGAGCATTTTTACAAAGAAATGTATGGTGGACGGGCATAGATTGCCCATCCTCGTTTTCATGTTTTTCCCATAACATTTCACGTGTTTCAAAAGCTCATATCTCTGTCAGTATATGAGCAATCTTTACGAAACTTTACAGTTTTACTAATATTGATGTGCTGATTTTGATACTGGACTCTTTTCTCCATTAAATTTAATATATTTTCATGCCATGCTAGCGTGATATTGGTGTATGGCTACCATGCTGAATTAGCTGTTATTGTTGTTCTATACCAAGGCTACATGAAGCCACTACTTGATGCTGATAACGGGATGACTTTTTCTGAGTTGGCTGTTATTATTGGTCCATACACCCTTTCGCAATAAGCTACTGGTAGCTGTTGCTATTGTTCCACACACCCTTGTGCAGTAAGCAACTGGTACATGTAGCTGTTACGTTTGTTCTACACACAGCTTGCATGAAGTCACTCGATGATAATAATGGGATGACTTTTGCTGAGTTAGCTGTTATTATTGGTCAATACACCCTCATCCAGTAAGCTTCTGTCCTAGTAGCAGTTATTATTGGTCCATACAGCAGCAGTAAGCTATTAGTATATCCTCACTGGTAATACCGGGATGGCTTTTGCTGGGATGATGAGCTATACCCTGTTCCAGCCTTGTGACTTCTGCCTGGATGATGGTGGTGCCTAGAATGTGACGAGCTTCCTGAAGGCGCTAAGAGCATTAAATTAGAAATTATATTTTGCAGCTAACCCTGTTCTTCCATAAAGAACCCCTTACAATTCTATACAACAGCAACTTAACAATAATATCGCTAGAAACTAGCCTATTCAAGGCTCTTAGTTAGTGGGAACAAATTCAAAGACAGATGCAAACACAAAAATAAAATGAGCAGACAGGAAGAGGAGAGAGAATGCCTCTTTCTCCTAAGTGCAAGATAAGGCAGTGAATAAGTTCTTGGCTTCACCAGGACCTACCTGAATAATTTCCTGAGGATGATGTTCCTTCCATGGAGCTCTGGTACTTTCCTGGATATTTCTTTCCAGCACTTCCCTGGTGATGTCCCTTTGCTCCAGAATACGGATAAGGATTAAACTTGTGACTTGGTCTTTTTATTGGTTGGGCTCCCTGTGGATGGTGTTGCTGGTATTCATGCTGTGAGAAAAAAAAATACATATTTTCTCCTATGAGCCAACTTGGAAGAAGAATGTTCAGATCCTTCCCTGTCAGAACACTGAAATAAATATAACAATTGAAATTAAAATTAACATACAGCATTACACAGACACTAATTGCCACTGTTCAGAAACAAGATTGGTTCCCACCTGTTATTGAATTGTTTGAGTGCCTGACGATACATGCATGCCGTGCTTTTTGGAATAATTTCAACACCCTCCGGAAAAGAAGCTTCTCATGATAACACCCCATCCCCTCGGAAATTTCTGCCTTTCAACCTCCTCCCTCCCTCCCATTTGGAATTTCTAACTGCTTTTGGTGAAGGGGGGGGGGTATGGATATTTTCTGGAACCACACAATCTAGTAAAGTTCATACCGGGTAGTGTTGGGAATACCCAAGTCCTGCACCTGACCTCTGTTCCTGTTTCTGGTGCTGTTGTTGTGGTGGTGGCATCTGTTGGCTCTGATGTCCCCCTTCATACGGTGCTTGTCTGCCTTGACTCTGACTGTTACTCTGCTGCTGTTGGTACTGCTGTGGTGGCAGTGTCTGTTGCCTGTGAAGCTGGGGCTCATGTTGTCCTTGATGTCCATGTGTTACAGGATACTGCGTCCCTGGTAGCGGCTGCTGTTGTTGCTGCTGCTGCTGCTGCTGCTGCTGCTGTTGTTGTGGATGGTAGGTATGCTGTCCACTCACAGATCCTTGTTGAGCTTGGTAAGCTGTAGGCTGCTTTCCTTGATATCCCTGCGGCTGAGAATGCATCTGATACGACTGCTGTGCTTGCGCCTGGTGAACATTAGAACTGTGATATGATTGAGGGTGTGCTTGGTCCTCGGCATGCTGTGCAGGGTACCCATGCTTGAGTACTTGGTTGTGCTGTGCTGAGCTTGGTTGTTGTGTTTGAGAGCGTGGTCCTGTCTGAAAAGTTTGTTTCTGATTACCATGTTGTGCATACTGTTGATAACTTGGCTGCTGCTGTTGCATGTGATAAGGAAACTGCTGCAGATGTTGCTGTTGTGACTGCTGAGTTGAAAATGCTTGCTGATTTTCCTGAGATAAAACAAGTTGTGAAACATGCTATGTCGGAACAATAATTTTTCATCAATATTCATCATAGGAATAGGAAACATTAACTGGGAGCAAAAGTTCATCCAAATTGGAAAAACATGTTGTGAGAATAAATTAAGGGAGTTTAATTTTAAATTAATTTATAGAATAGTTGTAACTAGGAAAGAACTATGTATCTATGGTATAGAAAACAGTAACAAATGTATTTATTGTGATGAACCAGACTCTATTTTGCATACTTTTGTCAATTATCCTAAAACTAGATATTTTATAAATAAAGTAACTAGTTGGTTTAATAGAGTTCATAATTGCAGGTTGCAACCCTCTCTTACAGAGGAACTATTTGGCATTACTTCTAGAAATGACACATTTACAAGCTATTTGCTTAAATTTAATCAGTGTCTTTTGTTTGCAAAGTACTATCTGTACCATCAGAAATTAAATTCTAAATCGTGTAATTTAACTGAATTTATAAATCAGCTTAATTGGAAATATTGTATAGGAAGCTTTGATAAGTAGCTTATACAGGGTAGTTATCATAGACTTTTTTTTTCGTTTTTCTTTTTTGTGTTGTGTGTTTTCCTTTTATTTAACTTTTACAATGATGTATAGTTCTCACTTAAATAAATAAATAATAAAAAAAATCAATATTCATTATTATTCGTCAATAATTAGGGTTTGACTCTTGGACTGAAAAGGTTACAATATTATGCAATCAAAATGTTTCTATAAGCCATTAAATAAAAAAAACAACAACAAACAAAGGTAACAAAAAGCAGTTTTACCTTTCCAATCATCTACTTTTATCGCGTCAGTGGTAAGTACTTCAATTCTGCTGATTTTTTATTTATGGTGGAATCATGCCTTTCTTTGTAGGTTGCCATTGTACCATAATAATATATATGGTAGAAGAAATACTGAAACAACTCAAACAATGAAATAACTGACGTGTATACTAAATAAATACCTGCTGAGGTAGTCCCCCTTGCTGTAAAGGTGGTTGTCTAGTAAATGGTGGCTGTGAATCTGGTGCTCCACTAGAAGAAACGAGCAGAGGGGCATGCTGCTTTCCTGGCAAACCACTTTCAGGTTGCTAATGTTGTTTTAAGTAGAAATAAGGAAATTAGTAAACTGCAAGGGAGGGAGGGACACTGAAGTTTAAGCACCAGAGTTAACATCTACCTGACCACCTGCAATAACTGGCATCTGTCCTTGACCATGCTGAAATCCAGCTAATCTCTCCTGGGATGCTGGGTGCATTGGTGTTGCCTGTGGTGGATAGGGAACATGAGATGGGGGTTGAGTGATTGATTGAGTGATCTGTGCCTGAATAAACCTTGAGAGGGGATGTGGAGGACTTCCTTGTTGTTTGATCACACCTGAATACAAAGCACATCAGATCACTTATTAGTGATACGAGAAAACAAGCAAAGAAAAGAAAACTGTATAGGCATTTCAAGTTCTCAAGATCCGACCCCCTGGGGAAGAACATTATAATATGACTTATAAAATTCATTAATAATTCATCAACCCTGATACAGAACAGCTATACTGTATCACTGATACAGAATACTACAATGTAATATCAATGCCAATGAGCTTCATCACTATTTGTACTTATATAAGTAAGATAACATATTCACGGCAGAATTGTATCAATATTAATGATGCCTTGTTATTATAAATTTTATCTATTACTTAGGATGTTTGCGCTAATTGTTTATGAGCATCCTTACTACGCATGCAATCCCTGTTGTAACCCCATGCTATATCATACCAAGCATGCCCACAAAGAAAGAAATCTAAACACAAAGGGATGGTAGCCATTGCATTAACTTTGCTTAGACTTGACTCGATAGGATGGTCGGTGACCCCTACTTTTTTGGGGGATAGATAATTTTCTTTACTGCCGGTAATAACTAAACAGATTGTGAAAAAATTAACAAAAAATCAATGTAGGAAGTTAAAAATTTTCCCATTTTTCAACCCACGCAACATCGAATCCCACCAACTTGTAGCCCAGTCAAAGTTTTCAAGTGCTGCAGTTTTAAAGATTGGGTTTTCTTTAAGGGACGTTACCAGTTGATTTAATTTGCTTTATAACATAGACCCACTCATAGAACTTGGCATAGAAAGTTCCACTTTAGAGATTTACTTGCAATATTCTTAGACTAACAGACATTGGGGCGTAAGGAAGACCAATTTTTCAAAATTTGGGTGGCCTTTCAGATATCTTATCATCAAAACGAATTTGCCCCCCCCCCCCCCCCAATTTTTCTTGCATTTCTGACATGAGTTACTCATTATTTAGCTGTAGCAAACGTTTTACAAGAAAACATTTGCATGAACGTCTTAAAGCCCTTTCAAGCCACACAGTTGAACCTCCCGTAAGCGGACTCCCTCAGGGCCTGGGGTAATTGCCGCTTACAGGAGGTGTCCACTTACGGGAGGTTGAAAAAAACATAGTACACTAGAGGGCGTGAAATTGTTTACTATCCGCTTACGGGAGGTCATTTTAGACCCTGTGGACCCCGAATGGGTGTCCGTGTCCGCTTACGGGAGGTTAAAAATCTAGTGTTGGAGAGGGTAAATCGCCAGGATCGCAGTTTGGTGTTTGCTCAAGGGAGGTGTCCATTTACGGGAGGCGTCCGTTAGTGGAGGTTCGACTGTAATATTATTGTAGTATTTCCGTGTTTGTCCCTAATACCCATGAGGCAACAATTTGATTGAACAGGCTTAGAATTCAGTTAATCATTTTGTTTTGTTTGGTTAATTTTTTACCTGAATTTGGAGCAGCATCCACAAGTGTTGATTGTGGGTGTGCAGTTGTTGTCAATGCACTGTGTCCTGCAGGTAAACCCTGAACAGCTCTAGCACTTGTGACATGAACCGAAGCTGTCGCCTTCATCGCCTGCAGCTGTTCACGTTCTTTCTGTTTTCTGATTTCATCTTCATAATTTAAAGCTTTTTTGAATTGCGAAAAGAGATCGTGTTTCTTCTGCTTCAGTTGTTCCAGCTTAGCCTCTAATTCAGCGATCTCCTTTTTTACATCTTCCACTGTTTCTTTCTTCCTCTCTTGTTCCCTTTTTCGCTGTTTCTCCTCTTCTTCTTTCGCTTTGCTTTCAGCGAGGGCTTGCTTTCCCTTCTCCCTTTGTCGCCGAATGTAAGCGTATACAGCCCTCAGCTGATCTTTCGTTGGTCGAGTTCTCTCGAGCAAAACAGGCATTTTCTCCTTCTTCTTACACTAACAGCTGATCACAAATTGATGACTGCTAATTCGGTAACCAAATTTAGTTTATGTATCCGTGATGTATCGTCATCTTGCCCGTTACAAGCTCGCAGTGCAATCTGGTATGTGGGACACTATATGTTATTTTACCATGAAAATATAACCTACAACAAAAGTCCGCTGAACAACTCTTCGAGCAGAGAAGCATTTTCCGAGTTTTTGCCAAAATGTTTGGCAGAAAAAAGAAACCTACTAGGCCGCAAGAAGGACAAAAGAAAAATGACCTTTCCAATTTGGTATTTTTCATTTCTTTTATTTTTGTATCAGCTTAAAGTCTTATTTTATCCGTTTTTTAACAGTCAACATAAATACGTAAGTTCTATTTAAAGCTGAACTTCAACTTAAGCTTAATTTAAACTTATTGCTTCCATCACACAATACAAATACAATATATAACCTTACATCCTTGACAGTGTTCGGCATTCACAATTAACGGTGTTTAGGATGTTTAGAAGTTTAAATGCAAATATTTAACTCTCATTTTAGTCTTGGGGTTTAAAATTTTCTTCCAAAATACTTGTTTGCTTGGTTGGGATGCTTTTTTTCAAACTGTGATTGTTGTTATTGTTACTCCAGCTTGGAATTGATGTTAGTCCAGAAGATATGGCGGATTTTGGTATTGGTGGTATAGGAGTTGGTGATGACGATGATGATGATGAGGATGACGAAAGCCTGGAAGCTGAGCTGGCAGCCCTGCAGGGGGAGTCACGATCTAAAGCAAAGAAGAAAAGTATGTTGAAAAGCATAGTGCTTTAAAGTGCCTATGAAATGTAATTTATTTTTTGATATATCGAAAGTTTCACCTTTTTAGACCTTGGAATAAAAGGTTTAAAGTGTTAGAGACGATGCAAAACACTTTTTTTATGGTATCAAAGTTAGGTTCTTGGCGCTAACAAGTGGCTCCAATTTGTGCGTGGCCAAAACCAGTGTCATGTTACACTGTGACGTAAATAGTAGTTCAAACTGCTGTGGGAATCATAGCGAACAAGGGAGCTGACAAGAGACGTCGCTTGAGGTGGACAATAAAATGCAATATTATGTGGCAAGTGGCCTCAAACATACGAGATATTAGAAGAATTCTTCGATTACAGAGGGTGTAAAAAAGCTTCATTTTGCTCCAGAGGAAAATAGGCCAGCGGAATACACGAAATTTGTTTGCCGACATCGAATGCTGAGGGATGCTGTTGGATGCTGTTGTTATTGAAAGTGCTTATTGTTAAGATTAATATATTTTACAAAAAAAAAACATTCCGGCTGGCAAGGCCGTTCAGTCAAGCATAATTTTCTAATCCATATCCTGTTTAGAAGTTCCCTCAAACCTCAGCTCGACTGGAGAGCCGTTGAAGTCAGTGAAGCCTACAAAAATATACTGACTCGATCGGCACTGACTGGCGAGTAATATAAATGTTTATACGGTATTCCAGTTAAAATTTCCAGAAACATTCAATCACTGGCAAGACACCGAACTAAGAAGATTAATTATTATGTACATACTTGAGTTCAAACATTTTGAATAAATAAATAAATACGCTATCAAGGCACCTTGCCGCTAAAAATACACCATTCACATTCAATTCAGCAAGCCGCCTGAAAAACACCATCTAACTCAGATATGCATAACATATCAATATAATTTAGAAACTTTCAACTAGCAAGCTGCCAAGCAGCTAAGACATATATCCTTCGCATTGAAAAAAGAACTTTAAAGGGGAAGTATCACAGGGATTTGGTGTCATTTCAAAAAGCAAAAAATGTTATTGTATGATCAGAAACCGAAAAATAAAGCTCCAATGGTGTGATAAATTATCACAAAATATATTAAAACTGTTGATTAGTGTCTCTGGTCATAGACGGACTGTGCCTCAATGAAATACAACTTGAAAAAAATTAGGCTAATCTTTTTCAAGTTACCACATTTTCGTCTCCAAATGGGCTGAACAGAGCATAATCTGTCTCTCTTTCAAGAATTGGTTGATTTCACTATCTTGGTGTTTTAGTATTACTTTGTAAATAAGTAAAGGTATTGTAAAATGCCTTTGACCAAAAAAAAAACATCAAAATTCCCGTGATACTTCCCCTTCAAGGAGACGGGCGAACTGCCAAGCCGATCAGATAAGCTCATAACCTCCACATGTGATCAATGAACTTCAGAAAGACCGGCCAAGTCGCTAATATCATGTAATATACATTATTTGTACCACAAATATATCGTTTGCGTTCGATAAACGCAAGTCACGAGCCACCAAAACGAAATAACAACTCAACTGGCGAACCATTGAGATGCTGTGCTACTAAAATGTATATCTTTCACATTCAATAATCTAAATCCATCTTCTTCATGTTCACTTCCTTCTCTCAAGCGGCACAGTTGGTTTGCCTCGCTACGACAAAACTACAGTGGACACGATCATTTCATTTGATCAAGAGTGATCTGAAACTGATCCTCTTCACCTTCAGAGGACTGTAAAGAAACATATTAGGCACTGTCTTACATTTGTGCAGCCAAAAACGTTGGCAAAGTGACCATCGCGCTAAAGGATTCCAAGGGAATTATAGCGTAAACAAACAAATGTGTCATACTATCTACGTAATTAACGTCATCACTCACTCCCACTCGCCCCAGGCTCTCCAAAAATTGGAGCCACTTTTCAACCAAAGTGACGCATCTTCGAGTGGCTAAAAAACTATTTTCTTTCTTTTCCCTGGGAAATGATTATTATTTTTGTTCTTTGGACATAATAAACTACTGAAAAACGAAGAAAAAAAAACTTACATAGGCACTTTAAAGGGGCAGTGGCATAGCCATTTTAACCTATGTTGGTCAAAAGTGGTAATTGGACTGAGTGGAGTACAATTCAGGGAGTAATCGGACAAATGATTTCAAATGATCCACCACCTAGTGCAAAGATGATAAAATTATGAAAAAATGAGCGTGATTATCCCTTAGTCATACAAGGCAAAGTCCAATACTCATTAATCACGTCAAATAACAAAATTTGAGATAAAAAAATGTATGATTGTGAACTAAAAACCTCAGGGAAAGTTCTACGCATGATATATTTTGTGGATACTCGTGAGCATGCGATCCCGCTATTTATTGACGCTGACATCTTACCTGTATCGTTCATGTATTACAAGTCTATAGCTAGTATCAGAAACCCATAAGTGGGTTGAAACGTGTGACGCGCATTCACAGCTTCCGAATATTCATTTTTTGCTTAGTACCATATTTGGAAATCCCTTGGTCCCTCGAGATTGGAAGCAAGTTGTAGTAGAGAATTGATTGGTTAATATTTTTATCTTGATTTTCCAAATATGGCTGTAACAACTTCATAGCAAAATGAAAAATCAGAAGCTTGTTTTGAAGCGTACAAGAGACAGTTGCACGTTTCAACCCACTTATGGGTTTCTGCTAGTATACATACATAAATAACAGCATTTCACCACAAAATATCTTAAACCTATTTCAAAAAACGTCCAGTGTTCATTCATACAAAACGCAGTCATTGACCTCTGGTAAATTTTATTTAAAAAGCTCCAGGATGGATAAACTCAAAAAAAAAATTAATTCACTCTCTCGATTTGGGGTTAAACTTTGGAATGAGATACCTCACTATATTAGAGATCTCCAGGGCTAGGAAATTTTTTTTAAAAAACACTACACAATTTGCTACTTGATATTTTACAAAACGAAAATGACTATAAAAATTATTGAAACGCCTTTGATAATAAAAAAATTGATTTCTAGTTAAATTCAACAATAATTATTTTATTTATTTAACTATTCATTCATTTTCTCTCAATTCTAAACTTTCGAATTGCAAAAAGTTAACTTTCTTTAATCTGCCCGCCTAGAATAGCCTTTGCTTAACGTAGGCAGCTAAAAATGTAAATGTTTTTTTGAAAATAAAGACTTTTTGTTGTTGTTGTTGTTGTTGTTGTTGTTGGGATATTTTCTTTTAGTTGAAACCAGTGGAGAAACAGCAAAAAAGAACCCATTTAATTACACTGTAGGTGCACCTGATTGAAATTGTGTGCACAACATTGGTGTCCAAAGTTTACAGCTACCCAATTTCAAAAAGTTGTATTTGGATAGCTGTTATTGAACACCCATCAGGGTTGTCAAAAGTAGCCGGCTGCCGGCAAAAATCGCTGCCTACTTCGTCATATCGGCTGGTTACTCTGCTTGGCAGAAAAAAGAAAAAAAAATGGGCAAATTTAATGTGTGAACCCTTAAAACACCTTTTATTCACTTTTGATTTTGTGTAATTTTGGAGAGAAAATTGCCTGGAGAGTGCTGAAAATAGCATTTCAGAGCATCTGAATGTAAAAATTTTCTGGGGGGCCATGCCCCCAGACCCCCCTAGACCATTACTTTTCAAATTTAGCCGCCTACTTTAAAACTTTTTGACAACCCTGACCCATGTGACAGTGTGCCAATTACGTACTAAGAAATAGGTACAATCAAGAATTTTGTAATTATTGATGCAATTAATTAATTGTAATTATAATTTTATTATCTGTCCACCACTGTTATTATATAGAAACAGGAGGGAGAGGTGCAGTTCATTTGGATGATGAAGATATGGCTGAAGATGACGACGATGACGACGATGACAAAGACATTGAAAACAACCCTGAACTGTTGGTAGGATTCTTACAAACATTATTGAAGGCTTTGTAGTTTAAAAATGAATTATTAAATAAATAATAGATACACCAAGAATAACTGACTGAGCACTCAGTTTTGTTGGCGATAGTCATTCACATAATTTTTGTAATTCATATTTTTTGTATTGTCTTTTCAAGTTTTCAGCCATCTTTTTAGTGTTTCAGTCTTGTAATAATAGGGGTAAGGTAAAATGAACTGGCAAATCCTAGTTTTGCTAAAAAACACTCTGTACAATTTATGCGATAATTTTTTGAAGAGATATGTGTTGATTAGTAAATTATGTGATTTGGTGCGATTCGAGGCCAATTGTGCAAAATCGCATCATCGCATAATAAAAATTATCAGAAGCCCTGAAGCATGTTGTGGTTAAAATTTTTCTTTGGTTTAGAAATTTTCAAACCAGTATAACTTTGTCCCACTGATTATGTAGTCTGAGACAATGGAAAAGAAAAATCAAACTGGTTTGAAAATTTTTAAACCAAAGAAAAATTTGAACCACAACATTTACTTGTAACTTGAAAGTTCTCTTGTTTAAAATGGCCAGGGGTGTTTGTAATAATATACCTTTTTCATAATGGCGGCCAATTTATTTATTCTGTTATATGTATGTTAATTAGCCCTATTGGCCTCATTTTAGAGTAAAAATTCTTTTGAATCTTGCGCACGCTAACGAGGCCACTAGGGCTAATTAACATAGGTAAAAAAGAATAAATAACTTGCCCACCATTATGAAAAGGTCTATGGTTCTGTTCTCTGGAACAGCTTGCCTTTGAGCGCTAAGATACAGCCCACTCTTAGCTCTTTTAAATAATGCATTTAATTTTTATCTAATTTAATAATAGTCAATAAAGGACAGTTTTTATAGTTTTTAGTACATAATCTTGTATAGATAATTAATTTAGTTAGATAATTTAAATTAGTTAAGTAATTTATCTAATTGTTGTTTAAAAAAAACATGGCTCGATGGAAGAGCATGCGGCAAGGGTAATTTGTCGAACGCCAAACACTGAATGCCGAACGCAGAACGCAGAACGCCGAACGCCGAACGCGGAATGTCTGTCGGCGGTTTATCTTGTGAAACATATGCTTCACCATGGCGGAGCGAATTGTTATTTCGAGCAGGTATAAAGTCTTGTACTACCAATAAAACAACATTTAACCTGTAATTCTAGTAACCTCACTATATGATCGAACTGGTAAAAAATGTAAAAACAAAACAGTACAAATTAGGGGAAACCAAACGCACGATTCGTGAACGCTTCACGAACACAGAACACAGACAAGGGACAAACAACCCACATCACGCCAACTCCACAGCAGCGGTCCCTACACATTTCAACTTACCAGGTCACTCTTCCGCGGACATGAGACTCATCCCGCCTGAACTGCAGCCTACCATCAATGCTTCCCAAAGCAAGCGAGGTCTTTTTAATTCATAGAGGGAACACTTTATGCTAAGTGATAGCTATTAGTTAATAATTTAATTTAATTCTCTTATAATAATTTTAATTATATTCTTATTAGTTAGTACTTTTAGTTAGGTGTCTCCAATTAGTTTATTGTAAACTAGAACGAATGACACGTTAATAAAGTTATTATTTACCACCAGAAGGCATTAACCGAAGGAACGAACGCTGAACTCATACACTATATATTATTTTTATCTTATGTTTACAAGTGCGCTGTCTACATGTCATGTATTAGCCAATCATTTATAACCATGTATTTTTCAAATTTTAGGAGCCGTTACAATGTTTTCTCATCGCCGAGAATACAGCGACATATCCGGTACCTTCTTACGGTCCAGAGCGCTAAATTTGAAAAGCTTCCGTCTGACAAAAGAGCCAAATTACAAAGAAAATTGGGGAAAATGGCGAAACAAGGTGTATGTTTTACTCCATAACAAAAAAACTAAGTACTTTGGCGGTTAGGTTCACCCTGGCTTTTTCAGAAGAGGTGTTAAGGAATCATTTAAGACCCTTTTTATTTCCCTGAGATTTGGACAACTACTATCGAATCGCGTTCTAAAATTCGGTTTTTTCGCTGATTTCAGTATGGAAAAAACACGGCATTGATATTCTGGATGGTCTTTCTCTTCAAGAAAGGACTTGCTATCTAAGGTCCACCCTGGAAATGTTAGCCTGGTGTCTAAACAAAAGATTGGCGAAGTTTGGATTTAATACGGTGCGTGGAAATAGTATCAAAGCGCTATTTTCTAGAAGGTGTTCCGTAAACTAAAAATGGCACTCCAAAATGTCTTCCAACAAACTCCCACGAGACCGACAAACGGATTTAAATTTGAATAATTATCTCAACACAAACAATGTTCCCTCAGTCGTGAGAGGCGGGCGCTTGCTTTTTGCTTGTTCAAGTTAAGATTTCAAAGAGAAGCCATCATTTATTTTACATTTCTCATTGTCCGGCAAATAGAAAGGCCTATATTATTTTTTAAAACATCAGTTAATATACTCTAGTTCTGAACTACGTTAACCGATCGAGTAAAAGAACGCGTCTAGATCTGGACTGCAAAGCGCTTTGTAAAGAGCACGAGAAACAAAGCGCAACGTACAAGCGAGTGACCCGTGATTCACGCTCCCTATTTGACAACGCTTTTAACTGAAAACCATGTTCTGCGAAAAATGTTTTTGCCATCGTACTCTGACCATTGCGAATCTAAAGGCTGGTTTTCACTAGCGCATAAGCATAAAGGCTGGTTTTCACTAGCGCATAAGCATAAGCACAAGCCAACATACGCAGACTCAACAGAACAAAACAGAACAATAGGCACTAATGATCAACATGTTACTGAGTCTGCGTACGTTGGCTTGTGCTTATGCTTATGCGCTAGTGAAAACCAGCCTTAAAGCCTGCCGCACACTTGAGGAAAGTGCTGAGCAAAATACCTCGCGAGGCAGTTAGCTCAGCTGTTTCCTCAAGTGTGCGCTGGAGTTTTTGTGAGTTTTTCGCCTCGCGAGGTCGTGAGGCCAATATCTGTCGTGTTTGATATTTTCTGCCTCGTGAGACAAATTCCTCATCGTGTGCGGGCGCCGCGAGAATCTGGCTGAGCCAAATTAATCGATTAGCCAATAAAATTACATCGCAAGCTCACGTGATTTCAAGCTCGAAATTCAAGATGGCGGACGACGAGATAAATTATATATAATATAGTATAATATATAAATTAAGTCGTCAATTTCGTCGAAGTTTTCCTGCCGCTCGTGCGCATTTTTATTATTTCGGGAGGAATGTTTTGTTAGAATTAATCTCTCAACCACCGGGTCTGTTCACTGTGCCCCTGACGAGAAAGACAGACCTACTGAGCAGATAAATATATTTTCATATTATCAATCTATGTTGTTTATTAATAAGTTTTTAGTGAGCTCACTAAAGTACATGTTTATGAATTGCAAATTATCAATGATCAATGATAAGTTTGTTTTTGTTTTGTTTGTTCAAGCTTGAAATCACGTGAGCTCGCCATGCAATTTTATTGGCTGATCGATTAATTTGGCTCAGCCAGATTCTCGCGGCGCCCGCACACGATGAGGAATTTGTCTCACGAGGCAAAAAATATCAAACACGACAGATATTTGCCTCACGACCTCGCGAGGCGAAAAACTCACAAAAACTCCAGCGCACACTTGAGGAAACAGCTGAGCTAACTGCCTCGCGAGGAATTTTGCTCAGCACTTTCCTCAAGTGTGCGGCAGGCTTAACGAGTCAAAATGAAAATCTTGCCGCACACGAATTTGTTGACAAAACGCTCTGTAAAGAGCGAGAAGAACAGGGCATCACGTTTTTTATAGACATTCGACGCACTTAAAATAACTTTAAAACGATCTAAACACTGTTAAGACGCGATAGTTTGAAAAAAATTCGATCTTCGAGCCTCTTCAGTCGTCCGCCATATTAAAGTTCTGTAAAGAGCGCGAGTAAAAAAGCGTAACGAACAAGCGAGTGACCCGCGCATCGCGCTCGCTATTTCGCAAAGCTTTTAACTGAAAACCATGTTCTGCGGAAAATGTTTTTGCCATCGTACTCTGACCATTGCGAATCTAACGAGTCAAAATGAAAATCTTGCCCCATACGAATTTGTTGACAAAATGCTTTGAAAAGAGCGCGGCCCGCCTTTAATTACTGCACAATTGTTAACTTTATCGCACCTTGGGATTTACATCACGCATCAAACCGTGTAATTGACAGCAGTTGAATCTGCCAAGAGACTAGAGCCTAGAGTATTCCCAAAGCTTATTCTGTTGAGCAAATACAACCGACTGGTTCTGTATCTGCAAATAATTATGCTGCGCATCAAGAAACTGGGCACTGTAAGTACATGTCGCGAACTTTGCGAAAGACAATGGCATTCAGGGCGATGCCTCGCTACTCCATGACTGGCATCACAAAGTGTCCTGGGGGGTGCACGCTACTCCATGACTGCCATCACAAAGTGTCCTGGAAGGATGCACGCTACTCAATGACTGGCGTCACAAAGTGTCCTGGGGGTGGTGCACGCTACTCTATGACTGGCATCACAAAGTATCCTAGGGGGTTGCACTCTACTCCATGACTGGCATCACAAAGTGTCCTGGGGGGGGTGGCACGCTACTCCATGACATCAAAGTGTCCTGGGGGTGGCACGCTACTCCATGACTGGCATCACAAAGTGTCCTAGGAAGTGCACGATACTCTATGACTGGCATCACAATGTCCTAGGGGGTTGCACTCTACTCCATGACTGGCATAACAAAGTGTCCTACGGGGTTGCACGCTACTCCATGACTGGCATCACAAAGTGTCCTGGGAGGGTGGCACGCTACTCCATGACTGCCATCACAAAGTGTCCTGGAGGGATGCACGCTACTCCATGACTGTCATCACAAAGTGTCCTGGGGGTGGCACGCTACTACATGACTGGCATCACAAAGTGTCCTCAGGGGTGCACGCTACTCCATGACTGCCATCACAAAGTGTCCTGGGGTGTGGCACACTACTCCATGACTGGCATCACAAAGTGTTCTGCAGGGTGCATGCTACTCCATGACTGGCATCACTAAGTGTCATCGCCGAGAATACAGCGACATATCCGGGACCTTCTTACGGTCCAGAGCGCTAAATTTGAAAGCTTCCGTCTGACAAAAGAGCCAAATTACAAAGAAAATGGGGGGAAATGGCGAAACAAGGTGTATGCTTTACTCCATAACAAAAAACTAAGTACTTTGGCGGTTAGGTTCACCCTGGCTTTTTCAGAAGAGGTGTTAAGGAATCATTTAAGACCCTTTTTATTTCCCTGAGATTTGGACAACTACTAGGTTCACCATGGAAATGTTAGCCTCGTGTCTAAACAAAAGATTGGCGAAGTTTGGATTTAATACGATGCGTGGAAATAGTATCAAAGCGCTATTTTATAGAAGATCTTGCGTAAACTAAAAATAGCGCTCCAAAATGTCTTCCTACGAAATCCCACGATACCGGCAAACGGATTCAAATTTGAATAATTATCTCAACACAAACAATGTTCCCTCAGTCGTGAGAGGCGGGCGCTTGCTTTTCGCTTGTTCAAGTTAGGATTTCAAAGAGAAGCCATCATTTATTTCATATTTCTCATTGTCCGGCAAATAGAAAGACCTATATTATTTTTTAAAAACTCAGTTAATGTACTCTAGTTCTGAACTACGTTAACCGATCGAGTAAAAGTGCGCGTCTAGATCTGGACTGCAAAACGCTATGTAAAGGGCACGAGAAACAAAGCGCAACGTACAAGCGAGTAACCCGCTCATAGTGCCCTTACTATGATTTGAGCCGTGTGAAAATAACATTTTGCCCTTCCACTGCGTATTCCAAAACTTTTCGTCTTCAAAGGAGATATACGTTTCCTGAAGGAAAACAAAATCCGCCTTCTGTTTTATAAGCCACATTAATATTGCCTTCCTTTTGTTTAAAGAACGCAAACCTCGCACATTCAAAGAAATAAGTTTAAAATCTGTCATGAAAGTCATTAATTTTTGCTATTAAAATAACACACAAAAACAATTCCATAAAAAAGATCCTAGCCGAAAATAACAATAACATTTTAATTAATGCTATTAATGCTATCGTATTTTTCAACACCTTTAGTAATTCACACGGTTGTGAATTAAAAATGAAAAAAAAATTAGCATACCAAAAATAACTGCAGCCTATGCAAATTAAAGTAAATCTTAGAAACATTAATATGGTTAAATAAATAAATAAGCAAAGAAAACCAAAATAAATGATTCACGCTCGCTATTTGGCAACGCTTTTAACTGAAAACCATGTTCTGCGAAAAATGTTTTTGCCATCGTACTCTGACCATTGCGAATCTAACGAGTCAAAATGAAAATCTTGCCGCACACGAATTTGTTGGAAAAACGCTCTGTAAAGAGCGAGAAGAATAGGACATCACGTCTTTTATAGACATTCGACGCGCTTAAAATAACTTTAAAACGATCTAAACACTGTTAAAACGCGATAGTTTGATAAAAAATTTCGGTCTTCGAGCCTCTTCAGTCGTCCGCCATATTAAAGTTCCGTGAAGAGCGCGAGTAAAAAAGCGTAACGAACAAGCGAGTGACCCGCGCATTGCGCTCGCTATTTGGCAACGCTTTTAACTGAAAACCATGTTCTGCGGAAAATGTTTTTGCCATCGCGCTCTAACCATTAAGAATCTAAAGATTCAAAAAAAAAAAATGAAATCTCGCCGCACACGAATTTGTTGACAAAATGCTTTGAAAAGAGCGCAGCCCACCTTTAATTACAGCACGATTGTTAACTTTATCACACCTTGGGATTTACATCACGCATCAAACCGTGTAATTGACAGCAGTTGAATCTGCCAAGAGACTAGAGTATTCCCAAAATGTCTTGCTACAAACTCCCACTAGACCCGCAAACGGATTCAAATTTAAATAATTATCTCAACACAAACAATGTTCCCTCAGTCGTGAGAGGCGGGCGCTTGCTTTTTGCTTGTTCAAGTTAGGATTTCAAAGAGAAGCCATCATTTATTTCACATTTCTCATTGTCCGGCAAATAGAAAGGCCGATATTATTTTTTAAAACCTCAGTTAATATACTCTAGGTATGAGCTACGTTAACCGATCGAGTAAAAGAGCGCGTCTAGATCTGGACTGCAAAACGCTTTGTAAAGAGCACGAGAAACAAAGCGCAACGTACAAGCGAGTAACCCGTGATTCACGCTCGCTATTCGGCAACGCTTTTAACTGAAAACCATGTTCTGCGGAAAATGTTTTTGCCATCGTACTCTGACCATTGCGAATCTAACGAGTCAAAATGAAAATCTTGCCGCATACGAATTTGTTGACAAAACGCTCTTTAAAGAGCGAGAAGAAAAGGACATCACGTCTTTTATAGATATTCGACGCACTTAAGGTTACAGTGTACCTTCGGGGGTGTCTCCAGTATAACAGCTCTGGCGTCTTAAGATTACACTTAATATACCTGAACCCAGATATCAAATATCTAAATGTGGAAACCATTTGGTAATAAAATGAATTGTCGAATTTTTTACGACGTCTAAATTCGAACGTCCGAATCAGCTTTAAAACGCTATAACTCAAAGCGATTATTGTATTTTGCTAATTTGATTTGTTCTCGGGTTTCCGGACACGAAGCGCTAAAAAAACGTGTCGGCGATTTGCCATATTCAATTGCAGTGAAAAGTTACAGAATATTTTCGAAAAAGGGAGAAAACAAATTGAAGTGATCGCACGGAAATGGCTCTTGACGAAAACGTTTTCGGAAATAAGAAATTCGCCGACACGTTTTTGTTGATTATATGTTACAGTTAGCCTAGCTTGTGTCCAAATTTGAGGGTGTTTCTTGGTGTTGCGGAAGCCATTGTTCGTTAGCTCTTGTATTGTGGTGTGGGTATTGTTCAGTGTCTTTTGAATCTTTTGTTTTGCGTCATTTGGTGATCACACCTTCCGCAACACCAAGAAACTACCAAATTTGAGGAAAATCGAACAAATTCCCTTTGAGTTGTAGCTCTTTAAAGTGTCCCCTACAAGCGAAAAAAAATTAACTTTGAGAAAACAGCGCTTAGAAAAACATATCGCTTCATAAACAAACTCCGCCCACAAAAGTTATACCGTCATTTCTCCGTCAATTTTCACTATTTTTCGATAATTTTTTTTTGGATGAAAGTTCATTCTGTAAACTTTATTTTGACGACAGAAAAAAATTTCAATAAATTTTCGATCTGAAGGTACACTGTAACCTTAAAATAACTGTAAAACGATCTAAAAACTGTTAAAACGCGATAGTTTGATAAAAAATTTCGGTCTTCGAGCCTCTTCAGTCGTCCTCCATATTAAAGTTCTGTAAAGAGCGCAAGTAAAAAAGCGTAACGGACAAGCGAGTGACCCGCGCATTGCGCTCACTATTTGGCAAAGCTTTTAACTGAAAACCATGTTCTGCGGAAAACGTTTTTGCCATCGTACTCTGACCATTGCGAATCTAACGAGTCAAAATGAAAATCTTGCCGCACACGAATTTGTTGAAGAAGCGCTCTGTAAAGAGCGAGAAGAATAAGACATCGCGTCTTTTATAGACATTCGACGCACTTAAAGTGTATATGACAGATATTTTTTTATTTGCTTGATGGAATCTACATGGCGTTCTGATAAGAAAGTCGAAAAAAGTTTTTCGATATTGATTTTTCTTGTCCGTGATTTAGCCGTCTAAAAACGTGAAATTTCACTTCCGGTGGGTTACAAAACCGCGCAAGAAGAAAGACTGGAAATAGTCCGCTGTGACGTCAATACAAGAATGCCAGTGTCGCGGTTTCTCAATTCCTCCGTTTTTAGGTGCGTGTTACTACAACCATAGACAACACACCTCTATAGAACCATGTTTCTTCCTCATGGTGCACCAAAAAATGTGAGGAACCGAGAAACCGCGACACCGGCATTCTTGTATTGACGTCACAGCGGACTATTTCCAGTCTTTCTTCTTGCGCGGTTTTGTAACCCACCGGAAGTGAAATTTCACGTTTTTAGACGGCTAAAACACGGAAAAGAAAATCGATATCGAAAAATATCTTTTCGATTTTCTTATCAGAACGCCATGTAGATTCCATCAAGCAAATAAAAAAATATCTGTCATATACACTTTAAAATAACTTTAAAACGATCTAAACACTGTCAAAACGCGGTAGTTTGATAAAAAAGTTTCGTCTTCGAGCCTCTTCAGTCGTCCGCCACATTAAAGTTCTGTAAAGAGCACGAGTAAAAAAGCGTAACGAACAAGCGAATGACCCGCGCATTGCGCTCGCTATTTGGCAACGCTTTTAACTGAAAACCATGTTCTGCGGAAAATGTTTTTGCCATCGCGCTCTAACCATTGCGAATCTAAAGATTTAAAAGAAATAAAATCTTGCCGCACACGAATTTGTTGACAAAATGCTTTGAAAAGAGCCCGGCCCGCCTTTAATTACAGCACGATTGTTAACTTTATCACACCTTGGGATTTACATCACGCATCAAACCGTGTAATTAATAGCAGTTGAATCTGCCAAGAGACTGGAGACTAGAGTATTCCCAAAGCTTATTCTGTTGAGCAAATACAACCGACTGGTTCTGTATATGCAAATAATTATGCTGCGCATCAAGAAACTGGGCACTGTAAGTACATGTCGCGAAGGACAATGGCATTCGGGGCGATGCCTCGCTACTCCATGACTGGCATCACAAAGTGTCCTGGGGGTTGGTATGCTACTCCATGACTGGCATCACAAAGTGTCCTGTGAGGGTGCACGCTACTCTATGACTGGCATCACAAAGTGTCCAGGGGGGTGTACGCTACTCCATGACTGGCATCACAAAGTGTCCTGGGGGTTGGTATGCTACTCCATGACTGGCATCACAAAGTGTCCTAGGGGGTTGCACGCTACTCCATGACTGGCATCACAAAGTGTCCTGGGGGGGTGGTATGCTACTCCATGACTGGCATCACAAAGTGTCCTGGGGGTTGCATGCTGCTCCATGACTGGCATCACAAGGTGTCCTGGGCGGGTGCACGCTACTCTATGACTGGCATCACACAGTGTCCTGGGCGGGTGCACACTACTCGATGACTGGCATCACAAAGTGTCCTGGGGGTTGCACGCTACTCCATGACTGGCATCACAAAGTGTCCTGGGCGGGTGCACGCTACTCTATGACTGACATCACAAAGTGTCCTGGGGGTTGGTATGCTACTCCATGACTGGCATCACAAAGTGTCCTAGGGGGTTGCACGCTACTCCATGACTGGCATCACAAAGTGTCCTGGGGGGGTGGTATGCTACTCCATGACTAGCACCACAAAGTGTCCTGGGCGGGTGCACGCTACTCTATGACTGGCATCACAAAGTGTTTTGGGGGGTGGTATGCTACTCCATGACTTGCATCACAAAGTGTCCTGGGCAGGTGCACGCTACTCTATGACTGGCATCACAAAGTGTCCTGGGCGGGTACACGCTACTCGATGACTGGCATCACAAAGTGTCCTGTGAGGTGCACACTACTCCATGACTGTCATCACAAAGTGTCCTTGGGGTTGCACGCTACTCCATGACTGGCATCACAAAGTGTTCTGTGGGGTGCACGCTACTCCATGACTGGTGTACGCTACTCCATGACTGGCATCAAAAAGTGTTTTGGGGGGTGGTATGCTACCCCATGACTTGCATCACAAAGTGTCCTGGGCAGGTGCACGTTACTCTATGACTGGCATCACAAAGTGTCCTTGGGGTTGCACGCTACTCCATGACTGGCATCACAAAGTGTCCTGTGGGGTGTACGCTACTCCATGACTGGCACCACAAAGTCTCCTGGGGGGTGTACGCTACTCCATGACTGGCATCACAAAGTGTCATCGCCGAGAATACATCCACATATTCGGGACCTTCTTACGGTCCAGAGCGCTAAATTTGAAAAGCTTCCATCTGACAAAAGAGCCAAATTACAAAGAAAATGGGGGAAAATGGCCAAACAAGGTGTATGTTTTACTCCATAACAAAAAACTAAGTACTTTGGTGGTTAGGTTCACCCTGGCTTTTTCAGAAGAGGTGTTAAGGAATCATTTAAGACCCTTTTTATTTCCCTGAGATTTGGACAACTGCTATCGAATCGCGTTCTAAAATTCAGGTTTTTTTGCTGATTTCAGTATGGAAAAAACACCGCATTGATGTTCAGGATGGTCTTTGTCTTCAAGAAAGGACTTGCTAATTATAACTAAGGTTCACCCTGGAAATGTTAGCCTCGTGTTTAAACAAAAGATTGGCAAAGTTTGGATTTAATACATGTATGATGCTAGGAAATAGTACATCACAGCACTATTTTCTAGCAGGTGTCCCGTAAACTAAAAATGATGCTCCAAAATGTCTTCCTACGAACTCCCACGAGACCGGCAAACGGATTTAAATTTGAATAATTATCTCAACACAAACAATGTTCCCTCAGTCGCGAGAGGCGGGCGCTTGCTTTTTGCTTGTTCAAGGTAGGATTTTAAAGAGAAGCCAGCATTTATTTCACATTTCTCATTGTCCGGCAAATAGAAAGGCTTATATTATTTTTTAAATCCTCAGTTAATGTACTCTTGTTCTGACGTTAACCGATCAAATAAAAGAGCGTGTCTAGATCTGGACTGCAAAACGCTTTGTAAAGAGCACGAGAAACAAAGCGCAACGTACAAACGAGTAACCCGTGATTCCTGCTCGCTATTTGGCAACGCTTTTAACTGAAAACCATGTTCTGCGAAAAATGTTTTTGCCATCATACTCTGACCATTGCGAATCTAACGAGTCAAAATGAAAATCTTTCCACACATGAATTTGTTGACAAAACGCTCTGTAAAGAGCGAGAAGAACAGGACATGTCTTTTATAGACATTCGACGCACTTGAAATAACTTTAAAACGATCTAAACACTGTTAAAACGCGATAGTTTGATAAAAAATTTTGGTCTTTGAGCCTCGTCAGTCGTCCGCCATATTAAAATTCTGTAAAGAGTGCGAGTAAAAAAGCGTAATGAACAAGGGAGTGACCCGCGCATCGCGCTTGTTATTTGGCAAAGCTTTTAACTGAAAACCATGTTCTGCGGAAAATGTTTTTGCGATCCTACTCTAACCATTGCGAATCTAACGAGTCAAAATGAAAATCTTGCCGCACACGAATTTGTTGACATAACGCTCTGTAAAGAGCGAGAAGAATAAGACATCACGTCTTTTATAAACATTCAACGCACTGAAAATAACTTTAAAACGATCTAAACAATGTTAAAACGCGGTAGTTTGATAAAAAATTCCGGTCTTCGAGCCTTTTCAGTCGTCCGCCATATTAAAGTTCTGTAAAGAGCGCGAGTAAAAAAGTGTAACGTACAAGCGAGTGACCCGTGATTCACACTCGCTATTCGGCAACGCTTTTAACTGAAAACTATGTTCTGCAGAAAATGTTTTGCCATCGCGCTCTAACCATTGCGAATCTAAAGATTCAAAAAAGTAAAATCTTGCTGCACACGAATTTGTTGACAAAATGCTTTGAAAAGAGCACGGTCCGCCTTTAATTACATCATGATTGTTAACTTTATCACACCTTGGGATTTACATCACGCATCAAACCGTGTAATTGACAGCAGTTGAACCTGCCAAGAGACTAGAGACTAGAGTATTCCCAAAGCTTAATCTGTTGAGCAAATACAACTGACTGGTTCTGTATATGCAAATAATTATGCTGCGCATCAAGAAACTGGGCACTGTAAGTACATGTCGCGAAAGACAGTGGCATTCCGGGCGATGTTCAGTATAGCCCTGGCCCTGAGGAAGACTTGTTCTATTAATCGAAATATTGGCCATCTTAATAATAAATCTGCCCGTTGCCGTAGTTCCAGCCTTGCATTCAGCTTTATATTTTTACTACCCAATTGTTTTAGGACACTTCGCATTACATTTTGTGGAGTGGAGTCTGCTCTATCTAGTTAATAACTTTTGCCATTCTGTCTTCGTTTTAGCAATGAATCGGGAGGTGAAGGTGAATACATCGCGTACATCAGCGAGTGTTAATTCACTGAAATATAAAGCTGAATGCAAGGCTGGCACTATGGCAAAGGGCAGATTTGTTAAATGGCCAATATTTCGACTAATAGAACTAGTATTCCTCAGGGCCAGGGATATACTGAAAGAAAACATAGTAACGGCTCCTAAAATTTGAAAAATACATGGCTAATACATGACATGTAGACAGCGCACTTGTAAACATAAGATAAAAATAATATAAAGTGTATGATACAAAACTGAGTTCAGCATTCATTCCTAATGCCTTCTGGTGATAAAGTGTTCCCTCTATGAATTAAAAAGGCCTTGCGTGCTTTTCGACGGGAAGCATTGATGGTAGGCTGCAGTTCAGGTGGGATGAGTCTCATGTCCGCGGAAGAGTGGCCTGGTAAGTTGAAATGTGTAGGGACCGCTGCTGTGGAGTTAGCGTGATGTGGGTTGTTTGTCCCTTGTCTGTGTTCTGTGAAACGTTCACGAATCGTGCGTTTGGTTTCCCCTATAATTTTTATACTGTTTTTTACATTTTTTCTTACATTCGATCATATATGTGAGGTTACTAGAATTACAGGTTAAATGTTGTTTTATTGGTAGTACAAGACTTGACTATAAATGACAATTCGCTCTGCCATGGTGAAGCACATGTTTCACAAGATTAACCGCTGACAGGCGTCCGGCATTCGGCATTCGGCGTTCGGTGTTCAGTGTTCGGCAAATTACCCCTGCCGAAGAGCATGTATTATGAATTGACACTGTGTATAAATAAAGTTTAGACTGCAGTGTGGGAGTTGACTGCAGTGTTTTGTTTTGTATCTTAACAGGCTGAGCTTCAGTGCATTGCTCCAGGGGAAGATGGTTCTGAACGACGGGATCCAACACCAGTCTTAGTTCCCTCTACTCCTACACCTGCACCAACTAGCAGCGACAATCAACAGGTTTACAATTAAACCTGTGCTATTAGAGCGGGGGGGGGGGGGGGGGGGGGGGGGGAGGGGGCAGGGAGGCGGGAGCTTGGGAAAACAGGGGTCAGAAGGGGTACGGGAGAAGAAAGTGCGGGATGCGGAATCTCTACGAGGGTTGGAAGCGGGAGAGAAATTAAAAAAGCCAAGCATTCGTTATTTATTACTGCTTATCATCCTGACGAAATCACGAACCCAACAACGTTTTTGACTTCCATTTAACATCCTCTTGGGCTTAAAACAAAATTTTATATGCAAGAAAATGTGAATTTGTACTTGGGCTAAAAAAAAACAGCATTAGTTCCGTTGAAATTGGAAACCTTTTCAAGTTGGTTACGTCATAGGTCACGAATGAGATGACATGACACATGTACACGTGTGTCTGGGTTGGAGTCGGGAGACAAAGGGACACAAAGGTACGGGAGGTGGGAGAATGGGGTAAGGGAAGCGGGAGGTTTTGACCCCTTTGTACCCCCCCCCCCCCCCCCCTCCCTATTAAAATCTAAAGCAGTCATTTAATGTCAATTTATAACAAAATGCTGAACTGTGGTGCTACATTGCTGGAAAAGTGGATGAATGAATGACTTATATAGCGCACATATCACATGTCTCATGGTGCTTTACATACATTGATGAGAATTAGATCGGATGTCAGCTTATGAAGGCTCCTCAGGCAGCCCTTATCGGTCCATTGTTGATCTCATCTCCCCCACCCTATCCATGAACAATGTATAGCACTGAGGGTTTTGTTATGTCCTCAGTGGTTGTCTTGTACGTCCCCATCGGAGACGGGACCACCATTTCTACGTGGTTATTTGAGCGACATGAAGATCTAACCATTTGCAGATGTCATAGCAAAGGCAGCACTTTCGTTGTCAATTATTTTAAGACCCTGAGCTAACTGGGCGGCGGTTATACTAATTCAAGGCTGGGCTCTTAGAGTTTTCATAGGGAGCTTAAAGCGAGTCAAACTACAAAATGTTTGGGTTCCCAGCAGTTTAGCTATGTGCAAAAACTCAGTTTTTCTTGTTACCCAAAGACAAAAGTTGGTTCCCTATGACACCTGGACACTGCTAGAACACAGCCCTGACTATAACAGACTGGTCAAAAAGTAAAGAGGGGTGCAACTTGCCAAAGAAAGGACTGCTTTGGTAGAGAACCTGCTCACTATGTACAGCTTTAAACACAAGAAACAATGTGTTACAACTTTGGCAAAAACAGTAATGTTTTCCTCTTTCAGGATTCAAAAGGAAGTTCATCCGATTTAAACATTTTATTTGAAAGGGAGAAAATTTACAAGCAGGCAATAGAAAATGCAAACAAAGCTGGAGAGGGAAGTAAGGCCAGGAGATATGGCCGAGGACTCAAGGTGCTGTTAGACAAGTATTTTATACTATTTTATACTTATCCTTACTTCTAAGTAACTGTACTTAATGTACATTGTATTTACTGTAATTTTGTGATTTGCTGGTCGCTTAACCATCATGCGTTGCAGCTACCTGTGATTGTCTAATACCTGTGCTTTGCTTGACAGTTGTCATGATCAGAATATTTGTTCGCCAAATGGACTGTTTTGTATTTAAATTTTGTAATCATTGTTCAAGGCACTGAAAGTCTAAGATTTGTTATTACCATTTATGAGTCCAGATTTGACCAAAAGAAAAAAATACCAGCAAAGTGTGAAATTATGAAATGTCAAATGACTGATGACTGATTGATTGATTCTCAAGAATAAAGGTGCCAGTATAAGGAACCTCCTGTATCCCCCAGTCAGCAAGGCTAGAACACACTTTACCACTACTGTATTACGATCCACTGACTCTTTTGATTGCATTATAGACAATGTACATTATATCGCTATAATGTTATCTTACATCATGGCTTACGATTGGTTCAAAATCTAACATTTACATTGCAGCATTTAATTAGCTGGGAATAAATCATCACAGAACTACAGAACTACAGAACTACAGAATATGTTTTCTTCCAACTAGCCATCATTATTAAGCCATAATGTTGTCTCAAAACTGAATTTCTGTTACATTCATATACCATTCTGTAGGAAATAGAACAAATGATAAAGCAAGCCAAAGCTGGTAAATCTGTTGACTTAGATGCCCTCCCTCCACCAGTCTTTGTTGGAGCTGCAGCCCAACCCTTGGCTCCGGCTTCCTCTCAGTCAGCTCAGGCTTCCTCTCAGTCAGCTCAGGCTTCCTCTCAGTCAGCTCAGGCTTCCTCTCAGGCTGCTCCTGCGAAAGAGGAACTGGGTTCCAATAACAAGGCTACTACATTGGACCAGGGTACCATTTCCAAACCTTCCCAACATGGTAATGTTATTTTACAGCACCCCTTTTAAAAGGGTTGGGAACTTAATTTTGACAGCAATCACCATTTGGGTGAGCGACTTTCAGGACTGCAACAAGTAATGTACACAGTTATTTTGTACTTGCCCTGCATTCCAAGAACATTTGACACTCATCTGAGTGAGTGGGTGAGTGCTAATTTACATCCATGTGCTTATTGTACAAACAATTACTATGTTCATGTACTGTACAGTTACATGTAAAGAGAGGTACACTTACCTTTAGCCATTCAAACAAAAGAAAACACGGATCAAAGTGTTTAAATAGTTCAAACTATGGGAATTATGATTCAAAGTCTTTTAAATTTACAGTGTTTAATTATTTTGCAGGCTCCAAATTATAACTACCTTTCTTAAGAATGCCTTTTTTGTCTTTTAGAAATGGCTGATCAACAACCACAAGAATCAAAGGTATTCTGATATGATCCATTTCTTTTCAATAAAATTATCTTTTATGAAGTTTGAAGCCTATTGAAATGTTGGGATTATAAGCTCTGCATGTACATGTAGGACTAGTATGGTGTGGAAACCAGACATGCACTAGTGCGAGAATGGCACCCTCCCCAACCCCACCCCCACTCCCTCCTGGAGCCTAAAAAAATCTGTTGGTTGTCTGTTGATCAATACTCAATCAGTCAACAGGAAATGATGGTGGTGATGTGCATAATTTGTATAGAAATAAATAAAAAAAAATAATTGAAATATATTAATTGTTTTTATCGGTGCAATTATGCAAAGGCCATGTTCCGAGAACACAACTGAGTCAGAGCGAGAGCACGTTGAATCCTGGCACATACACACATGAGTGATGTTCTTTGTTGTTAACTCTGTTAAATTGCATTTAACTACTATGTAAAAAAAAAATAAGGCTTTGGTCAGGATTTGAACTCTTATGCAACACTCTAAAAGACTGAGCTACCAAGGCCTCAAATGAGTATGTTGTAAATGGTAGTTGAATGAGATGACAACATCACTTAGCCAACAGATAGCACCCACATCATGTTTACCAAATGAATGGTATTCTCATTCTGTGTTTTCAGCTTTCTGCATCTGAAAAGAGTCAAACTATGGAACTCTTTACAACAAGACGGAATCAGTACAGAATAGCTGCCTTGACTTGTAAGAAACATGGAGACATCCAACAAGCAAAACAGTTTCTTGCAGTGTCCAAGGTAAAAAAGAGGAGGAAATTAAAGTGCTTTGTTAAAATATTCATAAAGTGCGAATGATCTATTACACGTACACCTGCCCTTTGTTACAAGCCCATTGCAAAGTAAGGATGAATCATGAATCACCTGCCTTTTTTAGAATATTAGAGATACCGGTAACTGCATCTTTCAATAAGGAAGTACATGTGTGCAGTGCAGAGAGGATTGTACTTTTCAGGAGAAAATAATATTATAAATTGAATTTTTTTTAGATTATTTAATTTACTGGTATTTGTAATTGATAATATTGTTTATTTGTTTATTTACAGCAAATAGATTCAACCATTGATCTGCTAGAAAAAGGTGAGGCAGTGGATGTGTCTCAGCTTCCACCTTTTCCGTCAGTCTCTGGGACATCAACAAGTAAGTAAAAAAAAAGAGCATACAAAGTCTCTTACATGAGTAAATGAATTAGATAAAATATGAGTAGGCTGGCCAGAGTTACTTGTACTGATTTTTATTGTTAAATCTCTCAGTTATTGTCTCTCTAAGTCTTTTTGTCATCATTGCATATTTTTTGTTGATCTCTGAAATTCCATTCTTGTTAATTACACAAATTCATCACATTATAAAACATTATTTTGTCTTGTCCGTTTTTCAATTGTTGTAAAGGTGAGACCCCACTCCCAACTCAGCAGTCAGCTGCCCCTCCTGCTGAGGCCCAGCCAAGCACTGCAGCTGGGACTGAATCAGGGGGGGAAAGCACTGCACCTAAAAACATGGAGCCTCCCCCTCCTCCCAAGGATATCATGGAAGCTTTGCAGCAAAGGCTGGATAAGTATCAGAGTGCTACTGACCAGGCAAAGAAAGAAGGAAATTCCAGTAAGGCTCGGAGAATGGGACGGATTGTCAAGGTCAGAGATGGTGTGCACCTTTTATAAAATTCATTAATAAGTCATAAGGAATATCCAAAGGAAACAAAAATTAAATGAAGGCTTAAGTATTAAATCCAAATAGAGCATTTGCACGTGACATCACGGCAGCCACATTGGTGTCCCAAAACAATGACATGGCAGCCATATTGGTGTCCTAAACGAATCCTATGGGACTTTAGCTCTATTCTTATTCAAACATTTCCTATTGTTTTAGCACTCCAATATGGCCGCCGGTCACGTGAGTGAAAACACTATAGAACAGCGATGAAATGCTAATTAGTTACAATTTTATTTTACCACTAGTGGATGTATACTGTAAGTCTTCACAAGACTTATGGCTCACAACTGCCAGAGCTTAAAGTGCACCTAAACCCTATTTTTTTTCTTTTAATCAACTCAATGTACGTTGAAAAGTCGAATAGTGAAATATTTCTTGTTTTTAACGTCGCGTTAGTGAGTTATAGAGATTTGAATTTACAAAATGCTAATTAGATGATGTCAAATGCAGACTTTACCATTATTTCTACTTCAATTATTTACAATATGCAGTTCACAGCTTAAGGATAATCAATTTAAGAAATACTAATAAAAACTGTTTATAGTCAATTGATTTGTAAAAAAAATATTACTTGGAGGTGGAAACAAGTAGTTGTATAATAAACGAGTCTGCATTTGACATCATCTAATTAGCATTATTTAAGTAAATTCAAATCTCTATAACTCACTAGTTAACACGAGTCTGCATTTGACGTCATCTAATTAGCATTAAGTAAATTCTAATCTCTATAACTCACTAACACGACGTTAAAAACAAGAAATATTTCACTATTCGACTTTTCAACGTACATTGAGTTGATTAAAAGAAAAAAAAATTGGGGTTTAGGTGCACTTTAACCAGGTTTCTGTAGCATGAAGCGACTGAGAGTATTACTACTCCCCCCTGGATGGGATGCTAGTCCATTCCAAGGTTACCCCCCCAGCATTATGTCGCTGGTACCCATTTATACATCCGGGTGAAGAGAGACAATGTGGTGCAAACTTTCTTGTCTAAGAAAACAACATGACACCCAGCAGAGACCAGGCTCGGACCACCGACTTTCAGGTTGAAAGTCCGATGTGCTAACCACTATTAATACTAATAATTTTTAGTATGCCGTTTTCATTTCATAAGTGCATGATGGTCTACAACATTTGCATCCGTGTTGTTTCAAATCTACAATCTGATACAACATGGCTGCTATTGTTGTAAACACTACATATTACACTGTCTCCTAATGTCTTTCAATTAGTTATTTCTACAGGGCTTAGAATTGGTAAAACTCATGAAATAATTTGATTAGATCAATGGTTCAGTGACGTGGGTTGCAAATATTAACAATAACAACAATTATTCTAAACTCCAAAGCCAAAGTCCTAAGTGCAATACTTTCTGTGGGTTTCATTTTCATGAACTACCAACAAAGTATAAAAGTAACAAAGTTAGAAAAACAATACTGGTACTTCTAGTAACTATTTTAACTAAAAACTACTTCTGCATTTGAATGAAAACAAAGCCAATTGAAGGGCCGAGAGCATATCCGACCTATGTGACTTTGTAGACTTTTTTTCCTTTTTTTTTTTCGCTCAGATTTGTCCATTTTTGGCATGTGAACTAGAAATTAGTTGCAAAACATTGTTCAGAATTTTTTTCTGTTGTTTTTTCCGTCGTTTTCGAGAAGTTCCGTATGCAAAAAAAAAATAAATCAAAGGCTCTTATTGTAACGCAATATTGCGGTAAGCTTCTGTTTTCACACTGACACGGTTTGATATATTTTTTTAAATTAAACGTACACTGTAAGGATTTTTGATGAATGCAAAAAAAAAAAGGAAATCACTTTCATAACGTCCAGTTAGAAAAAAAGGGGGATGCCGAGCGCGAATCGAACCCAGAGCCATCCGAGCGCAAATCCCGGACCCAAACCACTAGACCACCGAGGAACACCTGCTCAGTTCAGACTAAGTTTTATTATTTAAAGCTAGATACACGTCAAAACGCGTATCTTGATTTGAAAATCCTTTTAGATCGATTTTAGTGTTGCATTAAAGACTTCAAATGCGAAACATCTTTCGGCCGGCCAGCAAGAACTCACTTCGAGCTGCCCAAAGCTGTATTTCAAGAGCCCAACCACGCACAACAGACCCATCTGCCACTGTCGCAAAGCATGTCGGGAAATCCTACGACAAAACTGAAATGGAGTTCCTGCCCAAAAATTATTGCAAAACACTAGAAGTCTGAAAGCACTTCGGATATCGGGCATTTTGACCACGGCACGGGATGGGAAATGGCCCACAACTCTCAACGCTGCCCCTTTTCTGATCCGAAGTGATTACAGGCTTTCCTGCCAGCTCGTACTTGTCCACCAAGGTCCGTTTTTCACCTCGAGCGCTAAATGGCGCTTCAGACACAAGGAAGGACAAGAAACACGACTCGTTTCTTTGAGAGGTGCTAGTCAAGAGACTTAAGCATTTCCGGACTTAATGATGTCTTTCAATCACCGGATGGGCCTCATACACGATAGCTTACACACACGCTACAGAGACGATGTGTTGCCATAGTGAGCTCACGATAGATAAGCAAGCCAGGCGTGCGTAAATAACAGTATTTTCGTTCAGGTTGTTGGCACTGGTCAGAAGTATTGCAGTCATGTATTCTCACGGCCAAACTGCTTTGAAATGGCTTCGAAATTGCGCTCTGAATGTACAGTCAAAGCACTGGAGGGCCAGAACTCTGCTTTTTTCAGATGAAATTGGTCAAATTCCTTAGGGTTAGTGTAAATTCGACAAGGGCTTGTGATATTATTCGTTGTACGATAAAATGAGGCTATTCTGAGCTAGAAAAAAATGAAAAAAGGCCTAAAAAGTCACATAGGTTGGATATGCTCTCGGCCCTTCAATTGACCTTAGTTTATTTAACAATCCAAAACATTGAAAGGTCTCGAAGAGTGACAATTTTGTGGCCCATGGATTTCATCCAGATGATTAAACTGAAATTTAGGAATGTTAGTTTATTGTAAGTTAGGAAAAAACACTGGTCAGGAAGCTGATGGAAACCAATATTATTCAGGGCAAGGATAGAAACCAGCATTCTTGAAAAGGGCTGCAATATTATTACATTACAATAATATTACAATTTAAATTTATATAGCGCCAAATCCTAACATCCTAAGGCACTTTACAACAAACAAACTATAAATACGAGATTACTTCAGTAAAAACTTGTGTAAAAAGAAATGTTTTTAAATTAGATTTTAAATTATTCACAGAGATACTAGTTCTAATATGAATTGGTAAAAAATTCCAAAGTTTAGGTGCACAGACAGAAAAGGCTCTATCTCGGTCCATACGACTTAGATTAGATTTTGGTACAGATAAAAGACAATGTTCAGACGATCTAAGATGATGATGGAGTGTCCCATATTTTTTCAACGCACTCGTGCATCATAATTTGCACTGGATTTTACTTAAATTTCCATTATTCTGAAACAATACAGCAATATCAAGATTCAATCAAAAGCTACAAGGCAGGAAAACCTGTGGCATTTGATGAACTTCCAACTCCTCCAGGATATGCCCCCATCCCGGGCGTGGCTTCTCCTGATGATACCCCTACTGACAGCCCTTCTGTTGGACAGGTAAGCAAACATTGATGGCAATAATAGTAAGTGACTGTGTATATGTCGTGGTTGAAATTTTTCATATATTTTCAAACCACTTTGTTTTTATTTTTTTTGTCTCAGATTCATTTCCATCATCTAAGACAAAGGAAAACAAAATTTTCAAACCAAAGAAAAATTTAAGCCACAACCTTTGTTTATCACCTTAACCTCCAGCACACATTTTCAGACTGAGCAGTTCCTTTCTGGACAGTTGAGAGCTAGCCAATCACATGCTAGAGCAAAGAGAGAGAGGGAGAGAGGGAGGGAGGGAACAGGAGAAATATCCAGAAAGGGACTGTGAGCTGTCCATGTTGGGGCAAAGTGCCCAAGTAATAAAAGAGACTTTGTTAAGACAGAAGAGAAACTATGTTAAAAGTATCAATATTTATTTGCCCATTTCACCATTTTGTTATTTTAGAGTCTGGATACATGTATGAGTAAAATTTGGGCACCCAACAAGCCTGGAAATGGTGCCCAATCGGGCATGATTGGTTACAGTGTGCTCGGTATATTGTACATGTATATGGGCAAAGACAATGAATACTTGTGTTTAGACATACGGTGCATGTACCCATGTACCCATATACCCATGCACTGTTCCAGGTTGCCAAGTCTCAATAGGACCTAAATTCTAACTAAAATCTTGTATCCAGCTTTTCTAGAACAATATTATTTTCACAGGTTGCTGAGCCAAGTCAGGGGATGGCATCCCAAGCACCTGTTTCTCCTCATGTTGCTAACGCTGCTAGGCCCACTGCGACAAGTCCGGCAGCTCAGCCTGCTCTACAACCCACATCATCTGTGAGGAAATCTTCTGGGCGCAATGAACAGCAGCTTAACTATCTGCTTGAACGACAGAAAGAATTCAAACAGGCTGCCCTGCGGTCTAAACAACAGGGAGATCTGGAGGGTGCTAAGAACTACCTTCGGATGAGCAAGGTCAGGAAATTCTTCAATCAGTTTACATTGTGTACATGTACTTCTTGATGGGAAAATCAAGTAAAACAAGATTGTTTTCTAGTTCAGTTGAAGCTCTTCTTGAGAGCACTCTTATAAGAAACGGGGGGGGGGGGGGGGGAACTCTGTACATTTTTGGGTGGGGGTGTGCCGCTGGGACTCTGAAACCCTTACCCTATACCAGACCATGTTAATGTCCGGGGGGTATTCTGTATGTTTTTGGGTGAGGGTGTGCCGCTGGGACTCTGAAACCATTACCCTATACCAGACCATGTTCAGCTGATTTTTCAACCCTGTATTAGACAGATTCCAAAAATCCCTACCCTATCCCATACTTGCTATTCTTAGAACTGTATCTATTAATGTTTTTAATGGAAAACCATCTGTCAAAAATGTTGCCTCTTTCTCTTCCGAGTTTCAATTCCTTTACTAGAGCTAATCCTTCATACTACTGATCAGTTTCCCGGCAAATGTTACCCTATTCTAGACCAAAACTCTCTGATTTCTATACCCTATCCCAGACTCAACTGCTTGAAAACCATACCCTTCACAGCAGTGCATAACCAGGTATATAGCTTATATATGAGAGTATCCCCCCGGGGCATGTGCGTGTAAGCAACCAGCCCCCTCAGTGACTACCAACCACTTTTTACAATTCCCCAAAGTGGTCACTAATAAGAGTTTGAACTGTAAAAATATTGGTAAAAATAGTGCCAGTCTTAAACAATAAACTCACACTGATTTGTTGACAACGCTAAATAAATGTTTTATAATGTCTCTTACACTTACAATGTCAGTATCATGTAAATTGCAGTACAGCCATTCTTTTCTTATTCCTGTTTGTGTTAAGCATTTTTTTTAATCAAACCTCGTACCACTATAAAACTGGTTTATGTAAACTCAGTGTATAGAATGTTTTGATCTTGCACTAGTATAAGGATTACTTTGTGGACACCTTATTAGAAAGGGCCACTTGGTTATTTTGCCTTAAACTGATACATTGTTTCTTTCAGGGTCTTGATCGGATGATCCTAAATGCACAGAATGGACTCAGAGTTGATTTAGGATCGGTAATGTAGCAACATGTTCTTTTACATGTAGCTATGTCAAGTGTGTCTGAGATTTACTTTTTGCAATTTAAGAAACCTCACTTCCTAATAGTGATCCAAAAGTGATAAGTAAAGCTAAATAAATATTTGAAATTTCCTTTTCACCTTCAGGCTGTATCTTTGCCTTGACATTTTTATATGTGGCTAAATATTATTTAGGCAAAGTTAATCACAAGCCCATTAAGTCAGCGGTTTCCCCCTCTGTATTATGTCACCTGTGGGGTCATCCATGGGGATTCACAGGACTTTTGTTGTGTGTAACATAGACTGCTAGCAGTCTCTCTCTGGATAGTCGACCTGGGCGAGTAAATACGCAATCAGCGATTGGCGATCGACCAATCAAGCAAAAGTAATGCTATGACTAGAATGCTATTACTAGAATGCGAGCCATTGTGATTAGCTCACCTGACTGAAAAGGGACAGCTGCAGTTTATGTATAACATTTTGTGTGCATCTTATTCTGCTGATCTTCGCAGATCAATATTGCTTGCTGTTTGCAAATCATTAGTCAGTGCTCACAACCCCTATTTTCCTGATTGTGTGTTTGTCGGGTTGATCAAATTAGCTTTTCCGTACCCCACAATTATGCAATCTACTTCCTGTCAACCCCCCCCCCCCCCCCCCCCCCCCCTGATTTCCTGTGTTATTCACTATGGCAGTCAAACTAAATTTAACTTTTTATATTTTTCTCCCTAAAGGTGCCTCCATCCCCATTTGTGGCTGCTAGCCCTGCCCCCACCAGCGAGATGACCTTTGAGATGGTCCAAGCAGAAGAATGTGATCCAACTCCTCGCACACCAGAAGAAACTTCTGAACTATTTTCACGGCTGGAAGATGCACTTATTAAACAAATTGAGGTCAATTCTTGAGCATTGTAGAGTTTTATTTCATCCAGCAGTCAGACAGTGACAAACATACAGTGCCATGGGTGGAAAGTTAAAATCACCTGAAGTCGAGTTTCTCTTGCAATCTCTTCCATTCAGTCTGTCCCAAATTATGTTCATGCCCCAAGAACGGTGCCCGTGTGCTACCATCAGATGAAGTGACTGTATTTTGGCATTATGCTCAATTGATTTATAGTACAGGCCCTGACAGGAGCCCATTCCTAAGCTCCATTCATGCACCAGCACAAGATCTGAACAGTGCCTTTGTTAATAATGTTTTGATAATTACGATGGGTCTTTATTTTCACAGATGTGTGCAAGAAATGCTGAACACTACCGAAAACTTGGGGATATAACAAACACTAAAAAGTGAGTTACACTGTATGATGTATTTCATTTTTAATATATTTATAGAGAGTTACATGGTGATGGTGGTGGTGATGGTGGTAGTGATGGTGATTTTGTTACTGATGGCGATGGTGATGCTGTTAATGGTAGTGGTGGTGATGTTGGTGATAATGTTAATGATGATGATGATAGTCAAGTTAAAGTGCCCATAACCCTTAAATACATATTTTCAGAATCAACTCTACACACATTGAATAGTTAAATGGTGAAATACTTCTTGTTTTGAATGTCGCGTTATTGAGTTATAGAGATTTTGAATTTACAAAATGCCAATTAGAGGACGTCAACCCGGGACTTTGCCATTATTTCTACCCCAATTTACAATGTGCAGTTTACAGATTGAGGATAATTAATTTGATAAACACTTAAAATAAACTGTGAATAGTCAATTGATTCGTAAAAAATGTAGTTGTATAATAAATGATTCCCGGGTTGACGTCATCTAATTAGCTTCAAATCTCTATAACGCAATAACGCAACGTTCAAAACAAGAAATAATTCACCATGCATTTAACTATTCAATGTGCATAGAGTTGATTCTGAAAATATGTATTTAAGGGTTATGGGCACTTTAATGCTGTTGATGTGATGTTGACATGATGTTAGTGATAATAATGATGATGATGATGATGTTGATGTTGACATTGATTTTCAATAGTAGCATTGTTACCATTGTTGTTAAATCTTAAGCTTTGAGACAATGTCAAAGAATTTGCGTCTGGACCATGATGCTATTCAGAGTGCTCGGAAACACAAGGATCCTCCACCAAGATTCCACTATGAAGATAGATCTTTCACGATTGTTGAGTGAGTGCTATAACCTTTTTGTTGTTCCTAGGAATCATTTTTAAGACAATAAAAGTTTACTTCACACTTTTTGCGAAGAACTCGCATTAATTTAAACTTATTTCTTTATATTATAGTTCGTTTCCAGATCTAAGTGATTCAGAAGTGGAAATTACCATAGTAAGAGGACTCAATATTCCCCTGCCTTCAGGTAAATGTTTGTTGTCAGTGATAGCATTTTTTTTTCGGCTCCTGGAGTCTAGTTTCCAGTTAAAACATAAACTTGTTTTTCTTCTTCCTCTTTCAAACAGGTTACCAACCAAAAGACATGTACACTTACGTATCTTATGAATTTCCTTATCCAAGTGTAAGTACTTTATATAACAAATCTATAAAGGCCCGGCCAAACGAACGCAACATTTCAACACAACATCTTGCAACATTGTTGCGCTCAACGCGTGTAACACGTTGCACACAACAATGTTGCAAGATGTTGCGTTGAAATGTTACGTTCGTTTGGCCGGGTCTTAATGTTTCAAAAGGAAAGCACTGTCATTTTTCGTTTCAATAGCCCTTAAGGGTCACTGTTTTTTAGTAGCATGTGGAGTTGTTAAAAGGAACTTTTGGAGAAGCCAATAAACAAATTAACAACAACAACAAGTGAAAAAAAGTGTCGACAACAACGGGCCATTATTTTCAGTAAAATCTCTCTGCTTTTAGAAATGTTAAAAACCAAAAAGCTTGGCTATATGTTTGTGCTTATCATTAAAATAACGACAAATTCTAATCTAATGTTTGTTTCTATTATCATAAGGTAATTATTATGATCTCTTATCACCTATTCATAGGCGGATGAACCTCAGACAGGACGAACACAAACTGTAAAGCACTCAATAAATCCTGGTTAGTTTTTAAATTTAAATCCTGTCCAGTGTTAGCTGGAGCCAAACTGGTTTTAAGTATTTTAGAGTTGTCTAAATTGCGTTCTCTTCTTTTATTTCATTGCAGAATATAATGAAGTTTTTAAAGTAAACATAGATAGGAAAAATCGGTCGTTGGGACGCATATTCAAGAGACAGCCAGTCAAATTGGAAGTGAAATATGAAAGGTAAAGATAATTCTTATATCAAAGAGCGCCAAAGTAGTCATATGACAATCTATCTATTATTAACTATTGTTAGAGCAGTTTCCAATTGAGTGTCATAAAACCAAAACCAAAGTAATTACTCTGACCAATCACAGCAGTCGTAAACAATCAAGTGAGCCAATCAGAGCTCGAAGCGATTACATGTGACCGACGCCAAGCGCGGGAAAACGCGTGCGAGCAAGTCACGATTGGTTTGGTTTTACTTTTGGTTGGTCGAGAAAGTGGCGCGAGATTTTTTAGCTAATCACAAAGCGTAGCAATGCAAAACCAAAGCAATTGTTTATGTACTAATTATTTTCGACACTCAATTGAAAACTGCTCTAGCTATTATTAGAGCAGTTTTCAATCGAGTGCCGTAAAACCAAAACCAAAGTAATTACTCTGGCCAATCACAGCAGACGCAGACAATCCAATGAACCAATCAGAACACGAAGCAAATACGTGTCACCGGCGCCAGGCGCGGGAAAACGCGTGCGAGTAACTCACGATTGGTTTTGGTTTAAGTAATGCTCCACATAAGAACTACCGTAAACTTCATTGTTCTGCGGCATTGGCTCTTTCCCACATAGAATATCTTTGATTTTAAGGATAGAGGAGGGGCTGATGGTTCATAATTATATTTCAGTATGAAAATAAAGAAAATCCATTTGCGTCAAATAAATTTTAGGAAATGTTCGTGCTTAACCAATCAGATTAGCAGAAGACAATAGCTAATAATTTTGCTTATTTGATGAAGTTCCCCAAATACAATATCTTTTAAAAATTGCATGTTGTGCGATTGGGTCTCAAATTAATTGAAACCTTAAAAACATTAGACAAAATGTACCTTGAACCTTAACGTTTTAGCAGTTTTTGAGTCTAGGCCAATGAGATCATTAGTTGTAACAATGAAAAAAGTTGGCATTCCATCGTGCATTGCCGTTCAGCACTTTCCTTCTTATGCGGATCATTACTTAACTTCTGATTGGTTGATAACGTGGCGCGAATTTTTTTACTTAGCCAATCACAAAGCGTAGCAATGCCAAACCAAAGCAATCGCGTAATTACTTTCGACACTCAATTGAAAATCGCTCTATGTTTAGGCATTAATTGCTGATGCGTTGTTTTCTAGGGGGTTTCTAAAGGGTGACAAGGCTTTAGGACAAGTACAAGTTAAGCTAAACTCTTTTGAAAACAAGTGTGAAATCCACGATTGTTATGATGTAAGTAGCCTTCATGTTTTTACTGTTTTTACTACTTTAATTTGAACACTCCGTAGCGTTGCCACTATTGGAAATTTAACACATGGTCTTCCATTGCTTGGCAAGCATCAAACCAATTTCACTGGTTTTTACTAACGACGTAACAGCTTAAAATAGACACCAAGTTTACCGGTGACGAAACAGCTGAAAATACACACCAAGGTACTCGCTTAATTTCGTTATCACTGGTGTTCGCAATCTTTGTTTTCAATGTGTTGGGCACTCGGATTGGCTGGAGTCCTTTCTAACTCGTGAACAAATTGAAAATTCGCACTCCTTCCTTCCATCACTCTGGGCCGGGGTTGTTCAAAGCGCGATTAAGCTAACCCAGGGTTAGCGTCAATTTTGATTCCAGTTAAATACTTAATCGATGGAGATTTTTCCAGTGTTTTCGCCTTTTTGTTTCGACTTTGAATTGTCTTCGCGTGCAGCTTAAAATAAGATTTTGAAAACACTTCTAACAAGAGAAAATAAATCCTCGGTTAAGTTTTAATCCTGGGTTAGCGTTAACCGACAACCGGGCCCTCAGGTGTAAACCTTTATTGATAATTCCGCTGACCAGTGCGTAAAGCACGTTACAGACGAGCAAGTTTTCTATGACAAGTGTACGTGACAAGTTTTACAAATTTTACTTGCTCGTGTGTATGAGTAACAAGTTTTCTTTGACAAGTTTTGCCTTGACAAGTTTTATTTGCCCGTGTGAACGAATAAACAAGTTATCTTTGACAAGTTTTCATTCTAGCCAGCAATTTAATTGTACAGCAGACGAAGACAACACAACACCATTTTATTCCTTGATCATAGCTTACATCTGTTTAACAAGGGAGAAAAAGCACGGGTGCTTGCTTATGGTCTTGGTTTTGCTTTGCGTATGCAATATGAGTACTCGAAGAGACACATGAATTGCAGGTGGTGTGTTCGCCCTTGGACAACGCAAACACGTCGTAAGTCTCAAGGTTTTGCAAACAATTTAGTTGAAGAACTAAGAGAAACAGATAAGGAAAGTTTTCACAACTTTTTTCGGTTAGTGCAATACTGAGCGCCCGTGATTTCGCAACGATTCTTGTCAAGTTTTCCTTGTTGAGCATACAGACAAGCAGAGGGTTGTCCAATATACACGCACAGTCACGTTCCGTGAAAGCTAAGTTACGGTCCGTGGAATTCCTTCCGACCGTGACGTTAAGAGTCGATCCGTACGGAGCGTACGGTTCGTGAACTGAACAGACGGACCGTAATCAAGAAACCACGGTCCGTGAATTGCATCTCATTAAGGGGACTTAGTATATTTTCGTGTATTGCGTTGAACCGTGTGTACCCCAAACGGTTCGTCGATCCGTACGGAGCGTACGGTTCGTGAACTGAACAGACGGACCGTAATCAAGAAACCGCGGTCCGTGAATTGCATCTCATTAAGGGGACTTAGAATATTTTCTTATATTGCGTTGAACGGTGTGTACCCCAAACGGTTCGTCGATCCGTACGGAGCGTACGGTTCGTGAACTGAACAGACGGACCGTAATCAAGAAACCACGGTCCGTGAATTGCATCTCATTAAGGGGACTTAGTATATTTTCGTGTATTGCAACAACAACAACAACAACAATTTATTCAACAACAAACAATCACAACAATGTATTCTTAGTATAATAATGGAAGAGTTGAATGATTTGTTTGCCCTGCAAATAGCTGGAACGCTAATCGGGGCGGGGCAAAACAAGTACATGAATAATACAGTTATCTACAAAATCAAAAACCTTATACTATTGAAAAGCCTTGCAGATTGCACATAATAATGAATAAAAAACACAGAAGTTAAGTGATCTAATTGAGTTAAGAACAAGTGGTCTCAGACTTGCGTTGAACCGTGTGTACCCCAAACGGTTCGTCGATCCGTACGGAGCGTACGGTTCGTGAACTGAACAGACGGACCGTAATCAAGAAACCGCGGTCCGTGAATTGCATCTCATTAAGGGGACTTAGAATATTTTCTTATATTGCGTTGAACGGTGTGTACCCCAAACGGTTCGTCGATCCGTACGGAGCGTACGGTTCGTGAACTGAACAGACGGACCGTAATCAAGAAACCACGGTCCGTGAATTGCATCTCATTAAGGGAACTTAGTATAAGCTGACGTTTCGAGCTAGCCTTTCATACCAGATTGTCGGAGCGCTTGTATCAGCCCGCGAGAATAAGCACCCCCACCCCAGTCACCCAAACCACTGAACACCGCTGGTTAAACTTGGTTATTGTTTCGGGCCCTTGTTGCCCGAGGTATTTCTAACAGATCTAACAGAAATCCACCCTTCCACAAGTCTAATGGATCCTGATAGTCGCTTTTATGATATATCTTCACGGTTGGTACGCGCCCTGTGATTGGTCAATTTAGCCTGTTCACAGTTACAGTGGAATCCCGATTTTTCAAACCTCCAAGGGAAACGGAAATTGGTTCCAAAAACGAAAAATCGAAGGTGGTATTGACTGAAATCAAATATAAGGGGGAAAAGTTTTGGTTCGAATAATCGGGATTCCACTGTAATTTTTAATCGCTTTTACACGGCGTTCTGACTTGACTGATAGTGCGTTTTAACTTGACGTCTTAGACGCCATATTGGTGTACCAGTGAAAACTAGAATTTTAATTTAAAACTTCTTATGTTAGGTACACCAACATGGCTGTTATGACCTTTCTTGTCATTTGCGTCCCATGGGGGACTGAGTGGAAACGCTCTATAGAAGGTTTCCTTTCTGTGATAAGAAGATTTAGATATATAGTTTGTTATTTGCAACCTTTAAACTCCAGAGGTTAGGTGATTTTCTATTGGTTTTTATCAAATACAATATATTTGATATCCTCTATAGTTTTTTATCCCTATGTTTTGCAGTGAAGGGTATCCCCCTTTTCAGGACCCCTCTAATGTAGCTGTAGTTTGGATTATATGTTTACGGGATATCTTTGGAATATGAGTTAAAGGAACACAGTCCGGTCGATATATCGTGTATATAAACTTACATGTGTATCAACCCAGTGATCTGAACCGGCCCGTGATCAACCTGGTCTCTGTACTGTGTTCAAATTCAATGATACGTACCTCGCGTAATTAATTTTTTGTGGAAGGCATGTCCAGTCCACGTCGTACCCGTAGCAGCTCTTCAAATCAAGGTCCAACCGTTGAAAATGATTGGCCATTATGAGTTGCTTAATAAATGACAAACACTATTTTTTTTTAAACTGCGTGCGGTAAACTGAAGCCTGCGTAACGGCAGTAAAATGGCAGTGAATGTGTCACTGGTGTGAGCCGTTGACTGCTTGAAATTAATCGGGCGGTTTATGTACGGATAAAGATGCGTTTTATTATATATTTGAATGGGATTTAACAAATGGAAGGTGTGAGAAATCAGGAGTAATTTGTTCGCAAACACCACCCGATCATTTACATTATCCACGCAATCATAAAATTGAAAACAATTAAGAGAAGCATTAAAAAAAGACACAGGCTTGGCAAGCATAAGGGGACATGATATTTCTTTTGGAAGAAACATACTTTTGTGGTATGGAATGTTTGTGTTCTATAGAATAAAGGCAATTAATGAAATAATAACGGCGCGTATTAAATTGGGAAAAAAATAAAATTCTTTGCTGAAAAAAAAAAAGATAAATGGTCGATCAATATTGATGCTGGCCTTTGATGACGGCGGCACATTTGTTAAGATGAATGGAATATGTTTTCAGTGATATGTGTGATAATTTTAATATATATAGATAGGCCAAGCCTAATAGCGTCGCACTTTGAACAAGCTTAACTAAGGTGAAAGGTTGGAAGCACAAGAATTAATATTGACGAAAGGGCTATTTTCAATTTTAGCTATTCTCAAAAACAGTATTACCCGACCGTCTGCACAGTACATTTAGACCGTACAAAAGTTCACAAAAAAAACTTTTCTCTGTCTAGAATAACTAGTACGACTACTTTCCGAATAAAATACAGCTTTTGTTTGTCAAAAATTGCCCGAGAAACTGTTTTGGAAATCAAAATTGCAAAAATACGCAAACATATTTGCATAAGGCGACGCGAGTGAAGACAGAAAATCTAAGTCTTGTTTTGTTTACATAAAATTGATTTTTAATCTATGTAATGAATGAACAACGACATAAAAACGGACAATACAATCTTCTTTCGAAAAATTTTATTCAAATCTCCATTAATTTATGTTTAAAAGCAGAACACGTACCATTTATAGCGCATCAAGGCAGAGCTGTCCTCGTTGAAATTCAAGATAACAACACGACTTATTTGAACACGTTTCATAAACATGTCTCCAAAACTTAAGAGAACACAAAGGAAAAGTCAATTAAGCTAGTAATGAACAATTTAAGTTGCCTTTAAGGGTCTTTAAGTTGTTGAAAAGTTCAATTAAAGATGACGTAAAGGTTCTTAAACACATATTAAAGATACTTACTTACTTTAATACATTTAAGAGTATTTACGTCTCAACTTAAAGATTTTCGATACCTTTAAGTAAAATTTAATTTTCTCTTAAAGATTAGTAAATTCATTATAGCGTCCTGTGTTAATTTGAACGTTTCATAAACATGTCTCCAAAACTTAAGAGAACACAAAGAAAAAGTCAATCAAAAATTGATATCAACATAAATTCCCATCGAAAAATGTGATTTATTTTACCTTTAAAGCACTGGACTGCTTGGAAATTCGGTAAAACTCCGCTTCTTCGGTTCTGAAATCCGTAATAAAAACAAGGCATCTCCCCGCATTGCTCCTGCATTGATAATATGAAGTTCCTCGAAGCAAGATTTTATCCCTGAAAGCTCTTGTTTTTCCACTAAAGCGGCTTCTGAGTATTCCTTAATTAGTATCCCTGTCTTGAGTAGCAAACCGCGAAAAAATGCAGGGAAATAACGACTTTACTGCTCCGCCTAACACTGCGAAAGATCCAACTTTTTTAAAACTTTAAAAAATGTTTACCGAGCTGACGGCTGTGTAGCCGCGCGTGTGGCTTTGTACGCGCATGCGAGGTAGCCGTGCGCGACACACATGTTGCAGACACGCGCCCGCGAAACATTCCGCTAGCCATGACCATGAAAAATGACGGGCTAGGTTCTATGAGTATGGGGCTGCGCAGCCGGGCCTTCGGCCCGGCGAGTGCTCCGCCAAAAAGCAAGCCGAAAGGCATGGGGACGAGGGTGAGAAATAGGTGTTGCTATTGCCGAGGATTGGAAAGAAAAAAAAACTGGTTAAAGCGTTGAATGGAGATGCGTTTTCCCCTCTCAAAGCATGGCCAATTGAGATGAGGATAATATTTTGGAAGAAGCCACTGGGCGATACTGAAACCTTCAAAATGGTGTTATTTCTTATAGGCAATGGATGCGAGCCCCTGACATTGATTGCAGAGTGGATTATGTCTTCTCAATTTTGGGGCACAACTAAAGGAGCTGAGAAAAGAGCAAGGCAGATAGATTTTATCTTAAACAATGCGGATCAGAAGCGGCATTCCTGGTTTTATTTTGACATTGACTATAACAAAGTGCTATATTTAAATGGCCTACCAAAAAAGAAGTGAAACGGAGATAAACTAAATGGATGTGAAGGCAGTTTACTAAACTAAAAGTGAACAATGACATTATTGATTTGATATGTGATAAGTGTGCTACAATAAATGATTATAATAAATGAATGTATATTCTGACTGTTGTTTCGATCGTGCGAAGGGTTGTTAATTTTTATATCGTTTGAATCGTGCATACTTATGTTTGGTGGAGTGGCGTGTTTTGAGTTAACGCCTCCCCGCGCTAATATTGACTCGCGCCTCGTTGCTAATGTCGCGAAAGTTGTCCGTTTTGTCATGATGTTGCATTCGTTTGAATGGTAAAAAACGAAATAGATATGCATTTTCTTCATTTCTCTCGCGTGAATATTGGGGTTTATTTTTTTCGGCTCGTGTGTTTGTGAAAGCGTATCGTAGCAAAATAGATATTTGGTATAGTGGCACGTTATTTGTCGCGTGTAGGTTCCTTATTGCCTCTCGCGTGATTTCGGCTAGCGTGTTTGTTTATATTTGAAAGCGTATCGTAGTAAAATAGATATTTGGTGTAGTGGCGCGCTGTTTGTTGCCTCACGCTTAAAGAACGAGATATATGTGTTGGTTCCTTATTTTCTCTCGCGTGAATGTTCGGGTTTAGTTTTTGGCTCGCGTGTTTGTTTATATTTGAAAGCGTAGCACAGTAAGATAGATATTTACTGCAGTGGCGCGTTGTTTGTCGCCTCACGCTTAAAGGTGGATTTCCACTGTCGCGTTTTTGCCTACGCACGTTAACGTACGTAAAAATTTTTAACGTACGTAAAAATGAAATTTTACGCGCGTAACTACGTGCGTTGACTTTACGTTGTCCAATTTCCAGTGCCGCGTTTTTTTCTAGGTTTTTACGTACGTTATACGCACGTAAAGGCACGTAGCCCTCGCGAGCGTTTTCGGAAAAGTTGAACTGGGTTCAACTTTTTCGCGGATGTCTGCGTTTACGCGGCGATTTAACCAATGGCAATTTCGGATTTTGTCACATGACACCAACTCCATGTAGACGCCATTTTGTTTTATCTGCTTTACATATTCCTGTAGTGCAATCCACAATGCATCGCACACCTCAGGAATTATTCTACTCACGGTTGTATGGCCAAGGCGGTAGCTAAATGATATCGTCTGTAAGGAATCACCAGTAGCTAGAAATCGAAGAGTAACAGCGAGACGTTCACCGGGACTGATTGGCTCAGGATACAAGGATTTCTTAGACAGCATCGGTCCCACAAGAGAAAGAAGGTGGTCAAATCTTTCAGGTGTCATCCGGAAGTATTTATAAAATGACTCGTGGTCATTTTCGCGCATTTCTTGCACTAGAGTGTGGTATTCCCCCACTTGAAACCGATTTTGAAATAGCTCTCTGATCCGAAATCTTTTCCGATATTTTTGTCGTCTTTTTCGTCTCTGTCTAAGGTACAACAGGAGAAAGAACCGCTTGTTTATAACGGCGGCCATTACTTTAGCGGCAAATAACCTTTTCGCGCCAAAATTTCAGGATGGCAGGTATTTACGTACGTTTAACGTACGTAAAACGGAAACGTTTTTTATTATTTTTTACGCAACAGTGGAAATTGGTAACGTAAGTTTTTTTAACGCACGTTTTACGTACGTAAATTTTTACGCGACAGTGGAAATCCACCTTTAAGAACGAGATATATGCACGTGAAAGCGTATCGTAGCAAAATAGATATTTGGTGTAGTGGCACGTTATTTGTCGCGTGTAGGTTCCTTATTTCCTCTCGCGTGAATGTTCGGGTTTAGTTTTCGGCTAGCGTGTTTGTTTACATTTGAAAGCATATCGTAGTAAAATAGATATTTGGTGTAGTGGCGCGCTGTTTGTCGCCTCACGCTTAAAGAACGAGATATATGTGTTGGTTCCTTATTTTCTCTCGCGTGAATGTTCGGGTTTAGTTTTCGGCTCGCATGTTTGTTTATATTTGAAAGCGTATCGTAGTAAAATAGATATTTGGTGTAGTGGCGCGCTGTTTGTCGCCTCACGCTTAAAGAACGAAATATATGCACGCTCCGTAAGCAAGGATACGTTCCGTACGAAACGTACGGTTCGTACGAATCGTATGGACAGTAACAAGTTATTCACAGTGACTAAGTGTGATAATGAGATGCACGTTCCGTTTCCAGACGGAGCACGGTCCGTTCGAAACGTACGGTTCGTACGAATCGTATGGACAGTAAAAAGTTATTCACACTGACTGAGTCACGTGATAATGAGATGCACGTTCCGTATACAGACAGAACACGGACCGTAAGCAAGGATAACGTTCCGTGCGAAACGTACGGTTCGTACGAATCGTACGGACAGTAAAAAGTTATTCACACTGACTGAGTGTGATAATGAGATGCACGCTCCGTACACAGACAGAACACGGACCGTAAGCGAGGATGACGATCCGTACGTTTTGTACGGACCGTCAACGTTTACTCACGGTCCGTATCAGTGCGACAGTATTGGACATGACTGGACAAGCAAGTTTTGCGATTTGTCAAGTTTTTCTATGACAAGTTGCCTTGTTCAAAAGGTAGCATGCCAGCTTTTGAACAAGTGCACTTGACAAGGAAAATCTTGACAAGTTTTTATTTACATACGAGCAAGTAAAACTTGTCAAGGCAAAACTTGTCATAGAAAACTTGCTCGTCTGTAACGTGCTTAAGGCTTGCGCATATATTTTGCCTGTTGGGGGAGAGTTCCGAAAGTTATTTCGCATTCACAAGTTGACTCGTAGGGGCCTAACCCTAACCCTAACCCCCCCCCTTTACATTCTTGTGATCGCGCTCCACACTAGTTCTCAGCAGTCTCAGCAAAAATATAAGCGCTGTGTCTCAGAACGAAGACTTTCCAACAACGCGCGTGCTAACATGTAGAGCACATTACGTGTCCTACGTTATGTACGCCGCACAAAAAGGGTATTTGTTTACCTGAAGAGAGGGAGAGAGGAATAGGACTGATTACCAGCGCTTGCATGAAGCAATATGTAAACAATGAACGTGGGTAATAGTTGTTGGGTTAACACTCGTTAACATCTCTCAAACTGACCTTGGACACTTTATGAGGTTTTACACAACGTAGTATTTTTATCGTTATTATACCGTAGTACTGACGTACAAGAGAACAGAACCCCATTTATTGGGCAGAGAATTGAGAGAACAGAGCTCTGGTTAAGCAAAGAGTAGCGTTTTGGGGTTAACCACTGATTTGAAAACGGTTAGCTTTCATTTATTGTTATGGGTAACTCTATAAATATGTTAAAAATTACATTTCCTGGCAGCTAGTCCACGTTGGTATAGTGGATAAGGATATCGGTTATGAAGCGAACGAGTCGGGTTCGAGGCTTACACTATTCTGATCTTTTTTTCTAATTTTACTCTAAAGTGTGAAATAGGTTTTACTTCATGTAACTTAAAGTGAAAAGGAACGGTCAGTTTGAAAGATGTTAACGAGTGTTAACCTAGTTATTGTTGCATTGTTTTATTGTAGCTGATGGACACAGATCGTGGACGCAAAGCCGTCGGGGGAAAACTTGAAATTCACATGCGAATCAGAGAACCTCTTGTGGACAAAGATGTTAAAGTTGAGAAATGGAAATGGCTAGTTATTGATATTCACCTTACTTCGAAAAAGGTTAGTTTGCTGTCACACGATGATTCCCTCCGAAATACAATTTTATCGACTGAGTTGATGAGGCGGTACGCACCTCTCGGAACGCCTCACAAGATTGGCTAAGAAAACAACAGAACAAACAACAGAACAATGGACCCTAGACCTAAAAACAATACAAGTGCGTGATAACCAGGTCCAATGAAATTAGAGGTTCTGAAGAGGTGCGTGGCTACTGGAGTTGATAACGTAAATTGCCCACCGTAAAGAGATTCGATGAAAGTTTTGGAATTTTAAAATTTTTATGGTGGCCAATTCTATTAAACCTAATTTTTATGTGTGGAGGGCAAAACACAACAGTAGTAGCAACACACCATGTTTAAATATAACCTGCGATCAGACGCCTTTTTTACAAATATTTCTTTTTGTTTCGGAGAAAACTCGCTACAAGACTTGAACTGTAAAATGGAATATGGCAGGTCTCCCGAACAAATACTTTTACAACAAACGTCCTTGTGTTTCTTTGATATTGTTTAGAAAGCACCACATGCGTTGTGTATAAGTTGATAGCTTACTTGGATTTTTTTGTATTTACAGGCAGCTGTACCTCGGGTAGGTGTCTATTAAACTTTTAGCTTTGAATAAGGATTTCATTCCAGTATCTCCTGTTATTTCTAGAAGCTACTTACTTCTGACATTTAATAGTCAAATAAAGTTCTTATTAAATGTCGAGCTTGAAATCACGTGAGCTTGCCATGCAATTTTATTGGCTAATCGATTAATTTGGCTCAGCCAGATTCTCGCGGCGCCCGCACACGATGAGGAATTTGTCTCGTGAGGCAAAAAATATCAAACACGACAGATAGTTGCCTCACGACCTCGCGAGGCGAAAAACTCACCAAAAATCCAGCGCACACTTGCGGAAACAGCTGAGCTAACTGCCTCGCGAGGAATTTTGCTCAGCACTTTCCTCAAGTGTGCGGCAGGCTTAAGGTCGCGCACCAGAAAGGAACTGCTAACAGTCTAAGAAGACACGAAAATTGGTATCAAGTGGCCGTGACCGTGAAAATTTTGTACATTTTTCGAAACTGTGCTTTTTCTTGTCCTAAACTCAATTAATTGCCCTTGTAGTGGGTTAAACTAATCTCTCCTCTGACTCTGTCCTGTTTTAGGAGCCTGTAAAAGTTTCACCAAAGCCTGGCAGAATAACAAAAGGAGCCGAGTAAGTAATAACTTCTACGCAATTTTAACTGGTTTCCTTTAGATGGGGAATACATTGTGTGTATAGAATAGCAGAACGTTTTATGTACAAGACGTTCTGTGTACAATATAGTTTCAACAAATGAGCTAGTATAGACTCTTCTTTGCCAGTTCGCAAAATGAGGAGTGAAGCGCTTGCGCCAACGTAGGTAAAATTCCACGCTGATACTGTACGGGTGACTGTGGACTCGCTTCAGGTTTCCGTGTGTTTTGATTGTGCGTGTTCACTTCCTTCGCGACGGTCACTTCAAAGTGTTAAGTTATCTAAGAGCTTTGTTGATGTCATAATTCGTTCTTCAGTTAGGTTTACACACATGATTTTCTGATGAACAACATGACAAGTGCATTCAAAGAAGCTGAGGAACAGTAAATATTTTGGATGTTACTTCTTAGTTTTGCAGTTGTGAGATAAGATTAAAGGATAGAAATGCTTTGCTAAAACACCAATATCACAATAACTACAGCTAGCCCAGTGCATGTACGCAGTGCAAACTTGGGCTGCCTGTGCTGTTACTAACATCAGGATCCGGCGCCTTGTGTCTGTTTACCAAAAGGCAACAGATTCGAAAACGTCTTTCGTTCTACAATTCTCTTAAAATTTAATGGGTATTGGTAGACAGCGCTTTCTTGCCGTAAGTACGGTTTTAGTTTGTCCAGATTTCTCTGACTTATTTTCTCCACATGATAGTCAACATCACTTGGCTTCAGATCTCGTGGGTCTGTGATTGAAAACTTTGGCTGTTTTTTTTGTTGTTGTTGTTGTTGCAAGATATATGTTGTAGAGGTATCTTGTATTTCGTTATCATTTTGTATGACCATGTAGTTTCTTGTAGTTATAAACATGTGTTTACAACATGTAAAACGAGTCCATAAATCGAGCACATTTATAAGCAATTAAAAGCTTTGGTTTTTTTGTTGCAAGACATAATTTTATGTTGTAGAGGTCTCTTGTATTGTGTATGGCCGTGTAGTTTCCTGTAGTCATAAACGTGTGCAGTAGGGGACACCCACCAAAATCTTTTGCATTCTTAGCACCTCTCGTTCACAACATGTCAAACGAGTCAATAAATGGAGCGCATTTTAGCAATAATTTTTTTTTGAGAGCAAAACAATGGTTTTTAATCAGCCTAAATTTCTTCACCACAGTAAAATTGACTGGTGCATTAATATTAATGTAATTGCGGTAAATGCAAGAAGAATCAGTTGGGAACTGATTACATTTCTCCTTAACTCTTAAAAAAAACATCGAATTTACAAAATTGTGTCATTTGTTACCTTATCGTACAGAAGTGAGTTAATGCTATAACGTTTGAGTGCATTGATTTGTCTTTCAAACTTAAAACTGTGCCAACTACATTGTAAACTGAACTTCTTTTTCGGTTTAGCTGTCTTTTCATGTTTTGCGGGAAAATGTCTATGGAATGTAAATTTATGGCCGCTGAGATTGAGTTAAATAAATGTAAACCCTTTCAAGGCTGCCTAAGTTCAATAGCGAAAAAAAAAATCCAAATTTCATTTTGCAACTTATTTAAAAATAAACAGCACCAGGGAACCAAATAACTGCCCAGTAGCTGTCATTTGAATGATCACACTAGGTTTTTTTATTCCAAACTCAAAAGTTAGAAGCACGTCACATGACTCAAATTTGACTCTGCCAGGTAGCGAAAGAGTAAAATGTATAAATCATTTTTTCATTGTAGTGCAAGTTAGTTGACTTTCCTCGTGCACTTAGAAATAGTTCTATTATTTTATTGTTAGTGAGTTGATTCTTTTCTTTTTATTTCTTTAATTTCACGCCATTCACTTTTTCTCCTCTTCTATTTCATTCGTAGCGCCAAATCAGCTGTTTGCTCTGTCACATGACCAGCTCGCGGCCAATAAGACGAAGGATTGAAGATAAAGCACACCGAGAAGTGAAATAAGACAAATATGTCATGACTAGTCAATCCATTAAACACAAATGTTGCATGCACAATAACAAGACTTCTAAATGTCACATTGCACAATTCTTTATTTTTCTTCAGTCAGTTGATGGTTGTGAAAAAGTCGTTAACTTACGTAATTACTTTCCTGGTCTGAAAACCGCATGAAACGACAAGGGAAAAATAGTGATTAGATTATAGAAATCCATTTATTTATGAAAAACGCCATGGAATTTCGAGGCATTGGTCAAAATGATAGAGCAAACTAAATTAAAAGACAACTGAAGATAGAAGGCGACAAGTTTCTCAAGCTGTAGAAGTCGTGTAGTTTTGTTCTCACGGAAAATTTGTGTAATTGTTTCGACTTTTTTGTAAGTTCAAACAAATGTATGTTAACATTAGAGGTGAGGTCGAATGTATGATTAAGATTTTTCGGTATATACTGATGTCAGCTGGTACTGCACATGTGATACTTGTAAATAGTATTTTTTAAGGCGCAAGTAATCTATTAATAGGCTGGTCCTGCGCTTTATTGACACGATTTTTACAAATTTCTAGAAGTAGAAATTAAACATACATGAGGTGTAGATGTGAACGATGCATAGTCAATGATTGTGCTTTTCATTAGTGTAAATAAGATTAGGTTTTGTTTTAACAATGTATCCATTGTCGTTGTTTGAAATAATAGCTTTCTAAATAGTTTGACTGTCTTAAGATGTCATTAAAGATTGTATTACAAAGGCTTGACTCAGTACCATAATTTTCTTTGAATTGATTAGTGTATCAAACTTATGTACATTAAACCGATACTTAGATATCCCAACTGGTGACAAAAACGATGTACATAATTTGTTCAGTTATAGTTCTAAGTAGAAACTATTATTTAAAATATTGTGATATTCCGTAAAACCCTGCTCACAACTCGAGGTCGTACATAACGTATTTTAAAATATGGTCTTTCGGCCGGACGATGCATCTTGAGAAATCAAGGCTCTATGCCAAAAAAATTAATAAATAAAGGGTTGTATGGGAATCTTAGCAAGTGGGTTAAAAATTTTGTTCACTTGTGTCCTTATGACGTTGTTACTTAAAGCTGTAGTCACAATGATATCAGTGAAAATATTGGAAGATCGCATTAAGTTTAAAATGTCTGTGAAATGTTTGTTTTTCTCTCCATATAAGTATGTGTAGAACGTGCCACAAATTTACGACTTTACTTTATTTTTTTGTTTTTGTTTTATTTTTATGATAATGAACAAAAAAAGAAGGAAGAAATGTATAGAATATGTGAACCACAGGTTAAAAACTAGAGAACGCTACATTTGCAACGCTTGTCTCAGTCTGTTTCCAGATAACTCCTTTGGTGCTAGCACTTTAAATCTTCGATCTGAGGGTTGGTGATTCAGGGTCTTGGTCTAGCCTGCGGCAGCCTCGCGCGCACGTCCTCGAAATCGCGCGCTTAAGTGGTCACACTTAGGAATTTCATCCACAGACTCCGTTGGTGGAAGTGCCTTGTACAACTTAATAAACAGCACTAAAGGAAAGTGCTACTCAGAAGCTTTAGGATTTCTTCCTTTAGCACCACAGGAAAGTACTGCTCTGTAGCTTTAGGATTTCTTCCATAAATTCCAAAGTTAGAATCCTCCTGTGCAGCATAATAAAGAGCACCACAGGAAAGTGCTGCTCATTATCTTTAGGATTTCTCCCAAAATTCCGAAGTTAGGACCTCCCTGTACAGCACCACAGGAAAGTACTCCACAACAGCTTTCTGATGGACGGTCACATTGTTGTGTAATTCCACGTTTGACTGCATAGTAAAGCGATTTTCACTTGAGTGTCGTAAAACCAAAACCTAAGTAATCACTTTGGCCGATCACAACAGAAGCGGACAATCCAATGAAGCAAATACAAGTAGCCGGCGCCAAGCGCGGGAAAACGCGTGCCAGTAAGTCACGATTGTTTATGGTTTTACTTCTGATTGGTTGATAAAGTGACGCGAGATTTTTTAGCCAATCACAACGCGTAGCAATGCAAAACCAAAGCAATCATGAAATTACTTTCAACACAGCCGCTCTAAACCGTATGTCAATTATAACTAATGCTCAGTATAGTGCTACGTAAGTTTGACTATTCAAATGACAGCTGCCCAGCAGCAGTATTGTGATGCTGTCAGTTTCACGTTGTTGTTGTTGTTGTTGTTGTTGTTGTTGTTGTTGTTGTTGGTAGTGGTGGTGCTGCAGGTGGTATTATTGCATTACTCGTTGTTTCTCTTTGTTGTGATTCAGCGCTAAGACGGAGATAATGAGCTTGGAAGTTTTAAAACTGGAGAAACAGATAGCTGAAAAACAGGTGAGCAATAAAATCCTAAACTGTATCCGCATTCGTCAGTTGAGAAACTAAGTATACTTTCAAATGTAAATTTATTTCTCCTATAATTGTTTTGATTCTGATCAAGTTTGTAACTAAGTCTTTGTATAGTTAATGAAGTTTATAAGAAAAAGTATACTTTTAAAATAGTTCCTCGTAGAAGTTTGAACACTGCACTCGGAAAACATCCTTTACGCCAGAAATGATAACGCGGTCTTGCTGGAGGTTTGCTGTGTTTTTAATTGTCAAAAAGCTTCGGACAATTTTGCATGAAGTTCTTAAAAGCGTGCTAGTTATAGGTCAGCATCCAAATTCCAATATTATAGCCTCCTTTTGTCCTGTTATTTATTTATTTGTTTATTTTGTTTTGTTTTGTTTTCAAATATCTTTTTTCCGTTCAGATTGCTGCCCAAAAATCTAAGGGTGAAATGCCTTCTCCAGCCATCATACAACGTTGTAAGCAAAACCAGCAGAAGATAGCAGAGGTGGAAAAAACTCTGTCGGGTGGCGACAGAAATGTGTTAATGAGTGAGTATAACGTTTTATTATACCACCTTGTACCAGCATATCCAAACGTTAGAGCCATAATGTACAACAAAATAAATTGCACAACATGAAAATGATGTATGCTCAGGCACTGACTTTAACTATGGAAGGGACGAGTCTAACAAATTACGGCGAACTGACCTTTGGCTACTTTTCTGCTTCTTGAGGGAGTAATCCTGTTGTATTTTCACACTTCATCTAAGGACTGAAGTAGTAAAATTTTCTTCTCCGCAGATTATATTCTCCAACTTCAAACAAAAATCCCTCAAGAGCACGCGAAAGCACAACAAGCACTGAGAGCTGGAAATAAAAGCGAAGCCCAACTTTGTTTAACCAAAAGAAAGTTGATGGAAAACGAGGTAAGATGCTCCGTTTCCAAGCGTTTTTCTGTTTAAATATGACGTCATTCATATCTGAGTTAATTGTGGTCATGACCTTACGCCTTGTTTTTGCCTGTGGAGGTACGGTGAATAAGTGGTTTGCGCATCGGACTATAGTCAATGTTTCGAGTCTCCCTAAACCCCGTCCCCATGGGTAAGGCAGGTGACCATTATATATCACGGGCTCAAAGTTTACAGCTGATCAACCGAATGACTCGGAGTGAGCATTTGCATATTTTTACCCGTATGCTGTAAACTCGTTCAAAGGTTCGCGTATTCACGAGGTGAAAATGGTGCAAGCTAGTGGTGCTTTGTCAGTTGTCGTGCACAGTAAAGGCAGGAGCCTATCCTGGTAAAGGTTAGAAAATTGCTCTGATTAGTATGTTTTGTATATTTTTCAGGTTTCATCTCTGAAGTCACAGCTTGGAATACGTTAGGGTTTTATAACACATTGTATTAGCTACAAGACAAATTTAAAGAGAACCTACAGTCTCTAGAGCGCATGCTTGGACTTTGTTTTGATTTTGACGATACGATACATTCTGTGACTACTCACATGACGCAAATTCCAGATGACATCACCAGCAGCACATTCAACGGATGTTTTCTGCAGTAAGTGGAAGGTAACCTGGCATTCCATCGTGGTCACGTGAGTCTCACAAAACATTGCATGCGCAGAAGGGACTGCAGGGTATCTTTAAAAATGCTCTTCACAGAACAGATCAGTCTTCACAAGGCCGTCAGCTTTCCCCGGGTGGAGTAGGCTCGAGGCAACCTCGTTCCAGGGGGCAGAAAGAAGAGAGAACCTGGGAGCGAGGTTGGGCTGGAGGAAGGCTGAGAGTCTTTATATCGATTAAAAATGTATCGGGGCGGTAGACTGTTTTTAATATTCTTGTTTCACCGTTACGAAAACTTAGAAAAGAACATTTGTAGAAGTATTAGTTGTATCACTGAAGATATAGTTAGATACAACTCGGGAAGCCACTTATGCCCACCAAATAACCGCACTTTTCTTTAATATTTCAATTTAATTCTCATATTCTTCTCGGAGCATTTGCTAGTGACTATTTCAAGAATATCCCAGGGTTAAAGTCAGTTATTAATGAATGGCTTTTTCTCGGACTAATTTTCGGAAGGTCTTGATATTCTGCGTCTTAGAGTGATTTCAAAATTCAAAAATCCCTAAAACAAAATTAAAAGGTCATTGTTAAATTAAACTTGTAATCAAAATTAAACCAAAGAAAACCATGGAATAGAGCAGTTTTCAATTGAGTGTGGTAAAACCAAAACCAAAGTAATTACTCTGACCAATCACAGCAGTCGTAAACAATCCAATGAACCAATCAGAGCTCGAAGCAATTACATGTCGGCGGCGCCAAGCGCGGGAAAACGCGTGCGAGCAAGTCACCATTGGTTTTGGTTTTACTTTTGATTGGTCGAGAAAGTGGCGCGAGATTTTTTAGCCGATCACAAAGCGTAGCAATGAAAAACCAAAGAAATTGTGTAATTACTTTTCACTGCTCTAAGTGTCTAACGGTGTCTATTTGTCTAATTTCAAGGTTTGTCTATGTGAAACCACTCTGGTGGATGGTTAGGTTTTTATTTGAATTATTTTTTTCTATCCAATTAAATTTTGTGAAACAAAAAAAATTTGGTGAGTCGAGAAGTAAAAACAATACACCATCAGCAGGAGCCATATGGCTCCTAATCATTAGTCAAAAGCAAAGCTGTTAAGCCGTCAAATGCATATTTAATTAGTACCCTGAAATCTGATTGCTTTTCGTACAGTAAAGAGCATCCTTTTTGAGGAACATAAAAGAGTTTGATTCTTTTCAAACTTTCATGGTAATTAATTGATGTAAAAAAATATGAAATATTTAGTTTGAGGAAAACTTTGTCTTTGCACCTCATTCTATCTTATTTTCACGAGTAGTAGTTAATTCTCGTGATATAGAAAACGCGAAAATAAAGGCTTTCGCAAAATTTAAATCCTTTGAGTTGTTTATACTTTGCCCCTTACTATACGAGTGTCGGGGCCAGGCTGATAGGCGAAGGAGGATTAGGGGACGGGAAAGAAAACATTTATCTTTTCCCCGTCCTCTCCATACCCTCTCTCGCTCTGCTACCTGCCCGACGTTTTGCGAAACCAAAATGGCGGCCTAACACTCCCACAGCGAAAAACCCAAGCTGCACTGAGATTAAGAGTCGCCCCAACCTCGTTCCCAGGGTCTTTCTTCTTTCGGCTCCCAAGAGGGACCCTGGGAACGAAGTAGGATTCGCCCCATGTGAGCTAATAAGAATAGCCCTGCCTCTTCAGTGTTGCTTTAAAGATGTGGAATAAATGGGCATTGGACTACAGAGCCCGCTTATCTTCACAGGTTACGCCAAGGAGTAAATTTATCCCTTAAGTTACTGTAATAAATTTCTTATTGTTATCATTTATTGCATAAAAATCTGCATTTCGGTAGAAGAAAACACAAACATGTTGTCCCTTTCCTACAACGTCCTTTAATAGCGAAATCCGCCTATTGAAGTCATTCCTAGAAAACGAAATGCGAAGATAAGCAAATGAGTAAACCAGAAACTAAAATCTGGAATCCAGCCCTTTTGGAACCCGGAATCAACTGAGTGGGAATCCGGAATCCAGTAGACTGTCTCAGATTACCATGGGGCGATCAAGAGAACTCAGAAGAAGAACTGGTGGGACTGACAAAGAAAGGCCTAAAAACCAAGTTTAGAAGGTTGCGTTTACACCACACTTTTTGGGGGACCGGACCAATTTCTAATCCCCAGAGCCACGCGGATTTTTACTGCGCATGCGATCCGCGAAGTTATTATGAATGCTGACGAAAGAAACGAAAAAACTGGTCCGGACCCGTGTTTTTTCGATTTTGGGGTCATAGACGTCTATGGCCGCAAAACCTGAAACAACAACAACATCCTTTATTTATGCACGATATAAGTTAAAGCAAAAATCTTGCTTGTGGGGTCGGGTACGGACCAATCCCAAAAGACGTAGTACGTGCGTAGAGGAGACCCTGGCTAAACACCACCACACTAAAGGGTTTTGCTAATGTGCGTCCCTCAAAATATTACGTGCATCTTCTCTCACAACGTCGACGGCGTAACAAAATTACTAGATAAAAGCCTTGTGTATCACCGCCAGTTTACATTGGCCTTTTGCAACCGATGCGTGCTTGGTCTCACGGTTGAGAAGTTGTAAAAAAAAAGCACTAACTTGTCTTGCATTTCTTGGCTAATCCCGAATCGAAGCAGCAGAGGAAAACGAGTCTACGTGCTGAGGTTAAGTGACCCTATTAAACGGGCTAAAACGTTACTTCCTTCCTCTGCATGTCCAAAACAAGTGTCACACTTGTGACACATGTGGGGTTATAGCAGGAGTAAATTACCTCAAGACAGTTCAACATTTGCCTCTAGTATAAACCAAGGTTTTATCTGTCAAGTGCAGCAAAAATCTCAGTTCTCTTGATTTGGAATATATGTGTTTTTTTTCAAGCCCTCCTGTGGGTTCGTCACGCAATCTTTCAGAAGTGTTTAACGGAAGGAAACTGTAACAAGCTAAAAGAACATGTGCGTGGGAGGCTAATTAGCCAACCCCATTCTTCTTTTTTTAAAACATTTTGAAAATCATGAAAGAAAATTCTGAAAGATTTATTGGATCTGAAAGTCGGACTCCCTCAAACGGCTGAAAATCGAGCCTAACTATACCTGTGATGGCTGTGATCATAGTTCGCATCTGGAGTCCGAGTTCTGCGTCTCTCCCTCCCCTTCCAGATCAATTCTTTCAGGCTATTGCGCGTTAGCACTCCATTCTTACCCCCATACCCCAGTTTTCTCGCTTGTTTCTTTGCCTGGTTTAATGCTCATTTGAATGGATGGGTGTCTTTTTTTAACTGGGTGCCATGAAATCTCAAAAAGGAGAAAAACATCAGATAACATCAGAAAACATAGCATTTAAACGGTAATGCCCCCACCCTCCACCCTCTCTTCATCTCCTTCTCCCTCTCCCCCCACCCATTCCCCGTCTCCCCCCACCCCTTCCCCCTCTTCCGCCACCCCTTCCCCCTCTCCCCCCACCCCTTCCCCCTAGAAACGCTTAAACGCCTGATCGAGGGATGCAACCTGGCCTGCTAAAGCCGAGGAACAAATGATAAATTCTCTTCTTTTCTAGACTGTGACTTTTGGCATTTACATGCAGTTATGTGTTAACAGATTTCCCAAGAGTGCATGGAAATTTCCAAGGATATTGTGTGGCCCTTCGATATGATACGTAGGTAATCGTTTGATCTCCGATCTATTACTTTTTACGCCAATAACACATCTGTTTGCGGAATTCATGCCTGGTTGCGTTACTTTGCATATTGTGATTTCCATATAAAGTCCCTCCCACCTTTTGGTCGAGCGGGTCGGCAAGCATAATTTTGTTCTAGAAGCGCTTCTTTTTTTCGGCATAAGTACTTCGCTTCGCTTGGAGAAAGTTCGTCGTCAAGATGGTCTGTCTTTCGCCGAAATTGTACTTTTTCATTCTCCTGTGCACATGGATTTCTTGCCAGTTTTTCGTTCCTTCCGATTCCCACTCTCTGTTTAGATTTAGACGGGTTAGTGAGTTTTAATTTTAATAACATATTTTTACTTATTTAGAATGCTGTTATCAAATATTAACTTGGCACATCGTACTTTCTCGCTGTATTGTTGAGCGTTAAAGTCGAGTTGTCACCTAATTTTCGCTTGACTTGAGTTATTAAAAAGTCATGTCTTCTCACTCGTTCCTTTTAGGCGGCGGAGTCTTCTTCTGCAGAGAAAACAAACGGGACGTCAAATAACACAAAACCAGAAGCAGAAGATTCGTGCTCAGAAAATAAAAATGGAGTTTATCCCTGTTCATCGACGGTAAGATAAACTGAATTTATCGAGATTTGTTTTTTAGAGAAAGTCAAATTGCTTAGTAATTTTGCAACGTTCAAGAGTATGTCCGCCAATTTCATCGTATTTTGCATGAACTAATAATATTAGCTTGATATATTTCTTCGCGGGATTGTGTGCTGAGCGGAGCACAAAGAATATTTTTGAATAAGTGAACGATTAAAATAATATAAGCGGATGATTTCCACTATTTCGAAACTGAAGAACTTGCATTTAGGAAAATTTTAATGTGGCCGACAGAGATATATTCATTTTGTGAAAGAAAAGTTTGTAATATTTTAGGGTGTTTACCGCCAAATTTAGCTGTACATTTATTTCTTTGTATGTGGCAGCGTGTAAACAAAATTATGGTAATCCCGCACGCCCTTTTCAAGTCCTCTTTTAAAGTTCCTAGTTAAGGTCCTGGTTAATGGATATAAAATCAAATAAAGAGTTAACGATGTGGGGTTTCATTGCGTATTGATTTCAATGTTTGCGATTTCTAAAATTTCGTGAAAAGTCTATTTATGGGTCCGTCGATTCATGGTCTGCTTCACACCTGTTAGATTTACTTTGTTTTTATATCTCTGCAAATATAAGTCTTTTTTCTCTGAAGCAAATTTGTATCTGCAACTGAAAGTCTGTTGGCTTTTCATCTCCGTAAGGATTTCGTAATTTCTGAGTGACATATTATAAACACGCCAAATAGAAACACGCGAATTTTAAAAAACTTTATTGCTATGATTCTTTCGGCGGCATTAAAAAGGTATGTGTATCGAAGCATAAAAATATTGTTTTGCAGTTGAAGGGTGTTGGTTTCTAGATTTTGCCTTCTATTAACTCTTAAATATATTGAGAAATCTGAGAATGCACGCTGAGAATTCATGCACGTTTTAACGTGCTGACAAGCAATAGATTAGACGTGTGAACTTCAAAAGATCAAAAATCGTCCGGAAATTTTGAAGTCTGTAGACATGTCACGGCGTAGCAAGGACATGCAAAATAAATGACGCGATTTTTGTCACGACTCTTTTAGCTTTTATTTTCAGTTGTGCTTTTTGCAGGTGTTTTTTAATTCAGTATTTTAAAGAAGCTAAAATTAAAAAATTGGAACAGCGGAAAACTCGAAGCTTTTCAAAGCCACTGAACTGGAACTTTGCTAGAATTTTATTTTTTCCAGCTCACTGATCAAGGCGTCCTTTAGAAGAATGCAGAAAGCTTTTTCTTTGATATGCAAATAGCTGTTTTGGCTTCTTCAAAACGAGCGCCACTTAAATTCTGCTTAGAATATTAAACTGAATTCTGTGAATCACTATAAAAAGGTTGTTTTATGAAATACCCCAAAATCGCATTTGTTTTAAACAAAGTTTAGTCCTTTTTAGTTCTCACTTGTCCATTTCCTGGCCAAATTAATACTGCATCAAAATTTAATATCTTTAGCGTTCCATTGCACTCAATCCATTTAAAAGCCATTCGGCTTGGCGTCAAACTTTAAGCTTGAATGCACAATTTATGAATGGTCAATTGTTCATGGTTTTAAAATTTAAATGCCTAACAGTTCTTGAACATTCCAGTTTTTGTTGTGAAATAGTTGTTTGGGCTAACACACCCAAGCCAAGCCAATAATAACAATGCAGCACTTTGTGGTAGTTTGTGGGGTGTATATATTTTTGGCATCAGCATGCATGCAAAAAATTTAAATGACTGTTTACCAAGTTTTATGTACACTTTTGAAGTTAAAAAAATCTGTCAGAAATAACTAAGCCATTTTTGTCGATATTAACCAAACATTAACTCGATGTGCTAGAACAATACTTTGTATATTGTTGCTGGTAAATAAATATTAAAATCAACATTCCAAATCAGTTTTCATGAAGTTAAACCTTATTGTTTGTTAGTTGAAAGTGATTTTTATTGTTAATGCAAACAAAAATCAAGAGAATTTAACTGTATTGAACAAGTATCTGAAAGTAATTTGGGAGAATATATAAGCAGACTATAAAACTATATTACCTTTCTGATTGCCATATTATAGTTTACAACAAGTATGGTACCATTTTGTTACAAAAATCTCACATCATAACAACCCAGCTTTAAGCTGCCCCTCCTTCATAAAAATTCCATTTAATGTTTTTTCCACATCACTTACTCACATCTACATGCCCCGTGAAACAAAAGACAAGTTTTTCCACATCATTGATCACCAATCAAATCACAAAGAAAGATAAGTTTTTTTTTGCTTTCACTGTCAATACTTAGAGATAATTAGCAGACTGGGTGATTTAAATTACGACTTGAATAATAATTTTTTTCTTATCAGGGTGCAGTGAACTATAGTTTATAATATTGGGCTTGACAATTGCTCTGGAGTACTGGCTACCTTCTAATACATACTCCTGTTGTCTGAATGCTTTTTAGAGAGAGGTTTTCGTGTTAATAACACTAATCTAAGGAGTTGCTTATTTGAGGGATTGGAGGACACTTAATCAAAATAATGAAGGGTTCACTGAGCCTTGCAATTGACTAGAGCATTCTATTCAGGGGGGGGGGGGGGGGGGGGCAGAAAACTCCAAATCGTTTTATGCTATGGAAACAAGAGATACATTATAAGCATGTTGGTGCTACAGTAGCTAACGTATATATATTATAGGATGTGGGTTGAAGGCTATCTTTATTCTCCTCTGACTTCTCTGCTTCATTGCCATACCTTAGCCTAATGTTAATACCATTTTTAGTGCAGCCAGAGCAAGCTACTCAGCTTGCTAACATCTTTCAAGATCAAAAAGGCTTTTTATCCTGTGTGGCTACTATAGAGGTGATAATTCTCCATTGAATCATAAGTTTTTAAAACTTGTAATCACACGTTACTTTGCAGATATCCGGTAACCTACTGTTGATGGTGTTTTATGGTGCTATTCTTGGTGTGGCAGCAAAATGTATCTCTGGTAAGTTTCCAAATTAATAACATTTAAATCACTGTAAGAACGTGATCCCCAGAGATAGGATAGGGAGTGTTTTATTAATCACCAGCATGCTTTTCTTATACCCTCTGGAGAAGGGTATGGAAGAAGGTATGGATTGGGTTTTGGTTTGGATCCCCTCGCCCCTCCCCCCTCCCCTCGGACCCCTCTAGAAATTCCACTTAAGGACGTTCGCGCTAATTGTTTATGCGCATCCTTACTGCGCATGCAATTCATGTTGCAACGCCATGCTACGTCACGCATGAGCGTGCGTGCAAGAGAAGAAATCTAAGCACATAAAGGGCTGGTAGCCGTTTTGTTAACTTTGCTTAGATTTAACTCACTTGGATGGTCGGTGACCCCCAATTTTTTTTTTTGATAGATAATTTTCTTTGCCAATTCACGACAGATTGTAAAAAAATGAACAAAAAATCAATGTAGGAAGTTTAAATTTTTTCCATTTTTCTACCCGCGCGACATCAAATCCTCGCAACTTGCAGCTGTCAGAGTTTGCAAATGCTGTCGTTTACAGATTGGATTTCCTCTAGCCTGCGTCGCAAGCATTCCCGTACGAACGAATTTTTCCGCATTCTGGCCGCGCGAAAATTGGGGCGGAAGCAAAAAATCGGAGGACGGGGGTGGGAGTGGTGGGAATGAGGGAACGCTTGCCTGCAAACCCCACGATTTTGAAAAACGCCCACCGATTTGTCACGGTTGATTTCATTCGCCGATTGACAGCTTGTCAACAAATTAGCCAATTACAGATTACCGGATGTAGAATTTTACTTCCTTTAAAAAATGAAACGCTTCGTAAACGGTTGAAAAGATTCATGGAATCAATAAACCTTCTCGCCATTTCAAAACAATGCCGACTTAAATTAGGAGACATATCCGTATATTTGCTTGCTTTGACTTATTGAATCCACCACCGGTTAACAGAGCCGGTGAAATAATTCCCGCTAATAAAATATAACACAACAGCTACTCAGCTCAATGCGAATGTACTGCTGTGTTTTGTTTACGGTTATATTATTTCTAGTTCAAAATCGATCTTCGCTTTCCTCGCTATTTTCTGACTTTTCTATGGTACGAGCACTAATCATTCAGCTTCATTTCATCTTATATTTTGCTGTGACCAAAATAAAACTCGAATCGGTCCACAAATCAGACAAATGCAAATAGATCTTCCCACAAACGACACGCCACTTGGAGCTTGCCGGAATTCAACGCCAATTCAATGTCAATCAAAGCTACCACGCCGCTCCAATCAGACGCTCCGTTGTTGGGCCAACGGGTTCTTCAAAATCGTGGGGTTTGCCTGCAAGCGTTCCCTCATCTTCCCACTCCCACCCCTGTCCTCCGATTTTTTGCTCTCGCCCCAATTTTCGCGCGGCCAGAATGCGGAAAAATTCGTTCGTACGGGAACGCTTGCTACGCAGGCTAGATTTCCTCTAAAGAACGTTACCAGTTGAACGAATTTGCTTAATAGACCTACTCATAAAATTTGGCACAGAAAATTGCATTTTAGAGATTCATTAACAATATTTTTGGACTAACAGACATTGGGGCCATATCGAGTTGGGAAGGCCGATTTTTCGAAATTAGGGTCACCTTTCAGATATCTTATCACCGAAACGAAGTCGGTGACCCCCCATTTTTTTTTTTGCATTTCTGATACGATAGTAACTCATTGCCTAACTGCAGCAAAAGTTTTATAAAAAAATCAATGTTAGAAGATTTTCGCGCGAACGTCCTTAAGTTTCATACTTTCCTTTTAAAACCTTGGCATTTGAGACCCCACCCCCTTCGGAATTTACAATAACCTTCCATGGAGGGTATGGATATTTTCTGGAACCACACAATATAAGTTACAAGATTAATGTCAGATTTCAAATCGTGCACAGGAAAGATTTCACTGTTATGCAGTGTTGTTTAACATTTTAAAATAAATTTATCTTTACTACTTAACAGATGGTGCTGAGCTTTTGCTGGATCTTGGATGTTCTCCATCACTGATTGGTAAGTTTTAAAATTCAAATTCAAAGAGAAAAAAAGAGTAAAGGAGAATATTCATCAAGAACCTTTAATTTGTTTTTCTTGCCAGGTGGTATTGTCCTTCCCCTACTGGGTGCAGTACCAGACTCCGCTATCATCATCGTATCTGGACTTGGGGATGATGCACAGACCAAGCTCTCAGTTGGCATGGGGTAAGATTTCATTCAATCTGCAGTGTTCTTAGTTTTGTTGTTCTGTTCCCGCCCGACCAGGCATTTACAAAAAGTAATGTGATACATTGTTTGTTCAAGATTAATGCAGTATGAGAGCATTGATAAGGCTCAAAACCAAACTGACATGTCTCTGAGTTTATTATTATGAAACTCACCTGTAATGTTGGCCTAGTTTGCCCTTTCTGTATAAAAATAAATAGCTAATAATTCATATTCCGTTTGCAGGACATTGGCAGGTAGTACCATCATGTTGTTGACAGCTGCGTGGGCTGGCAGCGTTGCCATTGGCAAATGTGACCTCAATGCTTACGGTGAAGCTATTGAAGGCAGCGGATATGGAAAGATCAGCTGTAATAAACAAGTAAGCCATTATCACTGTGTCAGATTTTTTTCACTTGTGAACCAAGTTGAATTCCTTTAGGTGAAGACCACCTCAGGGTTTTTGTTAAGGTTTGCAATAACAGGGACCAAATTGTGAATAACGGGGGCCATTTATTGGCATGCAGACCCAATTCAGGTATGTGCAGTAGGGGATCTCCTCACCCAGAATGTTTTTGAAGTCCAAAGTGTTGTGCATTTTAGGCCATTTCTGACCAATTTGGGGTTTTGTTTTAACTGCTATAAAGAGGCATTAGCAACAAAGCACATTTTTGTTTCACTCATAATAAAGATCAAATAGCCCATCAACTTTAATTAGCTATTCTTTATTCAAATATCTCAGCATTTTTTCCTGAGAAATAGCCGCAGTACAAGAACATAAATAGCGGAGTAAAGGTCCTGGTTTCCCTGCTCTAACAAAAACCCTAGCTGCACATGTAAATATTTGTGGAGAAAAAATTGGTCCCAAGTGGCCTAGGATTTGTAAACAGAGCTTCACCTGAAAGCTACATTTGTATACCTGCCAATTTTTTCTGAGTGATAGGCGTGAGAATTTTTTCGTGGGAGTGCCAGGATTTACGAAGAGAACCCGATCTATTCCGAAGAATTCGAAAGTTTCCATGGACCTCAGACCACTGTTTAACAACATCCAGCTGTAATGTTATTGTAATGTTCAGAACGATAAAAGCCTACAAAAAAAGTGCCATATTTTCATGGACGTAACTATATTTTTAATTGGACCATGCGATCAGTTAAGGCTGATAGCTCAAATCTGTTAGTCAGGCGTGAGAAACTGCTCCGTAGGCGTGAGATCGGAGTTTTGGACTCACAGGCGTGAGACTCACACCTAAGGCGTGAGACTAGGCAGGTATACATTTATTAGAATTTTGTAACAGCAACAGTTATAACCCTTTCAATCCCAGAGTCAATATTATGTTGAAGACATGTAGTGAAGTTCTAACTTTGATTCTGTGACAAAATCCTATGGTGTGACCATTCATATGAATCCTCTTCAGCAGTACTTTTGCATGGTGCTATTTGTTCCTCAGTATTCTGCAAAATGAAATGTGGGATTTTTTCTTGAATTTTGCAGATTTTTGGCACTGTTTGAGAGTTAAGGATTGATACTCCAGTATACAGCATTCTGGATATCTTGCCAGTCCTGAACTTATGTTGTTACTTTTACCACTCTTTACTTGGTAAAAATATCCTCATTGAAGAAATACAACGAATGACTAGCATACATTGAACTTTAGTGTAAACCGAGTTTGGTTTATATTTTTTAGGGTGTGACCATCCTACCCAGTGTCAAGACAGCTGTTGGAATTATGTTGTTAACATCTCTCTCCTACTTGTAAGTACCAACCATATGTTTTGTTATAAAATGATTACTGTTGCATGGAGTAGTAAATATTGCTTGCTTTTAACTTATTGTTCATCTTAAGAATTTTCACTTGAACAAAAAAATCACCAATTGAAAGGAAATGACTGATTAAAGATCTCACTGGCATTTTATAGCATTGTGCAAGGTGCGGATTGGCATTTTGGCCCACACAACTTTGGACCTCAACCGGAGTATGTGCGCAAGGCTGCTCTGGCCACCATGATCATTTGCTTCATCTCATTTATAGCCTATTTGGTGTTTTTGGTAAGTATCTTTATTGCATACAATGTACACTGTATAGCTGCATTAATTTCACTCATGTACACATCTGTATATGATGTGATCATCAGCCTTTTTCTGAATCAGCTTGGCTGATCCAGTATGTAACTATAAGGCTCTACATGTATTTCAAAGTTCACCCATTCTACATGTATAGCATTATAGACCTAGATGGGTCTTATTCATTGATGTTGGTCCTAGTCGGTAGTCGTGATATGAGATTCTTTTGTTGCAAATATTTCATTTTATTTGCTGTTGCTACAAATATTTCATTTTATTTGCTGTTGCTACAAATTTTCCCATGTTGCTTGTCACAATTTACTCTGACAGGGCCTTGACTATCTGCAGCAATTTTGCTAGTTTTATTGTATCTTTTCCATTTCTACCTTGCCGTGGACTAGTATTCCATCCAGGGGCAAGTAGTAATACTTCTATATCTAAGAGACTTTGCATTACAGCAGGCAATAATTTAAAGCAGCAGTGCCAAAGAGCCACATCGCAGTAGCTTGTGATTTTAGTAAGAGATTTATACTGTAGGTTGCATAATTCCCAGATGCAATGGGATCTTGTGCAGTATTTCATTTACATCATTATATATCGCTCTTTTGTTTTCCTGAGGACAGCCACTATCATTTGTCTGTTTTATTATTTCTTCTTAGTTCGTTGACAGCAAGTCAGCCCAGATGAGAGCCGATAAGCATCGAGCAGAAATGTAAGTTTATATTTATTTATGCAATATACAATATTTATCTATATATATTATTTAATATAATATTGATTTATTTATCGAGAGCCTTCTACTAAAAGCTGTGTGATGTCCTTGCTGTTCAAGCTTCTTGCTGATTTTTTTTGCACTTCTGTTGATGTTAGTTTGGGGGAATTTGGTTGTACATAAAAAAGTATTTGATTCCCTATTTTAAGTCAATGATTTCTTAATTCTTACCACTTGCTGAAAGAGAAGATATAAGATCATGTTAATTGCATGTAATGAAAACTTGCTTGTTTTTTGTTGGCAGGATGCAGCGAAAGGTGTTACACCGCTTTGTGATGATGGCAAAAAGATCATTGCCGTCAAGTGTTGGTGATAAGACGGATGCTATGTCTGCTGAAGATAAAGCTGCCCAGGAAGGTACATGTAATTACCAACTTTTGTTTCCCACTCTTGAGATTTGCCGGAGTCTTTCACAGGGTCGTATCTCTAACTTTATTTTACTTTAATTTATAGTTTTACTCCCAGAATTGAGTCTCTGAGTCTGAAAAAAAAATCAAAACTGTGACCATTCAAATAAAAGCTCTTCAGAGCTAGCAGTTCCTGTGGTGCTGTTTATAGTCATTGCTGTACAAGGTAGTTCTAACTTTTGAGTCTGTGAACAAAACTCCGAAGTGTGACCATTCAGATGAAAGCTATTGAGCAGTACTTTCCTGTGGTGCTGTTTAATATGCCGAACAAGCCATAATTTTGGAGCGATAAAAATCCTAAAGTGTGACACTCGGCCCATTCAAATGAAAGCTATTGAGCAGTTCACTTTCATTTGATGCTGTTTGTTTTTTGTTATTTTGGTAAAAAAAATTCATTTTATGATCTAAGGCCTTTTTGGGAGTGAAATGGTTATAAATTAAGTGTTGAATGTTTTCTTACAGCTCATGTCCAGAAGAAGTATTTCAAAGCTTGGCGTCTGGGCGCAGCAATGGACAAGAAACCTGAACCATCGGAGACTGATCCTATTGTACCTAAAGAAGTGCATGGTGACAAAGAGGTATTAATATCAGTCAAGAATTTGTTGTTTGTCAAGACTGAAGGATTTTCTCTTTTCCTGCTGCAGCAGCTTTTTGTGACTAATACTAACAGTACTCCCTTGTGCATGCTAAATAACAGCGCTAACAAATGTAATGCGCACTTACCTTAATCTCAATATATAAGTGAGATAATATGTGCACTTTGATGGATTGAAAGCTATTTACCATAATTCTATGGTAACATAGAAAATTGTTTTTGTCACTTTGTGTAATATATAGAAAACTCTTTCTGTGTTTCCATTCACTGTAAGTACTTATGACTAATTGTCACATGTACACTCAAGTGAGTTTGAAAAAACTCGACATAGCTATATGAAAACACTATTTTTTGTGCTCCCAAACTTCCACTTGCGTTATACATGTACCATCAGCCATAACTCTTTATAATTTAACACATTGATACACTGCCCAAATATGGTCAAAAAATTATCGATATACACTATGTCTACATGACGTATATGTTGTGGTTCAAATTTTTCCTTGGTTTAAAAATTTTCAATGAAACCAGTTTAATTTTTATTTTCCTTTGTCCTTGATTCATTATCATAATCTAAGACAAAGGAAAACAAAATTTAAACTGGTTTGAAAATTTTCAAACCAAAGAAAAATTTAAACCACAACATTATATATCCAACGATGGAGGTAAATTTCACATTTTGACAAGAGAATGCAAAAATGACTGACCGGCCTTGATATTTTTTCTTCAAACTGTGCTTTGTTAGCAATGTGTTGAATTATAAAACTATTATTGCGCTCAAGCTTGCGTGATATCACCTAATTTTAGCCGACTAAGAATTAGGCAATATCACGCGCGCTTTCACGCTATAATAGTTAAATACAAACACGGTTTTCTATTTCTTAAATTTAATCTCTTTTAATTTTTTGTCTGCAGTGGTTTGTTCACATCCAACTTATTATGTTTGGAAATTCAATTTTATTAATCCCTCCTCCTTCTGGTGTCAAAGTTTTAGCAGTGTAATGGGGCTCCAACTTTCAAATCTGTGGGCAAAATTGTTAGCTTAAGTGTAAGTCACCATCCACAAGAAAATAAACAAGAATGTTGTCCTCCTAAACATGCCTTTTTGCACCAAACGTAGTGCGTATTTACTATGTCAGCAGAGATGTTCAGTTAAGTTGAATTTTTGCATGCGAGCACACACAAACTGAATACTTCTTGAGAACCACCTTTTACCTTTTGAATAAGTAGTATGATGTTGTCCAATTAAGTGTAAATATATATTTATTGCTTACAAAACTTGGCAATGGTGGTAAGGGGTTAAAATCTGGTGGCAGTTCTATTAGAGAGGGGCCCAGGGGACCCTGACTCTTGCAAATTTTCAGTCTTAAACAATTTCTCCCTCCTCCTATTCCCTCCAGTCCCCCCCCCCCCCCCCCCCCTCCCCCTACTATGGATTTTGAATCCGCTGCTGAAATCTGTTCTTTTTCTCACTTGCGACATGACAGGAACTTATCCGTCGTGATTCATTTAAATTAGAAGAGGTGAGTTAATGTTGCATGGCTGTTGATACAATTAGTAATTAGTAATTGGACTGAGTGGAGTACAATTCAGGGAGTAATTGGGCGAGTCATTTCAAATCGGCCGAGCACGAGGATGATATGAAATTATGAGCACGATGACCCCTGAATTGTACAACACGAAGTTTAATTGCTAATATTATCAATCGCATCAATAACAAAATTCAAGGTTAAAAAGTCTATGTGAAGTTTTTTTGTACTCAAAACATCAAGGGCATTTACTATCAGTCTGAAAGCAGGAGGAAAACAGTGAAAAAAAAAGGAACCAATTTAAGTGCACCTGATTGATGTGCGTGCAATGTAAGTGTCCAATTACAGCTATCCAATTACAAAAAGTTGTAAAAAAAAAAAAACAACAGAAAAACAGTGTAAAATAGCTGAAAATTTGCAAGATTCCTTTCACCATTCTATTTACAAACCTCTCCAACATACTTAGCTGAGCAACAGGCTTATTATTAGAAACAAATATTAGGTTAACTTTGTAATTTTTTTGAAGTTTTAATCACCTGAAGAAGCTTACATAAAAGTAATATCATTTTTTATGAATTGCCATCATTAAAAATATTTTTTTGCTAGTAGTGAGAGGATAAATAAGAGATAATAAAAAAAAATATTGAATATTTGAAAAGAAAGCTTTTTTCTCTCACAGTATGTGTTAATTACTTCCTTCATCAACGAATAACATTTTTACACGTAATCCAAAGTAATGGATATTCTAAATAAGTTAAAGTGCATTAAATTAATTGTTATCAATAATTAAGGGAGATTATCTGTAACCATATTCAGTGCAGTAATCAGCTAATGCACCCTGGTAAGCTGCATGTAATGAATGCTCTTTATGATGCCTGATCTTTAACCTGACACTTGCAGTAAGGCACTTGGCATTTGTCAGAACTGGGGCCAATTTTTAAATAGTTTGCCATTATTTTTCAGACGACTCACTCTAGAAAGTTGGTTTACTGACTTACAACAGACACCAATGAACCAATGCCAACAGCTACCTATGGCCTACAAATGACTTGTCGACAAAACAGAAACAATAGACTGAACCCACCAACAAATTTGATGAACAATACACCGACAGAAATGACACTAACAATGCATGGATCGAAATTCACCAATCACTGACTTGAGTCTCTACAGCCAATAACATCATGGCTAATTACTGACCAATGGCAACAACAACCAGATATGTTGTGGGTCAAAATTTGCCTTGGTTCAAAATTTTCTTTTCCTTTGTTTTTGGGTATGAAAATGTATGATAATGAGTTTTAAACAAAGGAAAGAAAATTTTGAACCAAGGCAAATTTTGACCCACAACATATATACCATCAACTGACTATTCACAATTCACATGACTCTGAAGATGACTTCTGCTCAGGTTGTTGAAATGTCAGTCAATGTCAACAACAGTTGTTTTCAGAACTACACTAACCCAGATGATCACAACCAACAGACTACTGAATGATACTCCTGGGTTCAAACCATTTACAATGACCAGCCAGACAGGTTAATTCGATAATAATATCATCATTTTGATAGACTTATAGCACTAGGCTCACAAAAAACTCATTATGTTTACGAAAAAAACAATCTGACCAGTCAGTTCTGACTGCAGGGGTGGATACAGGGCGTAGATTGGGTGGCTAGCCTCCCCTGTTTAGACTGTCAGTTTAAACAGTTTCCTTTTTAATTGCAACAATGAAGAATGTTATAGACTTAGGCATATACCCATAGCAACCCCCCATAAAAAAATCCTGGATCTGCTTCTTGACTCCGTTAAAAAATGTTAATCTTAGTTATTAAACCATTTATTATTTATTTATTTAAGCAGTGGTTGATCGATAAGAGTGTAGAATAGTCTATCAAGCTATCAACTCAGAACATTTTACAGAGCCTCAAAATCATCAATTTTCAAAGTGGAGTCTTGGAATATTGAACATGCCATCAAATTTTTAATTTGGTTCTCCTGCTTCACAAATCTTGCCCCAGTTTAGTTTTGAAACAGAACTCACTGATATATATGCTGGGTATCATTGTATTGATCATGATTTTTTTTTACTTACAGGAAGAAGAGGAGGAAGAAGAGAGCACCACTCATCTGACCATTAAATGTGTGGCTCTTCTTGTTGTAGGGGTTGGTTTGGTAAGTAAATTAACCCTTAAACTCCCAAGGGTGCCAAATATCAAACTCCAGGAAAATTACAATTTGTTTCATATTGAAAAACAAATGGAATCATGTAAAAGTACTGCTGATGAAAGTTAGAAATACACCACATGTCTCCATAATATTGACACTGGGAATGAATCAAAGGGTTAAACAACAACACAACTCTGATTGGTGGTTTCATTCAAATAGAAGGCAACTGTTAGCATAGCTCCTATATGTACTTCGTTTTGCACACACTCAAACAGGGATGTAGCTAAAGAGCCAGCTACTCGCTTAAATTTCACCAGCTGAAAGGGAACTTATCACCAGCCAAACTTTCACTAGAAAACAAAGACTTGGGGTGATTTTGAAGGTGCACAAGCCAGAAAAACCGGCTGGGTTTGTTAATGAGCCTGCTAAGTGTATTCTTAGCTACACCTGTGCTCAAATATCAGCTATCAACTTATATTGGTACTGTTTACACTTAAGAAGAATTTCCACTGCCATCTAATTTTTGCCTTTTAATGTGAAACAGCTTGCATAGACATAAAAAGTTGAGCACTGCAGTTGAACTTTTACATTTATGCAAGGTATCCATACATCGTTTCTTGTTTTATTTACACACATAAAGTGGGCACAAACAAAACTTAGAAAATGTAATATTACTGTTTGTGAACTAACTTTACTGTTAACAACCTAGTGTTTATTATTTACAGTTTTAATTAATTTTGGATGTTTTTTTATACTAATATAGGTAACAATTTTTGCTGACCCAATGTGTGATGTACTGAGTTCATTGACAAACACAAAGAACCACTCTTACATTCCAATCTCGTGTAAGTTACTTTACATTTGTGTTCACTCTTCTTGGTTCGTAATGTTTATAAGTGCATTAAATCCAGTACTCCAAATGTTAGTTGTTTTATGTTGTCATTGGTCAAAGTGGCCTTTATACAATTAAATTGCACACTCTAAATCCCCCCCCCCCCCAAGCCTTGTTCAGTTAAACAAAATCTCTTTTACATTTTACACTGTTTCTGCATGGGTATTATTTTCAACTCTATTGCTTTGGGAAGTTTACAATTCCTAAACAAGGCTTGGTGGTAAAATTAGCTAGTGTGACATAAACATGCATATATAAGGGCTATTATGTGACCCTATAGACCAAACACAAAATCTACATTTCCTCTAGATGAAAGGTTCATATGTTTCAAATTTAACAAGACTAAGATAGGTCAATTTATTAATTAATTTATAAAATGTTTGCCTATTAATTCTGTTTTAATAACTATAGTCAGTTTTGAGCCAGTTTTATAGGAATATGCCTGGTTAAACAAATGTCAGATCTTGCATAACTTCAGTTAATGAACAAGTCTTGTAGAATCAGTCATTTAAACTGAGAATATATTAACTGAACTTTTATGCCTTGTAACATCCAAATTAATTTAGCTGCAGACCCACGGCCATTGTTATACAGTGGAACCCCGGTATAACAAAGGATATTCTTCAGCCCAGTACTTATAGTAAAATATATGGGCGAAAAGAACCCCTTATTACGAACTCCCGTAATAAAAAACACATTTCTCCAGTCGGCCTTGGCGCTTGTTATATCAGGGTTTACTGTAAAAGTATTGCATTTCCACACTGATAGCTTGTTAGTTCCTTTATTCCATTTGATAATAATTTTGTTACTTTTATTTAGCATTCTATGTGTCATTTGTGGTAACTCCGTTGTGCTCCAATGCCTCTGAGCTTGTGTCGTCATTGATTTTTGCCTCCAAGAAGAAGAAGGAGAACATCTCCATGACATTTGCTCAGGTAATTTTTACCATCCCTAAACTGGTTTCTTGATCATTTCACCACCCGACATCTGAATGGCAAAACAATATTGGCTGTAAAATAATTTTACCATCCAACAGAAATCAAGAGAAGTTACCTGACCATTGTTTTTTTTTGTTTACGGCAACTTATGTTAGGAAAACAAAACTAGCCAATCTTCTGACCAAACTGAACTCTAACTTACCGAAGGAATATTAGTGTTTCATTTACAATGTCAGACCCAATGTCATTTTGTAAAATATCAAAAAACAAATGGTATCAGGCAAAAGTACTGCCAAAGAGGTTGCATTTGAATGGTCACAATCTAGGATTTCATTAACAGACTAAAAGTTAGAACTACACTACATGTCTCCATAACTGACTCTAGTAGTGAAAGGGTTAAAGTCTTTAGTCATTTGACCTTCCTCTCTCAATGAGCAGACATAGTACATGTGTATGTGAACCTTTGCAGCAATGCAACCTTGAACAGGGTGGTGGAAGGGGTATAAAAGTTGTTTTAGATAGTATCTATACATTTGTAGTGAAAAAAAGAAAAGTTATTACTGTCAGTCTCAACTAGATTTTTTGCTCATAGAGTAAAAATGCAGGCAAAATGGGGTGTGGTGGGGCGTGGGGGTGGAGCTTATAATCCCAGTGTCACTGAATAGAGGATTTAAACATGAAGTTCTGATATAAAAGGAGCCTGGCCTGGCCACTCTCACCTCCAGTAGTCAATCAACACTGAAGCATTAACTGACAACAAACATACATCATTACCAAAACCATTGCTAACACAATTTGGAAAAACTTTAAGGAAGTTATATCACAAGTCTTTATGGAGGAAGCCTTTTATACCGGAACTTCCTGTTTAACCCTTTCACTCCCAGAGTCACTTATGGAGACATGTAATGCAGTTCTAACTTTTGAGTCTGTGGACGAAATCCTATGGTGTGACCATTCAAATGAAACCTCTTCGGCAGTACTTTTGCATGGTACCATTTGTTTTTCAATATTTTACAAAATGAAATTTAGAATTTTTCTTGAATTTTGATGCTTGGCACTCTTGGGAGTTAAAGGGTTAACTTGACCTTATTTTAAATCTCTCTTTTAGTTGTATGGAGCTGGAACAATGAACAACACTCTTTGTCTTGGAATCTTTGCTGCTCTTGTTTACTTGAGAAATCTGAAGTGGTACTACTCTGCAGGTCAGTAAACCCACTGATCAACATATAATTACTCCTTACAACATCTGTAAATTTTGAAGCACATAGGTGATGGGAATACAGTAAACCATCAACTAGAAGATAATAATTACTGTCTTGGTGAACAAGTAAATTATAGTGATCAACATGTAGGTTCTCCTTACAGTATCAATGCATTGTCAAGCAAAGAGGTGATGAGAATACTTTACATAAACTCGTCAGGTGGCAAAAGCAGGAGAAATGGGAAGACATTTTGCAGAAGAAAACCGTCATCATCAGTGTTTTGCAATAGAAAACTGCATATAAAGGCAACAACTGCCAACAAAGGAGCAGGAAATCCAGGACCCTTGTCTCCTTCCACTCTGTTGAAAAAATGATTTTAACACTTATATTTTTTCTCCTTTGTCTTTAGAGGTGACTGTGATTATCTTTGTGCAGTGGGTTGTGGGAATCGTTGGTTTCCGTCTGACATACAAGGTGAATTTTCTTCTTACAGTATGGACTTATTTAAGGTGCACCTAACCCCAATTTTGTTTCTCTTTTAATCAACTCAATGTACGTTGAATTTTCAATGTACGTTGAAAAGTCGAATAGTGAAATATTTCTTGTTTTTAACGTCGCGTTACTGAGTTATAGAGATTTGAATTTACAAAATGCTAATTAGATGATGTCACATCAAGACTACCATTATTTCTACTTCAATTTACAATATGCAGTTCACAGCTTAAGGATAATGAATTTAAGAAATACTAAATAAAAACTGGTAATAGTCAATTGATTTGTAAAAAAATATTACTTGCAGGTGGAAACAAGTAGTTGTATAATCAATTCTTGATTTGACGTCATCTTATTAACATTTTGTAAATTCAAACCTCTATAATTCACTAACGCAACGTTAAAAACAAGAAATATTTAACTATTTAACTTTTCAACGTCCATAGAGTTGACTAAGCGAAAAACAAAATTTGGGTTTAGGTGCACTTTAAATTATAATTTTTTGGGGGGTGGGAAGGTATCTTCAACATACCATCCCAGAGTGGGTGGGGGTGGTGGTGATACACTGCATTCAGTAAGCACCTAATGTGTTATTTTGTTGCTCTCTTCTGTAGCTGTGGTTTGGCATTGTCGTTGGTTCCCTGTATGTTGTCTCAATCGGCTTGGTGGCCCTTCTGGAAAGCAGTGCTATTGGCTGGAAGTAACTTTGTTTAGCCAACAAATCTGCGTCGCTGTTTCTGGCTAAAGAAAGAAGTCTTAATAATTAAGACTTGAAGTGTACACGCACACAAAAGAAAATTGCTTTGTTTGCAAAGCTCTTGTTCTTTGTTTGAATTTGCACAATATTTTTGTCTGTATGTCCAGGCTTTTACCAGTCAAATACTTGTAACTAGTTAAGCTTGTACCTAGATGAGACAAATCATCAGTTGTAGAAAATTATTAAATGTATGAAATGTTTTCCAAGAAATCTTGGATTCAAATGTAATGACTGAAAATGTTGTGGTCAGAGACCCAAACTTGGCCGCATAATATAATATGCACTTTGCACAAGCACATAGATTACATGAAAGATGCCTTATTAAGTTAAAATAGTCATTAATAAGTAGGATTCTATGGTAGACCCATGAAATAACTAAGAGGCCAATGTTGTAAAGGGAAAAAAGATGTATTTTCTGTCTATATTTTGTGTGATTATACACTAACACGAATATGTTTCATTAAGTGAAGCAAACTGCGGACTTGTGTTATTTGACATGTTATTCTTGTAATGTAATTGTTAAAATAAACAAGTAAATCACTTGTTTACCTTTTGTGCTGTTGGTAACATTAACGTTGTTACTTTGTAAGTACACTGACTGTAGGTGTGTTGTATCCTGTGAGGACAGCCGCCTCTCATCGCTCCCGGCCTCTAAGGGGCGTTCGCTCGAGCAGACGGAGGAATGAGAGGCGGCCGTACTCGCAGACTACATCATGGGTATTTCTGGTTCAAAACACTGCTGAAATTCAAGGAAATCAAGTGAAGAACAAACCATAATCAGTTTTTAGGGATTTTTCCAACGAAAAAAAAAATGTCCTTCAAAATGCAGGGAAAGGTCTCTGCGTGTCTAAAATTTCAAAATTTTTCGATGGAGGATTCCCATAGTGGCAAACGCCTCTGGACCTAAAAAATACTAATATGGGAACCTGTAGAAACCAGTTACCCCCCCCCCCCCCCCCCCTTCTCCTTCCCCCACCCGCTCCAAGAGTAAATTAAAACCTGACTGACTTTGTGCTGGTTAAATTGGAAACATCGAATGTTCAGGAGTTTATATGCTTCATACAACATATTTTATTCTTATTTTTTCATAGTAAGTGAATTAAATTTTGCTATCTTCTTGACCTTCTATTATGCTCGACACTGTGACTGATCACGTGGATTTTCATCTCTGGGCGGGGCTCAACTTTCTCTGATAACGGCACGGTACGGTAGCGAAGGCTAAAATTACACAGAATGCCCCGTTCGAATTTTTTTTAAAATTTGGGTTTACCTTCCTCGGATTCCTGATCGAATTGGAGATCACAAATAGAGCAAAACGGTGATAACCAGCGATATACTTCTGACACCGAGTCGAGTTTCAAATGAAGTTTAATTTCAAATAATTGCGAGGATCTCATCCTTGTATAAATCTACTAGCGTTCTATCGCGAATGTTGTTCACTTATTGGCTGCGCTACTCAATATCTATCCTGTTTTAGTATAAATCTACTAGCGTTCTATAACGAATGCTGTTCTCTTATTGGCTACGCTACTCACTATCTATTTTGTGGTAGAATGTGAGTAGCCCAATGGCGGCCGCTTCTTTGCGTTTTCGAAGTGTCTAAAGAATATTTGTTGTTAAGTTTTGAACGTCTTTTAGATTTATACTAAAACAATTAGATTATTCACTCTTGATTTCTATCGCGTGATAGCTGATTCGGGCTTCGCCCTCATCAACTATCACGCGATAGAAATCTCGAGCTCGTAATCTAAAGACACGGTTGGTTTCATTATTTTCGCTCTGGCTTATATCGATTGTCCAGGCGTACATAATAAGAAGCCAAACAATCGTTAGTGGCATCCAAAGGAGGTTCCTCGAATACCCCACACACCCTACCTACCCTACCCTACCCTCTTCTGCCATCCGGGGGCGGGAGGGGTACTCCCATATGAGTTATATAGGTATGTGCCGCTGTAAAGGGTATGGTTTTGAGGCAGTTTAGTCTGGGATAGGGTATAGTAATCAGAGAATTTTGGTCTAGAATAGGGCATCATGTTCCGCAAAACTGATCAGTTGTGTGAAGAATTTAGTCCAGATAAGGTTTACTGGCAAATGGCATTTAAAAATCGGTACGGCGGGCAGTACGGCATTTTTACTGACCCCTGGTATCTTAGACTGTGATAGTGAACGAGTTTCTGGAAAGTAGCGAGTCTGGAATAGGTCAAGGATAGGGTAGGGTTTTTCGGTGTTCAGTGTCTAGAAAAGGATTGCAAAATGCAGCGAAAATGGTCTAGTATAGGTTAAGGGTCACAGAGTCCCAGCGCCCCCCCTCCCCGGTCTACCATCCCTTCCTGCGTGCTTGAACAACCATCATCATCATCATCATCTTTATTTAAAAACACGGTAAATACATCAGGCATTAACAATTTAATATAAAACTACAACTCGATATGAAACTATGTATATAAATTAATCTTCTATAATTTTTAAAAAATAGCTAACTATTAAAGAAAAAACCTTAACAACGGCTATGACCCAAGGTTTTCAGCCAATCAGACTCGTTAATTTGACCGTCAAAAGATCTTATATTTGACTTCGTGGCACAAAGGTTTTAGTATGTTAGTCATTGTATAGGAATTTATTGTACCTGATGATTTTTACCGTGCATGTATAAATAATGATTCAAGATTAAATCAAATTCAATCCAAAATTAACATATTCCAAGGTCGTAGGAACAGACGTGACGGGAAGTGGCCGGGAATTTAATGATGCAATATTCTTGGTTCCTTCTGTATTAACGGAGCACGAATCACTGAAAACAAAAACAGAAAACAAATGTTACTCTAAAACCGCAAGACTAAAATGCAATGCCTTACAGACAATAAGTTAACTAAACTCTTAACTTTTGATGTCTGTTGATTGACGTATTGACGTAGTGACATCAAAACACGTAGGTTAACATCCGTTACGTTTGTAATGTTCGATTGTAAGTTCCCTATACTTTTTGAAATACGTGACTGATATTGTGGGAACTGAAGAGGAGCTTGATTTAGTCCGCGACTGGACTAGTACGTACTCGGTGAGATGAAGCCTTCTCACTATGAATGGATATTTATGGTGTGTTTAGCTGTAATAGCTGTATGTCAAGTATTGGGAGATACTGGTAAGTGCATTAGTGACTGTCACTTTTGTCGTGAAGAGATTTTACACTGTTTACAGATGATCTGATATTTCAGTGGAAGCTGGAGACACATCAAGAGCGCTGCCGAGCAGTTTATAGGTTTTAATCAGACTATTATATCAAGACCTGCCTACTAAATCGTGCTAAGCTTGCTGCTCTATATAATACAAGACATTGATGTATAAGGATCTATAAGGCCAAACACGGACTCGCATTACTGGCACCTAGCTGCGGCTCCGAATTATTCAGTTGTGAAAATTCATGTTTCACGAAGAAACATCGATTTTAACATACATCATTAATACATTTACATTATTAAAAGCATGATAAGATTTCTTGGACCTTGTATCTGTTCAAAGATAAAGAGCGACCCTGTCGTGGGCCTTACCAACACTATCGTTTTATAAGGGTAACGAAAATATATATTCGTTGGGGGACGGTGCTCCTGAAGTTATTGAGTTCATAGCATGTAAACTGTTTCAACTAACCTAGTAACGTACCAACATACATGATGTGAATACAGTAAATACCCACATAAAACTGAAACAGCGGATCGAGAACCTCCAGGTTGAAATTTGACCAATAAAACACCTAATATATAAGAACCAATTCAGCCTGACAAATGAAGCAGGTTTAAATTCCTATACGAAAAAATACTAAAGATTAGGCAACACTGGGGCATATCCAAGTATGTGTGCTGGACCATTCCAAACACAGCGTGTAGTTTCGGAAAACTGATATCCATAACTCCCTCACCCTGAGAAGGGACTGGATTTTCCAGAGTGAATTTGCCTAATGCCTTATTATTCAATTTAATTTATGCATTATACAGTAGTTTGATTATAGTGTTTAATTCTCTATTTTCGAATTGCCCATAATACACTTCGTTTTCCCTCAAATTTTGCTTATGTGACACATGTTATAATAGTAAGATGTTTTCGACATTCTTTTAGAAATTCTTCTCAAAGAACCTAGTGGAGGTGTAGTATGGGCGTGGCATACAAAAAGACTTATTCATAAGGGCGCAGGGGTGAGTACACATTCTGGTTCTATATAACACTGTATTTGTTTAGAAGTTGAATGACCCCAATTCTTTTCTGTTAATCTGATGCTTTTTCAACTCATGGAGTAAGAAAATGAGTTTTCAGGTGGACGATCTTAAGACATAGTTCCTTAAATTCTCTCATAAGCCCCCCTCCCTTTGAATTGTGGAGCACAAAATTATTAAGCCAAGAGAAAATTAGCTGATCATTGTCTCTTGATTAAGCTCACTCTCGTCTCAGCGAAAAACTCGATTGACGAAAACACGGTAAATTCACGTGCTGGCATTCCCATGAACTAGATAAGCCCATCTCGTTTACATTAAGCCTTCCCCTCAAACATGCTTGAATTAAACTTGTTTTGCCCATATTTTGTTAGCTAACGCCCCGCTTAACGCACGAACTTTGAGTCAGGCTCCCCCCCTGCTTTGAGTATAATACATCAATATAAGGGATCGATAAAGTGGCGAGACAGCCCAAAAGTAACCAAGAGGCATATGGGTATTGGACTTCCTCAATGAAAATACATTCAAACATATACATACGTGTGAATAAAATATTTACATTACTAAAAGTGAGCTGTACAAGAGATAGTTTGTTTACGTTGTTATCCTAAATACGAGCAGATTAACCGAAGCCGAAGCAGCTTATTTGTGGGAACTTCTGTAAAAGGCTGCGTCAACTTTCATATGCGAGGCTAAAACCTCTTACGTTTTGTTGGAACGAGTCGCGATGAGTAAAACAAATAATGATAAAACAGGATTTTCTTTCAAAAGAAATTACTTAAATTATAATTAATAAGGTAATCTTGTTTTTTTACTTATCATTTCACAAGAGAAAATGAGATCATTTTCATTTTATCTTACATTTCATTGATATTAATACTAGCAGAAATCAGAGATTATGGAGACGCGTTCGAAGGAATTTCCGGCGGAAATGAGCCCCTGAAAAAAGCAATAGGGGCGGCCAAACGGCAGTCCGGACACCAAACATTTTCAAATTTTTCTGCATGAAAGGCACAGGGAAACCAACACGAAATAAGGATTGTGTTCTTCGAACACGATTAAACTGCATAATAAAACCATTTTTAACATTTTTGTCTGTGACTGTGTTTAGTGGAATGCGCCATCAAGTGCAAACCCAAATTACGCCGTCTGTGACATAACCACAACAAAAGAACCAATTAACTGGTTGCGAACGGACTTTATTGATGCCAGTGATGCTAAGCTGCTGATCATTGAACTGAGATACATCCTCCTGAATTGTCCACAAGTTTCGTCTCCTCACTGCAAAACATCATTTAGTCTTTACGTATTTCATACGAATACTACGGAAATTCCTGCACCAGAACCATATCAAGGAACGTACCAGAGGATAGACACAATCACACAGCAGGTACTGCCTCGTCCCGGTACCACTCAAAAGTACACATATCATGCTACAGTGGCAACAAAGGCCGGAGGTGTGTATCTGGCGTTCTTAGACCAAGGAGTCTGCATGTCATTGACAAATGTCACTGTTAGCTTCAATTATTGCTCTGCGATCAGCAGTGGCTTAGTGAGATTTCCAAGAACAGTTGCCCCCGTGAATGACTCTCAACTAGTCGAACAAACAGGCGAGTGTACAGCCAACTCAGTCAGCAAAATGAAACTATCAGGTGTGTGTCTTAGTAGTGGGGAATGGAACATCACAAATGGCTTGGAGTGCTCCTGTGTAGCTGGCTATCAGCTTGCCAATGGATCTGCGTCAAATTCACTGCAATGTAACGGTGGGTAGATGCTGCCTCGTCCCCAGGTCCCCTCCTTATCCTAGCGCGGCGCGCACGGGGTTATGGGACTAATGCAATGCACTCGGTGGACCCTGTTTTCCCGCACTCGAGAAGTGAAACGTAAGGATCTCAGCGCAGACTCAGAGTATCTTGGATTTACCGGATTTACCAAGGATTTACCAGTCTGCGTATGAGTCCCTCTTAGCCGCCTGGTTCTCTATCGCGTGATATTTGATGAGGGTGAATAAGCCCTCATCAACTATCACGCGAAAAAAATTAAGAGCGCATAATCTAATTGTTTAAGAATAAATCTACTAGGCGTTCAAAACTCTTCACAGACACTTTGAGAACGCGAAGAAGCGGCCGCCGTTAGGCTACTCACTCTACTCACATTCTACAACAGAATATACAATGAACTGAATACTACGCACTCTGTGATTGGTCTATCAGAGTACAGACGCACGGCTGACGGCGTAGAAAAAATGTTTGCTTTGTTTAGACCAACATGGCACACAGTTTTGAAAATGATTTGCGAGATTATTCTGGATTGAGCAAGTACATAAAAGCCTCGAAAAATGTTTAGCAGGAGCTGATTACGAGCAAGAAAAAGAAGAAACCAAGACGAAAAGTGTTCTTGGCGACTTGAAAAATACCTAAACTAGAACAAATCTTCGAACAGTCGAACGCTGCGAGGCAAGTTCGTAATTTAACTCTTTTTAACTTTTTTGTTCATTGTATAAAACAAATAGATTCCATTTTACCGTGTGTCTGTTCAGTTATAGATTACAGAAGACGTCAAAATGTGGTAAGAACATCAGTGACACACTCGCCTGCGGCTCGTGTGCCACTTGTTTGTTCTTACCAGATTTTGACATCATCTGTGATCTATAACTGAACAGACACAGCCAAATGAAATCTATTTGTTAAATAGATAGTGAGCAGCGTAGCCAATAAGAGAACAGCATTCGTGATAGAACGCTAGTAGATTTATACTAAAACAGGATAGATAGTGAGTAACGTAGCCAATAAGAGAACAGCATTCGTGATAGAACGCTAGTAGATTTATACTAAAACAGGATAGATAGTGAGTAACGTAGCCAATAAGAGAACAGCATTCGTGATAGAACGCTAGTAGATTTATACTAAAACAGGATAGATAGTCAGTAACGTAGTCAATAAGAGAACAGCATTCGTGATAGAACGCTAGTAGATTTATACTAAAACAGGATAGATAGTGAGTAACGTAGCCAATAAGAGAACCCTGAGCATTCGTGTTGGAACGCTAGTAGATTTATACTAAAACAGGATAGATAGTGAGTAACGTAGCCAATAAGAGAACAGCATTCGTGATAGAACGCTAGTAGATTTATACTAAAACAGGATAGATAGTGAGTAACGTAGCCAATAAGAGAACAGCATTCGTGATAGAACGCTAGTAGATTTATACTAAAACAGGATAGATAGTGAGTAACGTAGCCAATAACAGAACAGCATTCGTGATAGAACGCTAGTAGATTTATACTAAAACAGGATAGATAGTGAGTAACGTAGCCAATAAGAGAACAGCATTCGTGATAGAACGCTAGTAGATTTATACTAAAACAGGATAGATAGTGAGTAACGTAGCCAATAAGAGAACAGCATTCGTGATAGAACGCTAGTAGATTTATACTAAAACAGGATAGATAGTGAGTAACGTAGCCAATAAGAGAACAGCATTCGTGATAGAACCTAGTAGATTTATACTAAAACAGGATAGATAGTGAGTAACGTAGCCAATAAGAGAACAGCATTCGTGATAGAACGCTAGTAGATTTATACTAAAACAGGATAGATAGTGAGTAACGTAGCCAATAAGAGAACAGCATTCGTGATAGAACGCTAGTAGATTTATACTAAAACAGGATAGATAGTGAGTAACGTAGCCAATAAGAGAACAGCATTCGTGATAGAACGCTAGTAGATTTATACTAAAACAGGATAGATAGTCAGTAACGTAGTCAATAAGAGAACAGCATTCGTGATAGAACGCTAGTAGATTTATACTAAAACAGGATAGATAGTGAGTAACGTAGCCAATAAGAGAACCCTGAGCATTCGTGTTGGAACGCTAGTAGATTTATACTAAAACAGGATAGATAGTGAGTAACGTAGCCAATAAGAGAACAGCATTCGTGATAGAACGCTAGTAGATTTATACTAAAACAGGATAGATAGTGAGTAACGTAGCCAATAAGAGAACAGCATTCGTGATAGAACGCTAGTAGATTTATACTAAAACAGGATAGATAGTGAGTAACGTAGCCAATAACAGAACAGCATTCGTGATAGAACGCTAGTAGATTTATACTAAAACAGGATAGATAGTGAGTAACGTAGCCAATAAGAGAACAGCATTCGTGATAGAACGCTAGTAGATTTATACTAAAACAGGATAGATAGTGAGTAACGTAGCCAATAAGAGAACAGCATTCGTGATAGAACGCTAGTAGATTTATACTAAAACAGGATAGATAGTGAGTAACGTAGCCAATAAGAGAACAGCATTCGTGATAGAACCTAGTAGATTTATACTAAAACAGGATAGATAGTGAGTAACGTAGCCAATAAGAGAACAGCATTCGTGATAGAACCTAGTAGATTTATACTAAAACAGGATAGATAGTGAGTAACGTAGCCAATAAGAGAACAGCATTCGTGATAGAACGCTAGTAGATTTATACTAAAACAGAATAGATAGTGAGTAACGTAGCCAATAAGAGAACAGCATTCGTGATAGAACCTAGTAGATTTATACTAAAACAGGATAGATAGTGAGTAACGTAGCCAATAAGAGAACAGCATTGGTGTTGGAACGCTAGTAGATTTATACTAAACCATTTTTATTAATTAGAGCCGTTAAAGGAAACTGTGTAAAAGCTAATATAGTTTAAGCTTCAACCTCGTTCCCAGGGCTTTTCCCTTCGACAGCCCCTCTCTCGAAGGGAAAAGCCCTGGGAACGAGGTTGTTTAAGTTTCTCGGTTCTTTTAGCTGAATAGTTCAGCGGCGGAAAATTTTAGGGAAAGGAATCTTACCCCCCCCCCCCCCCCCCCCCCCCCCCCCCCGAATTTACTGGCTGCTTTCAACTTTCCGAAAAACTTATCAAAAACGATATTGTTTTATCCCCCGAAAACAAAAGGCGTGAAAGAAGCTTTCTGATGTTACGAAGGTTTGAGACAAAATTTTACTTCGGAAAACTCTAGTTTTAAAATTCTAATTTATTACGAAGTCAGTAAGATGACTAAAGCCTTCCGAACAACTTTCCACCGAAACGATTCGTTGTGAGGGGGGGGGGGGGGGGGGGGGGGGGGACAGGGGGCGGGACTGGAGTACGGGAGGCGAGAGAGGAAAGGGTGGGAGGCGGGAGTTCTAACAGGGCGGAAAGCGAGAGAGAAATGCTAAACGCGGGGTGGAAGCAACGTGTAAAAGGGCGGGGGTGGGGAGAAAAAGGTACGGGAGGCGGAAGAACAGGGTACGGGAAGTGGGAGGTTCTGACCCCCTGTCCTCACACTTCGTTGGGTGCTCCTCATTATACTGATAGAGGCTTCTAGGTTTAAAGCATTAACCAAGAAATATGCTTTTTTGTCCGTAAATTAGAGTGCCTAAAAGGCTATTACAAGAGTGCAGTGAGTAATCACAAATGTCTTCGCTGTCCTACGAACTCAGCTTCTAATACGGCAAGATCAGGCTGTGTATGCAGTATTGGATTCTACAAGTTAACTGAGAAGATAGCACCTTGTAAAGGTAATGTCATGCAGGGTTGCTGACACGTGTATTAAATGTATATTGTTCTTGTACAGTGTATGGAATGTCTTTGTCACTTAAATCCTGGGTTTCAGCATATTAACAAAGCAAGAAACTGAGGAGTTTCCGTGGCTTTTAGGAATTAAGAGTCGGAAACCTAACCTGAGAAAACAGACGACTTTTCGCGGTGGCGCCACTACGGTTCCCTCCGCGAAATGACGTCTGAGAAACGAGCGCAAAAATACCGTACTGATGATGTAACGCTACCCAGATCAGGGTAGTCCTTCTGATTGGTTGAAACAATCTCTCAACCAATCAGAAGGACCACCCAGATCTAGGTAGTGTTACGTCATCAGTACGGTATTTTTGCAAATAAGAAGCAAAGGACCGCAAACGAAAATGCTGCTGGTTTACGTAGGATCTGGAGCAGATCTAGTCAGCCAAAAATAGAGATACAATCAAAGCCGTAGAGCAAGGCTGATACTACGAAAAACATTTAACGCGACAAAGACATGATAGAGCCCAAACTGAAAGCCAAAATGAAGCCGTGGACGGCTGTTTCGACCTGGTTGGGTCTCGTCAGCACGACGTAGCAGCAAAAAAGATAGAAAAACTAGCGCGAACGCCAATTCTCTACCAAATCGCACGTGGTGATGGCAACAGATGAGCTCGAATTCAAACATTTGCCAATTGACCCACGTCACAGCGGCGCGTGACCATGAGTAATAGGCAAAGAATTTGAAATATCATGTCGTTGTCGCGATAAAGAAAACGAGGATAGAGCAGTTAAGGCGTTCGCGCTAGTTTTTCTATCTTTTTGCTGCTACACCGTGCTGACGAGACTCAACCAGGTCGAAACAGCTGTCCACGGTTGCATTTTGGCTTTCAGTTTGGGCTCTATCATGTCTTTGTCGCGTTAAATGTTCTACGTAGTATCAGCCTTGCTCTATACTTTGATGGTATTTTTGCGCTTGTTTCTCAGACGTCTTTTCGCGGACCAACATGGTCAGTCCCGCTCTGACCATTAGCTGGAGTTGTTTCACGGTAGACCCGAGTTCAACTCCTCAGCCACGCTTGTAAAATAGTCACCTGGTCTGCATCCTGCCAGTTGGGATTTTTAACATGTTATGTTCAATTTTAATATTTCTTTCAATATTTGAGTGGCGTGCCTGTGAAATAGCTAGATAGCTAAGTGCTCGTCCACTATAAACCACATTTTTTTATTATTATTAGGGAACCGTAGTGGCACCACCGTGAAAAGTCATCTGTTTTCTCAGGTTATTGGAAACCTTTCTGCCCCATCCCTTCCCACCCCACCTTTCCGAAACCCATCCCCTCAAACCTCTGGGCTTCTATCTTGTGAGCAGGACAATACACAAATTATATTAGCTCTTACTTAGTTATTCAATAGACCATTTCCGAGATGCCTAAAGCCCGGGGGGGGGGGGGGGGGGTACTCGGCAAATTTTTGGGCGGGGATGTGCCGCTGGGACTCTGAGACCCTTAACCTATACTAGACCATTTTAGCTGAATTGTGCAACCCCATTCTAGACTAAACACCGAAAAACCCTACCCTATCCTAGACCTATTCCAGACTCGCTATTTTCCAGAAACTCGTTCACAATCATAGTCTAAGATGCCAGGGGTCAGTAAAAATGCCGTAAACGGCCCGCCGTACCGATTTATAAATGCCATTTGCCAGTAAAACCTTGTCTAGACTAAATTCTTCACGCAACTGGTCAGTTTCGCGGAAAATGATACCCTATTCTAGACCAAAAACCTCTGATTACTATACCCTATCCCAGACTAAACTGCCTGAAAACCATACCCTTCACAGCGGCACATACCTATATAGCTCATATATGGGAGTACCCCCCCCCCCCGGGACCTAAAGCCTCTTTTTCAAAGCGAGGCCAAGTACAAAACCATTGATATGAAAATTAGTTGTATTTGCATGCGGATAGAAACTAATATTCACATGAAAGGTTTTGCACTTGACCTCCCTTTGAAACAGAGGTTAAAGCAATTCGGAAATGGCCTATTTTGAGCATTTAAAAAAATTAAAATAATTACATTATTTTCTTCCCCTGCAGCTTTACCTCTGGCTCCACTCAAAGCAAATACAACTGTTGTCAAGGCAACGTATGTTGCCATTAGCTGGACCCGGTCACCTGATCATATCAATAAACATCTTCGATATTCCGTGGACTGCTTTAGCTGCAACTCTAGGGAAGACAAGGGGTGCAACAAATCCTGCGGACCACGAGTACAATATAAACCGAATAAAGATAATATCACTGATGTTACTGTAAAAATAAATGGGTTGTCATCTGATAGCTTCTTCTTATTCCGAATTTACTCTGTCGACGAGTTGAACCAGCAGGAAAAAGATAGAAATAAATGGAACTATGCTGAAGTATTTGTGAAAACTAAAGGTAAATTTATTAATACGTTTTAACTCTAACGTTCATTAATCTCAACACTTCTCGCATGGCATTTGACCAGCATCTTTTCCCCCTACCCACCCCACCCATAAGGCCAAAGGGTGCAAAAATACACGCTTATTAAAGAAATAAAAAACGCGCCGAGTGCATTGTTGAGTTATATAAGCAGGCGGGAATGAATATTTAAGAACACCAGAGAAGTGCAGAGAAGCACAAGCCGAAGGCGAGTGCTTCTCGCACTTCTGGAGTGTTCCTAAAAATTCCCAACCCCTATATAACTCAACAATGCACGAGGAACAAGCTTTTTTATTTCTTTTATAAAATAAAAACGGTTATAATGAACCTTACGTCACGCGCGTGCTTTATCGAGTTATAATGAACTCGGTTTAACCAATCATAGCGCCCGCATTTCCTTGAGCATTTTATAAACTGTTGTATAGTATTTGACCAACCACTTGGTACCATTACCACTTCCACCAATCCCATCAAGACATCAACTTACCCTGGGCTTCTGGCTTTTTTTCACTTAATTCACAGTCGAACTTTTCCCTACCGACCTATCCATAATACGGACACCTCTCTACGAGGGATTCACTTAATTGGACCCGAAGAGACCTAAATTCATATAAACGACATAATGCTGACACCTCCGTAATATGGACACTTGGGAACATCTCTGACTCTTAGATGTCCGCATTATGGCGGAGGTTCGACTGAGTTCCATATTCAGTCAGAGCATTTAATTTTTAGATTTAAATAATTACGCAGTTTCCTTTTCCAGCTTTCCCTCTGGCTCCACTCAAAGCAAATACAACTGTTGTCAAGGCAACGTATGTTGCAATCAGCTGGACCCGGTCACCTGATCATATCAATAAAAATCTTCGATATTCCGTGGACTGCTTTAAGTGCAACTCTGGGGAAGACAAGGGGTGCAACAAATCCTGCGGACCACGAGTACAATATAAACCGAATAAAGACGATATCACTGATGTTACTGTAAAAATAAATGGGTTGTCATCTGATAGCTTCTTCTTATTCCGAATTTACTCTGTCAACGAGTTGAACCTGCAGGAAAAAGATAGAAATAAATGGAAGTATGCTGAAGTATTTGTGAAAACTAAAACTAAAGGTAAGTTGATTAACATTGTACATATTTTAACTCTAACATTCATTACTCTAAACACCCCTTCCACCAATTAACCCCGGCCCATCAACTGACTTTGGGCTTTTGGATTTTGGCTTTTGGATTTTGGCTTTTGGATTTTGGCTTTTGAACAGTTGTATAATTAGCCCGACGTTATTAATCGAACTGTTCGGTAATCGAACTCAATCGAACTTAATCGAACGATTGGGTTCGATTAGTTCGATAATCGAACTCAATCGAACCCAAAAATTTGTGTGAGAGAGTTCGATTGCGTTCGATTTCCGAACTAATCGAACTCAATCGAACACAATCGAGTCGAGTGCAATCTAACCGTGAATCCAAAGCCGTTGACCGTTGTTTTTCAATCACTCCCCAAATCGAACGAAATCGAACCTAATCGTACTCAATCGAACTAATCAAACTCAATCGAACGTTCGATTGCTCAAATTTTTTTGTGAGAGTTCGATTGTGTTCGATTACCGAACTCAATCGAACCCAATCGCGTGATTGGGTTCGATTATTAAATTCGATTAAGTTCGATTAATCGAACGTTCGATTTGGTTCGATTAGTAACGTCGGGAATTAGAAAAGTATACGTCGTAAGAAGTAAATGTAGCATATTTTCGAAATACCGCTTTCGCGAGCCAAGAAACGTCAAAATAAACACAGAAAATCAAAGTGAAACAGTATGGCAGTGATTTGAGAGTTTTGTTTTCATCAGTTATAAGAGCCCTATCAAATGTCGCCTTTAGTAACGCTCGTGATAAACCGTGAAGTCCATAACGGATGATGCACAGCACACCACACAAACAGATGATGGTAAACCTGTGAATAAGGTAATGCCAAATTTCCTGACATCCGCTGTCTTTGTGCCGGACACACACCAACAAGCAAAAGTGAGAACATATTGAGCCAAGAAAGGCTCGGTTTTTTTTAAAACAATTGTAATATTTTATCATAGTTGTAGTAGTAATATTTTTACTGAATAGCAGTATTTTTCTCTTTTATTTTAAAACACAGCCCCATAAGCTTGTAGCTTTAATTACCACCGTGGATAAATAAAGTTTATTGTATTGTATTGTATTGTATTGTATTATAAACGTTGCGAGTGAGAGCTCTTAAAAAGAACGGCAGAGCAAAAAAATGTTCACGGGGAGACTGAAAGCGGCACGTGTGTTTCACTTTTATCTCGACTATTTAAAAGGAAAAGAAGCTGCTCGCTAAGAATAATAGAATAGGTGAGTAGCGATCTGAAAACACCTTCAATGCCGGTGGCCTTCCGAACCGTTTGGCGCGTTTACGGTCCTGTGAAACAATGACAGATAGCCACTTCCTTAGCAGGCGCATAGCTGGGGTTTCAGAAGGGGTGTTCGTATTTATCTGAAGGTTTTGTAATGGGGATGAATTGAATGCAGCGAGCGCCGGAGTTGGTTGGGTGGTTTGGGAGCATGCCCCCCCGGAAATTTTTGAAATCTAGAGGCTCGGAAATGCTATTTTCAGCATTCTCCACGAGATATTTCGTCAAAAAATCAATCTGGGTCTCAATCTCGTTTCTGTTACAGAGCTGAGGGTTGTGCAAAAGCGCATGGTACGCACTGGCAGGCTTGACGAGGCGAGAAAACTGATTAAAATTCAAAATATCCGTAATGCCCCGGGACAATGCATTGTTTCTACTAGAGTCATGGCGATATATTCATATACGAAAACATTCGATTAGCTTCTAGATCAAGGCGGAAGCCATACAAAGGAAGCGCTTAAGCAGTCTTAAGCCTACAGTCTGCGGCTTTTCTTTTTGTATTGACTGCACGAAAATTAAAATCGAACAAGGACAAACGACATCCTTTAAATAACCGACTGAAACGCCGTTTTTGGGGCAGGATTTTGACTTTGCTTCTTATATACCTTATTCGTACTAATTTTCGCGGGCACTTAATTTCGCGAATTTGGAACACGAATATTTCGCGAGCATTAATTTTCGCGATTTTGCAAAAAATGATAAATTTAGGGCATTTAATTTCGCGAAAATTGACAAAAGACAGACTTAGAAAACCGTTTTTTATTGAATGATCACTTAAATGACGATTGATTTGCAATCATGATTTGCAATTAGGTAATAGAAATAGCGTTTATAATCAGACTAATCAAGCAAATACTGCAAATCAATCAAATGCTAATGCAATATTGTACTGACCTAAATGGACATTTTGATGACTGCACGAAAGATGTTTTAAAAGAGCTACATGTACAAGAAGAAGAAATGAGTGATTCGGATGAAGAAAGTGCTGAAGTAGAAGATAAATAGACTGATGACAATTACCATGTAGCTATAAACGCAGTTAATCATTGATTAAAGCAATTATAGAAGTGTATTAAATTTCGCGTGTTTAATTTTCGCGTATCCTAATTTTAGCGAGTCTTTAATTTCGCGATTTTTTACAAATCGCGAAAATCGCGAAATTAAAGCCTCGCGAAAATTAGTACGAATAAGGTAGTTCGGATCTTGGATCCTTACAGATCCCTTTACGGACCTTTTGTTCTTTTGTTTTCGTCACAGCCGATATCATATATGCAGTCAACCAGTCAACCTTTGTTGTTTATCGACGCGACACTCGCAATGCGTGATAAAATTCAAGAAGACCTTTTAGTCCCATTGAGATTTCCAAGGATTTAACTCAGGACATGTTTATTACATTGCAAAAGTTCGCAAACAATTCCTGGAAATAATTTGAGGATTCGGATTTCAGCAAATATTTTGGCGGATTGAATTTAACCCCACCGTACCCCACCCCCACCCCCCCTCCCCCATCGCCCAATTCATTGAGCAATGTGGAAAATGCAAATTTTAAGTGATAAGTTACACAAAAGCGGCATCAGTATTCAGACTCGACCGAATCCTTGGCGTGTTGCACACACCCTTCTTTCAGCCCATCTCTGATCCACCCTGCATCATGTATACTTCACTTGCACTCGTGAGCGCTGTGGTTTTTCTGGCCATAGGTAAGTTGAACATAAAAAGAAGGTAATCGTTTTACATTGGATATTTACTATTTTAAAAGCTAAAGATATAAAGTCGCTAATTCGTTATTCCTTTAATATATGGGTCAATATATTTATCAATTTCATCAATCTTTTCAATTGTACTAAGATCGATTGCACTTTTCATGTACTATCATATCTTTAATGTTCTGTTCGCTCTTTATTCGTTTCACGTATGGATTTAGACAATGCTATATAGCGTGTTGCTGCCTTTATTTGCTTGTGTAGATAAAAATCGTGTAGCATCGCCTCACTTTGTTAAAATTACCACAAGCCGAGGTAAAATGATAAGTGACTATAAACATCCAAATCGCTGAACCTGTTTCATTCAAATCAAACACGATTAGGTTGAAATCTTCGATCCGTGATTACTGTATTTTGATGACCTGCGAATACAGCCGCCTCGACCTGTCATGATTTCGTCGCTTTGCGGTCGCCAGGGTTTTGACGTGAGAGTCGTGAGAGTTTGGATGAATTAATGGATGGAGCATGCGGAGCTTTGTCACGAAATATATTTCTTGGGATATCACTAAGAAGTGCAACATACGGCGTATGCAAAACTCTCCAAATACTGAGAATTTCCGTTAAAAGCCAAAATGAAGAATTCGATTGCCTCGTGGTCCTGAGATATGAATGTTCAATTGGACGCGCGCGCGAACGTCGCTGGACGGAAAATGGCGGTTTTCCTGCAATTTCGTTAAAAACGATACGAAACAAACAAATAATATAATAAGCTAGCAAATTGTTCTATCGCGAGAGAAGAAATATTTTACTTTTAACCGGTTTGTCATACATAATGAAGAAAGCAAGGCCGAGAAATTATATCATTGTAGAAACCAAGTTTGTGGTTTATTACAAGATAATTGATATTGAAACATTTCGGCTCTATTACAGAGTCATAGTCATGTAATAATTTTTTACAATATCATAGGTAATTAGATGTGTTATGTACTGGTCAATTCGATGCTTCAATCGAGCGTTTTGTTCGATGCAAATAATTTTTTTGCTAAAGTTTTGCACGTGCATATGAAACTTGAAAACAATACTCGTGAATATAATGAGGACGCTCAATCTGCGGGAAAAAATTGGTACATTGGAGGCCCTATTTTATTGCCTTGCATGTCTTCAATGTCCTTGAAACTTGCAGGCCATATAAATTGATGATTAATCTCGAGATTGTAAATTTTTAAAAAAAATTATCCCGCGGTTTCCAAATTATCATCACATTTGTAGGCGTAGACCAAATTACATACAAAAATGGCGACAAGAGCAGCTGAACGCACGCTAATCAATTCCTTCTTTCTCACAATCGGCCAAAGCAACCCCCTCACTTTTTCACACACGATTTCAAATGGAATCAAACTACTATGAGATGAAACTGCATTCCCATCGCCCATCGTTTTCTTTAGTATTATCCAATTATGTCGATAGTATGTTCATCCCCAAAAATTTCAAAAACTCTTTCATACATTTCTTTCAAACTTTGTCCAGTTGAAGCCCATGGTCTAATTAATTAGTCCAGTAGCGGGTTTTACAAAAACTTCTCTTGATCCAGAGAAACTCCGCAACTTGTGAATTTCGGAGGGTCGTCATTCCGTTGCCATGAAAGCACCAATGTAAACAAATCCTGTACTCCCATAACGTTCAATGTTTTGTGTGTTTGCATGCAAAGTGGCTTGTCTTTTTATGTGCCACAACAAAAGATATCCCGGCGTAGCCAATCGATAAAAATCGGTATCGGTAAAAATCGATAAAAATCAAGTGATTTTTATCGATTGGTAACGTAAATCGGTAGAAATCGATAAAACAATTCGGTGTGTCAAATCGATATTATCGATTTTGTTTGATTTTATCGATTTCTAACGGAAAACGTTCTTTGTTTTTGGTATAAAAATAGCTGGTATGCAATGAACAAAACGTACTTATTCAATTGAACATGTTTACTTCACCATTTGTAACGTGAAGGAGTTTATTTTCACGTTTACAAGAAATACGAAACGATAAACAAAACAAGGCAAACGATAAATGCAGAAAAAATTTACATTGTCAGCAACGTAGAAATAACAAAACAGCAACTACTATTATTCCAAGTAAATATGATGGGAATTATTTTTCTAGGTCTCCTAATAAAAGGTATATATGAATATATGAATATAAAAATTGCTTGTACTTAGTGAAATTGTGGTAAGATTCAGTCAGCTCCTTCTATTTTCCTTGGTAACATAGATCTACCACCATGATGGCTACAATTTGGCACCGAATAGATTAACAAGAACAATAACTATAATATAACAACAATAATAAAACTAACAATTCACTGCTTAGATTAGCTTTAAATGGATACGTGCTCAGCTGTAGCGAATTGCGTTGTATCTTCGAGACGAACACAGGCAAGTTGGAAACAAATAGCTGAAAACAGTTCTAGTAGTGCTCGGTAAATCAACAGAAAAGCAACCATGAGAAGTTCAGAAAGTGACAGGGACATCGACGTCGCAGTCAACCGGCGTAGAGAAAGCCAGTCAAAGTGAACCTGGGCAGTAAACGTTTGTTGTGTTGAATAAAAGAAAATTGTATTCACTTGTTGCATGTCTCTTGATTTTAATAAATAAGGCGATTATAATCGATTTTAAAGGCCAAAAATTCACTCGTTAAAAATCGATAAGAATCGATGAAAATCAAGAAAAATCGATAAAGCAAATGAGTGTGTCATCGATTTTTACCGATTAATCGATACAATCGATATCAATCAAATCAAATTTACCGATTTTTATCGATTGGCTACGCCGGGAAGATATGGCCCATTCAAATTGAAAGGGTGTGGACTTGAGAAATGGGTACGAGCCTCCTTAAATAACAAAGGTCAATTACTTTGATGGGGGGGATGTTGAAGCTTCGATTTGACTGGTACATTAACAATAATATATAGCATAACTCAGAGGTTGATAAATTCCATCAAAATAAACAAATCGCCATAAAATTCCACCAGTGTCAGTTCTTGGATATTAGACCTTCCTCCGTTCCCTTTCTTGGCTTCCCAAATGCCATTTCAAGTGCTTGAAAAAATAAATTCTAAATATGAAATTAGCTGTGGGGGTGAATAGGTTCGCGGATTGGCGGATTTGGCCTTGAAAAGCGCACGGATTGCGGATTTTAGCGATAACTTAAGCGGATTCGTGGATTTGAAAATTATCGTGGATCGCGGATCTGCCGACAATTTTGGCCCGGATTCCGGACTTTTTCTATCCAGAAGTTCGGATTGTGGATCTGATCATTAATTTTTTGGTCGGCCTTGGACGGTATATGTTGGTGTTTTGTTGACTACTCTTTTCAGTTTCACCAGCAATTAGGCAGAAAACTTTGACCCTTACATTTTCGTTTATATATATATATATATATATATATATATAATCCAAGAAGGAAAATCACTCAACTTTGATGACCATAAGTTTAATACAAACTTGTTTCGTAGGTGTTGCCACCCACTCCTCAGTTAAACTTACAATGATTGATCCCTTGTTTGACTAAATATATATATATATATGTATATATATGTATAGGCTGAATAAAAAGGTTTACACAAACGGTGAACTCTTAAGCAGAAGGATCCAAAGATACGACGCCACCACGTGAATTTGTAGATAAGTATAATGAAAAACGATGGGGCGAACTTCTTACTGGTCCTGACTGGTTTTATAATGGCCTTCTTCAGAAATTACTAAGAATTAACAACTAAAAACATAGTTAATAGAACAAACTCGTTATGAAGCTCAACAAATTTCAAAAAGAGTGTACAAAGCTGCTTTGTTTTATGTTGAACGAACCGTGACCCTGCACATTGTTTTGTTTAACGTGTGAGCCCAAATGTTTCTACTGGTCAGTTGCTCATATGCATTTCAATACCTTTTGTGTTTTGTGCAGGGTCAAGGCAAACGAACAAAAGAAATGGAGAAAAAAAACATATAACAAAGGACTGACTGAGTTTCATAACCAGTTTGTTCTATTAACTATGCTAAAAACTATGTACAATGATTAAGTTATACAAATTGTGACTTAGGGCCTGATCGCACTACAGTCAAAAACAAAAATCCGCTCGTACAAAAATCGAAGAAAACAAAAGAAACCGCTCCGGTGGGACACGCTTTTTGTGGAATGTTTTTGTTTTTAATTGTCATTTTGCACGGGCTAATTTTTGTTTTTGACTGTAGTGCGACCAGGCCCTTATATACGTTAAGCTACAAAAACAAAGGAAAACGAGGTTACGTAACATAACAAAAGAACTAAATTACAAGAAAAATTTAACGCTAAATATAACAAACATGATGTGATAAAAACCTTAATTAAAGATTGAAACAGAGAAATAGTGACTAACGCTAACAAAAACAATTACAACATGAGAGGAATAATTAACAAATAAACGTACGAAATATGTGACCATCGGCAGGGGTTTCATTAAGGGCCAGGCACCGGGCAAATTGACCGGCTGTGAACACGATTTTGGCCGGCTGCCTGTTTGAACATCTAAACCTTATTTTATTTGCCAACAAGTTAAATAATTTACTAACTTGACCATTTTGATGTGTGTTCTAAAAAATAAAGCATATTTCAACTTAAACAGCAACGAAGTTATTGCTTATTTACCTCCCGTTACTGCCTGTACAGAAGAAACGTGACAAACAACTGAAATCGCCCCACAATGCATTGCCAGCTTACTGCTCTGCATTACCGTACTATAGGAAATTAACGCTCCTGTAAATTAATGTCTTTGAAATTAACGCGACTTAAATAAAAGCGAATTGGACGGAAAATTTCTTTCGAATAAAGGAAATTAACGCGAGAGAGGGGGGAAATTTTCAAACTGAAGAAAATGAACGCGATTATTGATGTCTCTAAAGATATTTTGGCTGACTGTGTAGTACAAGAAAAAAACGGATGTCGAGAACCGCTCTTCTGAAAGCAAGAATGAACTAGAAATATTGCAGATGACATATCTTTAAGGCTTTTACATTGTAAAAGATTGAAAAATAGTGTGCAGAAAAGAGAAGGTTATTGTTTCCTAGTTGCTACTATGTGTTCGAACGGTATCCAGAATTTGGGGTGAAATTAAGGTCTCGGAAATTAACGCTCCACTTAAATAATGTCGCGGAAATTAACGCTTAAAAAATTAACGCGACTTAAATTAACGCGAATTTTGAGAATTCGCGTTAATTTCATGGAGCGTTAATTTCCTATAATAAGGTATGTTCTGCATGATGTCACTGAGTTGCAAACAAGTTCCACGTGTGTTATGGCGACAAGATAAAGGTCAGAACGGTCGATTAAACAATATTTTTGTACTCAACTTGATAACTTGATGTCCATGACTACAGATATCTGTATTCAGTTGATTAAACAAACAAACTACAATGTTTCAAGCAACAGTAAGATGCTTAAGTTTGTGCTTCACAATGCAGGAAAATGGATCTCCGGGAGACTAAAATTGAAACTAGAACTACCAGTACCTTGCACAGCATAATAAACAATACCATAGGAGAGTACTGCTCAAACTTTTAGAACTTTTTTTTGCAGACTTGAGGGTAGATAAACTTTTCTCCGATATCTTGAGAAATGGACTCAGTAGTGTGAATAACATTCCAAAAAATACGAAATTCCAACAGGAGTGTTTTGTTCAACACTCAAATCAGATTGTAGTATTTAAAGGGTTAACATTCATCGACAATATTTACGGTTAAAAATGAATCCTATTTATTTATTTTTTGTTTTTGTTTACAGGCCATGGTCAGGCTTTCCTAATGCGATGGTGCACAATTTCAGACAAGGAGGCCTTAAAGTGCAGGGCATTTAAAGATGTAGTGCCTGAATTGGCCAGTGCCACCTCATTGACTGTTGAGTTTTCCTGTGTTAATGGCACAGGGGCTGTGGACTGCATGAAGAAAATTAAGCAAGGGAATGCTGATCTCATTACTCTTGACGGAGGAGAAATCTATATAGCAGGTAATCATGCTGTGTTAAAGAACTTCTCTTAAAAATATCCATAAAACTGTCGACTGCAAGGAAATTATATACTTTTTAAGTGAATCAGCCATATTTTCACACAGAATCTATGAGAAGATCTGTTATATCAAAGAAACAAAGCATGAAAACATAAAAGCACGATATAACATTCTATGTGAAAACATGGTATATTGGCGAGGAATCGAATCCTGGTCTTCTTCCATCAAGGCAGACATGATTACTACTACACTGCCGTGTTTTGTTCTTGGACAAGAAAGTTTACGCCACATTGTCTCTCTCCACCAAGGCGTATAAATGAGTACCGGCGACACGTGCTCGGGGTAATCCTGTGATGGACTAGCATTCCATCCAGGAGGGAGTAGCAGTACTCCTATAAGTATCTTTATGCTATGGAAAACGGGTTAAAAACCTTCGGCCAAGTTGGCCACCTGTGGCTCGTATGCGACTTAACCTAGCCAGGCGTTTAAAGTACACCTAAACCCCATTTTTTTTCTTTAAACCAACTCAATGTATGTTGAAAAGCCGAATAGTGAAATATTTCTTGTTTTTAACGTCGCGTTAGTGAGTTATAGAGATTTGAATTCACAAAATGCTAATTAGATGACGTCAACTCAAGACTTTACCATTATTTCTACTTCAATTTACAATACGCACTAACTAAAAAAACTGTTAATAGACAATTGATTTGTAAAAAAATATTATTTGGAGGTGGAAACAAGTAGTTGTATAATAAACGAGTCTTGATTTGATGTCATCTTATTAACATTTTGTAAATTCAAACCTCTGTAATTCACTAACGCAATGTTAAAAACAAGAAATATTTAACTTTTCAACGTACATAGAGTTGATTAAGCGAAAAAACAATTTTGGAGTTAGGTGCACTTTAAATGGCTACCTGCACGGAACATATGCTAGGGTACCCTGCAGTAGAGTAACATCCCATACATGGGAAGCAGTATACTACTAGTCACATCATTTTATGGTAACAGAAAGTATTAGTGAAACACCAGTCTGATGGATCAATCTAGCCTGTTCCAGAGGTGTTATGATTGTGGGGTCGGAGAGCAGCTTTAAAGCCTGCAGGCGAATGAACGGGGAAAACAAGGGGAGACTCCCATTCGCACCTACCCCGCTCCGTCAGCACTTGCAATCCTTCGCTCCCCACTATCTAAATGCCTGGACAGGCTAGGGCTAAAGCTAGTGAAAAGACTCAAACTTTTTTAAAAACTTGACTCTCTCATTATCTTCAAGGCAAAGACTATTCAATGGTTCCCATTGTTGGTGAAGATTATGGAATTGGGACCACAAGTTACTTTGCTGTAGCAGTTGCGAAGAAGAACAACTCAGGCATCAAGTTCACAAATCTGAAAGGGAAAAAGTCATGTCACACTGGCGCAGGAAAAACATCCGGCTGGAATGTACCAGTTGGTTTGCTTCTGTCCGAGAAAATCATGCCAACAGACAAGAGCTGCAGTTCTTATGTGGCAGCTGGAAAGTTCTTCAGTCAAAGCTGCGTACCAAGTAAGATAGAAATTAATTTTATTTTTGTTTCCTTTTAAAAAGTACTTTTAAAGGTCACTTTCCAATGTCATCCCCAGGGTCTCACTTCTTTCTGTCTTTCGAAAAGAGAGGCAATGGGGAGAGCGGTTTTAGAAACGTGAAGTTCGATTCACTCAGAAAGATAGAGAAAGGAGTGAATCAAACCACTTCGAGTTTGTAAAACTGCCCTGGCTTTAAATCAACCAAACAAACACATAACAATAAAGTTCAACATCATTTTAATATTTTTCAGGGTTTTTATTTCCTTTTAATCCGTTTAAAAGGACCTAAATATCACATTTAGAAAAGGCTAAATTTATAACCGACGTAGCCATTTAAAAGCACAGTCCACCACACAAACTGAGGATGGTAAGCCTGTGTCTACACTGACAACTGCACATTGCCGAATGACATGCGCGGTATCTTGTTTTGTGTTTTTCTTTAGAAATTTACTTCCGGTGAACGTAGTGAAGGCCACCGTAGTGATTTGCTTTAACTCCCTAAATGTTTGTGAATAAATGACTTCCCATTCCCTCGTTTAATAGTAAAACCGTGGTCTTACAGAATAATTAAACCCTGCCTGGCCAAACGGAGATACAAGTCGTAATATATTTTAAAACTTGTGTCTCCAGCCTGGGTCAAGTGGTTTTGGTTGCCGAATCAATGTCCAAATGGACGCGAACACTTAGAATATGTTTTGCGCAATCTAAGGTAAACAGCTGATGGCCATTTTATTTCATTTGATTTTCATCACAGATGTCAAACTGCCAACGTTTGGTGGCAGTAACAATCCTGACAACTTGTGCGCTCTGTGTCCTGATGAATGCTCCAAGGCTGGCAATTACTCTGGATACTCTGGCGCCTTCAAATGCTTGAAAGACGGATTGGGTGAAGTTGCGTTTGTAAAACACACCACCGTGCCAACGGCGGAGGCTAGCGACTACCAGTATCTGTGTAAGAATGGAAGTCGAGCTGGTATGTATTGCACTAATTGTTAGCTTTTCACTTCCAAAAGTGCATAAAGACCTATAAGGAAGTATCCAGCATTATTACCCGCAAAACGAGCGGTTTTCAAATGAGTGTCGTAAAACTAAAACCAAAGTTATTACTCTGACCAATCACAACGGATGCAGACAATTGAATAAACCAATCAGAATTCGAAGCAAATGCATGTAGCCGGCGCCAAGCGCAGGAAAACACGTGCGAACAGGGCGCGTTTGGTTTTACTTCTGATTGGTTGAGAAATGGCGCGAGGTTTTTTAGCCAATCACAATGCGTACAGGGTCGTAGCAAGGGGAGGGGCCGGAGGCAGCGTGGTCGAGTGGTTAGGGCGTCGGACTTGAAATCCGGAGGTCCCGGGTTCAAGTCCCGCTCTGGCCACTTGCTGGAGTTGTTTCACGGCAGACCCGAGTTCAACTCCTCGACCACGCTTGTAAAATGGCCAACTGGTTTGCCTCCTGCCAGTTGGGATTTTTAAAAAAATGTTGTTCTATTTGCAATATTTGTTTCCATATTGAGACTATACGCTCAGGTAAACGTCCGATGCAAAACCCTTCAAATCGCTAAAATTCGCCGTTTTCAGCTACAAGAATGACACCACACAACATTTCAGGTAAAAATACGTTTATTTTGATCTTGTATGTAAATATTCATCGCAATATATTACGACAAGTGAACCTTTTCGATTTGTAATGAGTACGGTTCTTGCAGTGTCTGTAGAATATTGTTACGCGTTCACCACGAGAAAGGTGTGAAAATGTAGGTTGATAATGAGTATTTTGCGTTACCAGCTAGCCGTATCGTGTTCGCGTCTCCACGCGCTCAGCTCAGGTTTCGCGTCCCCTCGCGCTCAGCTCAGTTCAGTCTCATCGACCGCTGTCGGAGTGATTTCAAAATAAATTTGTCTTTTATTCCTTACAATCTTCGAAAATCTTTGCTATCCAACGGTCCTATCACTATGCCTCACAGTCCTCGGTTAACTCGCGGTAGTCTTCGACACTGTACTTCAGTTCCGATTTCGACTGGGACATGTTGGACCAAAATATTACAAATCTCGCAGCCAACAGCTTTATGGCGCGTTTTCAGGGTCAAAATTAGATATGTGTAACTTCTACCTTTTGACTTTCTAAATAAAATCTTTTTATGCATTACTACTTTTAAAAACACGTCGTTCTTTGTAAAGTAACTTTTGAAACAAGTTAACAGGCTCGTGCTGACTTTTAAACCCGCTACTTTGTGCATTACTACTTTTAAAAACACTCTACTCTTTGTAAGATTTCTAATAAAACAAGTTTGTAGGCTCATGCCGACTTTTAAACCCGCTACTTCTCTCGTTTCATATTTGTAAAGCCGTATGATGTCACGCAACACTCCATGATTTGCGACCACTCCATGATGACTTGCGAACACTCAATGACTTGCGAACGCTCAATGGCTTGTGAAACACTTTTCGCCAGGCGTTCCTTGTCCTACTTGATCACGTGATCGATAAAAGATCGATTACGGTAGCACATCTTCAGTTTTTGATAGATTCAAACGTTCTCAGAGAGTGCGCTCAGCGCCTCATTGAAACTGCTGAGCGAATTACAAATTCTTCATCGCCTAATGCTGCCGCGTCTACTACGACAACATCAACTCAAACGCGGCCGAGTACGAGTACGCCAAATCTGACAACTACCTTTATACCACTATCTATGATTTTTTGACAGTGCTCAGTCCCGCTGCGACGCACGAGATTACATCTGAACGCATGTGGAACAACACTACTACACGAGGATCACACTCTTGTTGTACAAGGTACATAAATAATGTCTTATTTATTGAGGCATTTGCGAGACCACCTCTGTATATACAAGAGCTATCCTTTGTGTCAAACAGTACTGTACATACGCAGAAATCACAAAAAAAGCCTTCTGAAGAAACACAATACAACGTCGGATCGAAAGTACTACAATCCTATTGGCGCAATTACACTGAGAGCCAATGGGAAAACAAAATATTCGATCCTCCCAAGGAATACTCAAAAGCGACAGACATTTCATTTAAACTGAATGGTTTCATATCATTCTACGAGACCTTAACATGGTAGCAACTGACGAGGTTCGCCAATTAAAGAACCGACACCCCAATCATTAAATTGTGTTCATTCCTTGCCAGGAAAGGACTCAAGAATTTACTGGTCTTTACTAGCATCCGTGAAATTTACAAAACAGCAACTACCGTGAAGGAGTTTAATTTTGCGGGAGTTAATTTTTGCGGATTTTGCGGATTTTGCGGATTTCCTTCGATCCGCAAAAAAAAAATCTCCCGCAGAAAAAAACTCCCGCAAAATTTTCCTCCGCAGAAATATACTCCCGCAGAAAAATTAGTAAATCTTGTTTTACAGTGAACATTTTGCTCTCATAACTCCGAGGCGACCGGCACAACAGTCATCTGTATTCCGGGTTCAACTACAGACACGTCCTCAAAAGAAACAGAGACTGTTAGCATAATCGACTAATACGTTTTTACAAGAACGTACAATAATTCACGCAGGTTTTCTCGTTGTTTATGTTGGCGCTAGAACAGCAACCGTAACTATCGTAACTATAGAAACCTCCGGTCAGAAAGTAAAATTACAATTTAATACCGATACTGCGTTGAATTTTATTTGTACTTGACCAGAAATCCGAAAACATTTCCTCCTAGCAGAAATTTTAGCTGTCTCGATCCGCAAAACAAATTCAGTCTGCAATCCGCAAAATGTTCCTCCCGCAAAAATTTCCTCGTACACGGTATGCTGCAGGTTATCTGTTGGATGCCTAAATCAAACGCTATTCTGACAAAGCGCGCAACGAAGGTTTATCCTACCTCCACTGAGACACACTACTCAATAGGAGCTAAAAATTATTGCAAGAATTCATGATTTCAATGCAGTGGAATTATAGACTACGGCTTTTTGAGAGTCGGATCAAAGACGCCTATATCCGTGATGCCGGAAACACTTTCTCTCAAGTCTTGCACGCCGCAGACTGCAATGTAGACATTTATCATGGCCTGAGAAATTTAACGATCCTGGCACTTTCAAAGCGACAACAAACTTTAGCCGATAAGCATTTATCTTGCAACAAAAGTGAGCCAAAGAAACCACAATGCATGCCAATAGAGCTAGCACCGAATAACGGCATAAAGAAATAAAATAATTCTAACGGCTCTGTGGACAGCATGAACCCTCCTATCAATCTGAGAGATAATCCGCCGAGATCAAAAGGTTTATATCACCGAAGAGAACAAATTCTTTACTGTGATCTAAAGGCACAATCCTCTCTAAAGTCTTACTGGGAAAGCTTTATACATTAGGCTTTTAAAATACTTTTTGCGACGAGTGAGAGTCGTGTTTAGCCTGTTTTTTTTTGTTTTGTTTTATACCACTAAATTGACGCCATGTTTACACAAAAAGTCTCTCCTAGATCAGATCCCTGTGGATCCTTGATCACGTGATCAGGTAGGACAAGGAACGCCTGACGAAAAGTGTTTCGCAAGTCATTGAGCGTTCGCAAGTCATTGAGTGTTCGCAAGTCATCATGGAGTGTTGCGTGACATCATACGGCTTTACAAATATGAAACGAGAGAAGTAGCGGGTTTAAAAGTCGGCATGAGCCTACAAACTTGTTTCATAAGTAATCTTACAAAGAACGATGTGTTTTTAAAAGTAGTAATGCATAAAAAGATTTTATTTAGAAAGTCAAAAGGCAGAAGTTACACATATCTAATTTTGACCCTGAAAACGCGCCATACAGCTTGAAGCAGCAAGCGAGGCTATTGTTCGTAGCGCAGTGCATTCTGGCCCAAAATGTGTTCGTGGCGCAGTGGATTCTGGTAAAAAGCGATCAATTCGAGATTTTTTCCTAGCTTATATTTTTTTCTCATATATTTCTCTTAAATCCTGATTATCTTGCAGCTCACTCGCTGCGCTCGTTCCGCAGCAATAAGTGTTAGTTTAGAAAGAGTATTCATCTATCAAAAACTTGAAATTTAAAAGCCCAAAACGCTGGAAAATGCAGTTTTCCGGTGCTTTATTTTCCAAAATTTTCGGGGATGCATGCGCCTAGACCCCCTCTTTGGGTCCGAAACATTTGTGCCCCTCCAGTATTTTCAAGGCTTGCTACGGCCCTGGCGTAGCAATGCAAAACCAATTCTAGGTTGCGCGTTGCGACCTTAACATGTACTATACCGGGGGGTCTATACCTTAAATGTTACTGCTACTCGGGGCTCCTACTGAAACAGGGGCCCATAAGACTAATAACATAACCATGAAACCAACACTAGGAAGGAGGTATCAGAAGAAAAAGCACCCTTGTCCTCCAGGTGGAAAGAAGTGCAACCACAACACTTAAAATGACATATATACTACAGAACTTGGCCAACACCAGGTGAAGAAGAGAAGCGTCTTTATTTCAGCCTTCCCTTGTTTTGCGCTGCCCGATCTTTGTCAAGCCTTCCCGTGGGCCTGTTCGCAGAACTTCCGCAGAAAATCCCAGTGAGCGCCTGGGTATGATGAGTCATTCTGATTGGTGATCCGATCTCAACGCTTCGTTATTCACCCGGGGGGGAGTACTCCCTATAATGGGCTATACGGGGATGCTCCGCCCGAAAGGGGTACCTTTTTTAGGCTGGAGGTATATGAAAGGGTCGGGATTTAACGAGTTGAAGTATATGAAAAGGTAGGGATTTCACGAAGAAAAGGAAAGGGTAGCGAAAACACGAGTTGAAGCAAAAAAAGGTATGGAAAACTGCCATTTAAGTATTATAAAAAGGGCCTTTCAAAATATATCAAACAGACGCACGTAATGCTATATGAAAGAGGTGCCATTTTTAATGAAAGGTATATGCCGGAAAGGGGTACCATTTTCAATGAAAGGTATATGAAAGGGGTACCTTTTCTGTCAAAAACGGTATATGAAAGGGTAAGGGTTTGGACATCGGGGCGGAGCATCCCGTACAAAACTTTGTTGAGTACCCCCCGGGGTTATTCAACGAGTCGTCGTGCAAATAGATCTTCCTATAGATTAATTGTTCCGCTTTAGAAACAGTCGCAATAAATATGAAACTAACGGGATTTTTTTTTGCGGTATTCTAAATGGACAAAACTTGCGTAATTTTTTGCAGATATCTACACCAAATGTTACCTGGCCCAGGTTCCGTCTCATGCCGTGATGACGAAAACGGGAGGTGACAACATCGCCAACTTCAAGAAAATACTGCTCAAAGCCTCTAAAGACTATGGAATCACCCAAACCAATCCGAACACTTTCCAACTGTTTGTATCGAAGAAGTATATGAATGGTTCAGATCTCCTGTTTAAAGATTCAACCAAAAAACTTGTTGACGTTGAGGCGGACAAGGATACCTACCAGAAGTGGCTTGGTGATGACTATCTGGCAGATATCAAGGCCTTGACGGCTTGCCCGCCAACTCCGCCAACCGCAGGAAGCAAGAACATCAAGCCGCATTTGCTCGCTGCCATGTTTTCCTTCATTGCTCTGTTGTTTTCAGGGGCTTTGTTGAAATGACAGCCTTGCAGCCGTCGCTTTTCACTCTTGTCAGTGAAGCTAAGCTTAATTCAGCTTGGAACTTTTCAGACTTCGCTAGTTGTGTTTTGTGTTTAAAGTCGACTTGGACCAAACATTTTATCTTTATCAGGTAGTGTGGGTACCTGCCCAGTAAGAGCAGCTTTCTGTCAACGGTAATCTAACACAGTTGCCGATAAAAAAAAAATCAGTGTTGCTAAACTGTTACAGGCGTTCAGATAGTAGGGAGCGTAGAATAAGCGGCGAGTGCTGACGGAGCGGGCCCTTGCCTCCCCTGGTTTTCCCCACCGGTTTTCAGCTGCCCCCCCCAGCTCCACAATCTTAACACCTGGAACAGGTTAACTGTTGCTAAATCGCGAAAAGCTAAACGAAAAGCCTTTCCTGAGAGCAAAAAGACAGAGAGGCAGTTTTCAACTTTATTACTTGTTTTTTTTTACCGTCGCTAAACCTTTTTGGTCTAAATATGTTAGGATATTGGATGTTTCATCTGATAGAGGATAAACGACTACTTCAAAGTTGGTGTGATTTAAAAAGAAGTAGAACTATTTTGTTTGATTCTCAGAGAAAGAATAAACAAAGCTAAGATTAACTTAGATTGCAAATTAAGTGTTAATGATTGAAACGTGTTACGTAAAAAGACAGCAAGTATTCTTTGTTTCATTCAAGAAAGAATAAACGACGCTGAATTCGATATTGTGCTTTTACTTGTTACTATATATAAAAAGAAAACAGTTTTCTTTGTTTAATTTCAGAAAGAATAAACAAAGTTGAACGCGATATTGTGTTGTTGTTTATTAAACTCCCAAGAGAAGTTTCATTTGAATGGTCACACCATGGGATTTCGTCTACAGACTAAAAGTTAGAACTGACATGACATGTCTCCATTATTGACTCTGGGAGTGAAAGGGAAAAACGGGAGTGTCACGCGGATTTGTTTCTTTGCTTTTGGTTTTGTTTGTTTTTTTGGTCGAAACTGTTCTAAATATTTGAATTAGTGCAATTTCTTATGGACAGATGCTCTCAAGTATCAAGTGACGACACGACACGAGAATAACTTAAAATTGCCCTAATAGTTTTCAAGTTGCAATAGAACAGTTTTAATTAACTTGGGTGATTCATTCGCAAGTGAATCATTGAAGCATTTGCTAGAGACCTCATACACACACACGCAGACGGATAGAGAATACATTCCCCTGTGAGAAAGAAAAAATAGAATGGACAAAGTTACAAAGAAGAGTATAGAACATTGAACGAAACTACATGGCTCGGAGGGGCTGACGAACGGAAGTCTGTGGTTTTAGGAGGTAAAAGTTTCTTGTGAAAAAAGAAAAAAAAAAAACAGATCATTACTAACCATTCAACTTAATCTCGTACCCAGATCTCACTCGTGCTTGTACTGAACTGAAATGTGAGATCTGGTAAACTTCGATATAACGCCATTTTTCATTGGTTAACTGAAAACGAATGCCCTATTTTAATATGCTCTGTGATTGGCTCTTTCCTTCACTCTTCTTGTGATGCGGTTTTTCGCGCTACAACATGTAAACATGGACACTCCAAGAAATTATCTTGCAACGTTTGAACAGCTAGATGCCGCTTCTGTGGAAATAATACTGAGAAAATTTTGCATTTACTTCAATCCAGCTAAAGAGGATTATCTAAAAGATACCGAGTTTCCGTAAAAGAAACTGACGAACGTCCAAAGTTGTGTTGTAGACTGAAGTTACGACAAGCTAATCTGGCTAATGCGTGTAAACAAAGACATCGAAGCATTTTATCGACTTTTGAAATAGACGGAAGGCACTCATTAGAAACACAACTTAGGGAAAAAAAAGAACTAGGCCTGGATCTGAAATTACCCCGGCCTGTAAGTTCTTCTTTCTCAGTCTCGTTTTGTCTGTCTGTGAGGAATGGAATTGAGTGAACAGTCTGTTTTGCGGGATTTAATTTGGGGAGCTCCAAAAGGATAGAACTCATGCACTCCAAGCTTTCGATCTAAAAAGGTAAACCCAACGCCACACAGTTCTATTAAACGATTAAATAACAGTGACAGGCATTTTAACATTGGTGGTGAGAAGTTCGTCTGTTATGGGCAAAAGGATATCTTCCAAACGGTCAACATTTACTTGTTAAGATATGAGTGCAGTACTTCATTAACAAAGTTAGCCCAGTCTTGTCAGGATTTGCAATAACTTGCTTGGGATCTTTCATATTCAAACTTTTTATGATAGTTGTTTGGTATTCCTTTGTTGCTATTACTGTCTTATTAACAATCTTTAATACTTCTGTGGAATACCGAGGAAAGAGTTCCTAGTTTGCTGTATTCTTCCCTGAAGTTGTGCCCCCTAAACAATAAATATATTCAACTTGTAGGCACACCGAAATGCTGTTATTCTGACCACTAGAATGAACCAATTTGGCTACTGTAATGTTGATAATTAGATGGCTGGATTTAAGGGCATCTCAAATAACTGAGCTCTTTTTAATAGGGTGCCGGGGAAGGATAAAGCATATATGAAGCTGCAATAACTGCTAACAAGGTGGCCATATAGTAATTGGCCCTGCCTTCAACCAGTAAGCCCCAGGGTCAACATGCAATTTCTCCTTACTGGTCTCTACATGTACATATTTCATAGTAGCAGTACAGACTGGTTTCTGAAATGTCAAGATTTTTCATTGTTGATTGATTCCTTATTACTCATGACCAGCTGTCTGCTTGATCATATCATGCAATGTTTTGAGGAGAAATTTGATACTGATCACTATTGGGGCTTAAAGACTCAGGGTGCACTGGTCTGTTACGTTTTGATGCACGTATGTATGTAAAGTCCCTGCATTTGCAGGAAAGATAGAGTGTGTGGCTTCTTTAGTCTTAATAAAGTTTATGACTTGAAATGGGTCCAAATATTTAATATTGAAAATTGTTTTTTTAATAATTTATTGTACCTCTGACAGTGACATTCTATAATGTTGCAGTCTTCTTTTTATAATGGAGGTTAAAAGGGCCCTTTCAGAAAAAAAAAAGATTTATTGGGGAAAGCCACAGGCAACCATTTTTTCTCAAGGTCAGGGAATTAGCTTCCCCCTAGCTAAGATTGACACAGTTTTTGAAAATGACTTTAAAACACTGCAATGTTGTTTTAAAAAGAGCAGTTTTAAGGACTTTCAGACCATGTTTCAGCATTGAGCTCATGTTATTCAAGCACAGTTTGGTAATCTTGTTTTGTGGTCATGGAAAGGTCACAGTGATGGAATACTTCTAAAGGAAAGTTTTTAATCAGTAGTAATTGAAGGGCTTACTGTGAAAGTGGCATATATCACCCAGAAGAGGAGAGGGGACTCCCATATAAATGTGATGGGGGTGATCATCATACTGTTAAGGAATTAAAATTTGTGGTTGGTATCCCAAGGGTATTTGAAATGAAAATGACTACTGCTCAGAGTTATTGATACCTTTCAGGATATGAAGCCAGAAAAATAGGCTGACAGTCAACTTTTCAGAAAAAAATAGCGTCTCTTAGAGGAAAAAATTAATGCGAGCCACAGCCATTAAACAGGTTTCTGGTACCGTTTAAGGGTTACATTCAACATTTACGATGATCATCCCAGTCAATTTTATATGGGAGTAAGCCTCCCCCCCCCCCCCCCCCCCTTCCTCTCCCTGTATATGTTTTGCCGAAATATGGGAAGGGGGCTCCAAACTTCCCCATTTTTGGCATGAGCTGAGGGTACAAAGTTTTAATTTCCTAAGAATTTTTTTGTACTGGCCATTTGCTGTGGCTATTATGCTGAGACATATAGTCTTCAAGCAATAAAATAAAAATGAATCAACATTTAGCACAAAAATCTGTTAGCACTTACACAAATGGGTAATATATGCCAAAACCACAATCTATGCCCCTTCTGCAGCAAGCCTTTTAAATGGAAAATGAAAATTTTAATCCAAATTCATTTTTTATCTTCACACATTTCTGTTAGAATTAAAAAAATGTATAGAGAGATATCATTAAAGGTTGTTTTTCCTGCTTTAATTTTCTCAGAAATTATAATGAATGATTGGATTATTTTCCTCTCCTGTTGGATGGTAACCCCGTATTCAGTGTAGGTGTGAATACATACTGTACCCATAATGCTACCACAATGACCCTAAATAATTATTGGTCACCTCACCCTAAGAGCTCTGGATGATTTTTTTTAGATTTAAAAAAAAATGGAATTGCAACTGAAAAAGAATAGTGGAGAATGTTTCTCTTTTTTAATGACCCTTAAAGTCCTTAACACCTCCCTTTTACTTTTTTTGGGTGAAAGGCCATCAGAATTGAATGAAACATCAAGATTGTTTTAGAGGTTTTTGCCACTTGTAAACATTTTAATTTTGGTGTATAATCCTTCTAGCACATATATAGAGAATTAATACAATGCTCACAATATTTTAAACAGCTCAATTTGTGCCATTGCAAGATACTGACCTTTTTTTTATTCCTGAAGTCAAACTTGACTTGTGTATTATGTGGTTTTAAAAGTTTATATGTGGACAAAATTGCTATGTGGGAACATTATCGATGAAATTTATTAAGGTGTCATAAAGGCAGTAGCTGAGGGGACAAGACCACTCTACTATAAACATCTTTCCAGGTGTGATCAGTAAAGGTCAATCGAATGCTACTTAAAATAGAAAGCAGAAGCTCGTATGTTGCTCATACATGTACAGGCTTTACTGTGATTGCTTGCATTATTTTGTAATTGCCTTGCAAGTTACCAGTGACTACTAGCTATGACTTAGTGGATGAATCGCATGGCATGCCGAACAGGCAAATTGAAACGCAGACAAGCGCATTGAGAGGAGACACCACAATTTGAATGGATATTCTTAATACAATTTTCAGCACCCAGATGGTCAAAAGTAAAGGTAGCAGTTGATAAATGTTAAAAGCGATTTAAATACCATATCAGTTCAATGGGAGAACAATTCTGACAATATAACAATCCCGCTCGTTAACAGCAATCTCCTCTGGTGCCTCTTTTGTTTTGGTTAAAGTTTCACGTTTTCTTGTCCCCCGACGTAAGAACCTTCTGAAGAGCACCATTGAAATCCATAATTTACCGAAAACGGCCGAAAACTTTACCATAATTTCGAGCTGGCGGCCATACAACACGGTGTACAAAGGACGATGGGAAGTCCCAGATAACGGGACTGAAATCGTACTTTACCAGATCTCCCTACCGCCTGACCGTGGGAGATCTGGGTACGAGATTACATTCAACTACGATGGCTTCGGCAGCGAACCTAGGACGCCACAACACAGCAGAAGGGGGGGGGTGACCGTGCCCCCTCCCCCTCCCAGTTTTTTGTTTGGTAATTGACATTCCGAAGTGTTTTCCTTTTTTCAATTAGTATTCATTGGTTTGCTGAGACAGTGTGGAAAGTACTAATGAATTGACTTTTTTTCAACTGTTGTGCTTCCTTTGACAAAGACAGTCGGTAAGTTTTTTTTTTTTGCAACTATCATTAGAATTTTATCGGGAATAAAAGAAAAATCTATGGAAATAGATATTGATGTTTGTGTGATCATGTGAAATTACATCACCAAGCCTTTTGGATCATGGATATGTGCTGTGCTTTGTATAAATAAGTGTCAGTTTAGAAAGAGTTTTCATCTATAAAAAACTGGAAAATACAGTTTCCGGTGTTTCATTTTCAAACATTTTCGGGTGGTGCATGCTACGGCCCTGCACAAGACGTCCGTATATATGTATATTCTCAAGATAAAAATTATGTGGCAGTGAAAATTAGCTGTCAAAATAATTGATCTTAATAAATAATTCATTATTAGTTTTAGAGCAGCAAATTATCCAAAACCGAAACGCCGGTTTGCATTAGCGTAAATATTATCGGTTCCGTTTTATAAACAAAATAGGCATTCTATACTGACAGGTTTTGCAGTGTAAACGATTTGTATTTTGTCTTTAAAAATTGGCAGAATGAACCATATATTCAAATTAAGATACCGCCAGTTAAAATTGACGGGCCCTAGAGCTCTCTAAAAACGACAAATTAAAAAAGCGCCAAAAAGCTTTTGAGCTGTCAAACAGATGTAAGTTTAATTACTGCCGAGCTCTAGAGCTGTTTTTCTTTGCATCAGGAAACACTACGTGATAGTATTTTGTAAATTTATCGACCGATGAAAAATTCTCGACCGATTAAAATTTTTTCAACTGATGAAAATTCTCGATCAATTTCAATTTATGCGAACGGTGGTCTATGAATTTGCATTTCGCTTAAGGTAGAATGACATCTGGACTTGTTTGTCATGAGACTGAACGGTAAAAATACTCTCGACCACTTTTATCTACTGTGGTTTGATAGATACCCACTCCCTGCGAAGATTGGTTAAAAATTAGGAGGCAAAATAAGTTTTGGAACTGATTCTCAAGAATGGGCGTCAGCAAGGATTCAGTGGAGCAGGTTTTAAGGCGGGATTTAACCTAAACGCCATTTTCCCGCCACTTGACATGGCTTTAATGGAAATATCTCGTTCACGTTTCAAGCAATCCAAAAACTTTATGCTCATCCCATGAATCTATGTTATGGGGTGTTTTGTAAATTTTTGGGTGATTTTTGGGTATTTTTGGGAGGAAATAGTTTTTCTCAAAGGTTGGTTAAATTAAGAGAAATAAGAAATATCAAAGATTTAGTGCAGTTTTAAAATTAGAATTTGTAGTTAATAATTAATAGACGGACACCAAGTTAGTGCACTAGCAATCTGGGGTGCTTTTGCTTGGGTATCAACTGTCTGTTGGTGTTCCAAAAATCATTTTCTTTCTCCTATCCCTTCTTTAAACCTTTTAAAATTTCATTCAAATTTAGGTTCTCCCGCCTTAATACGAATTTTCGATACGAATTTTCATTGATTAAACTGAAAAGCGCGCTCTTTTACCCAGTCAATTTGCAAGGGCAGCCGGTTCTTTTGACGTTGCCGGCTCGTCAACAAACGATAACAACAATACAACAGCCGTGGATTAATATCACCCGCGATTTCTATAAAACACGTACTGCTGATTGCTGCACTGATTATTTAGTTTTTGTTGGTTTGTAGCTGTAATTACTTTTTCATTACCATTAACGAAATAGTCTAAAAGACAATCTAAAACATTTTTCAGAGCTCTCTAACGTCATAATGTCAACATACCATTAATTATATAATATATACACGTCTAGATAGCTATTGGGTAAAATCATGACCACTTATGTTTGTTGTCGGACGGACAAATTCATGACTGATGCTGTACGGATTGTGTGATTGTCTTGAATTGTTTTAGTATTACAATTAAACTCTGTTTTAAACTTGGAATCATGAATAAACTGTACTTAAGGGATTTTTCTCAGCACATGATCTTTTTAGTTGTTTCAGCTTGATGTTTTAGTAGCACATTCAATTTATGTAATGGACAAATGGCGAAATTAAACGAAATCATGCTTGACGTAACAGGTGAACTTTGGCCATAAATTTCCATTTACCTTATTGGTACTAATTTTCGCGTCGCTTTAATTTCGCGATTTTCGCGATTTAAAAAAAATCGCGAACTTAAAGCGACGCGAAAAAAAATTCCCGCGAACTTTAATGTCGCGAAATTTAATACCCTCCTATATTTTTTGTTTTCTCAATTTAATGAAGAAACACATGTCTACGTACATGTATTGTGTATAACGTGTAAAAGCTCTACAGTGTGTTGCCCAGTTTCCGGCCAAAAAACAATTACGTCGGTTATGTTCGTCGGAGTTTTAAATTTTCGTCCACCGAAGCGTTCCGAAAGAAAGACGAACATTTCCGCTACACATTGGTGGTTTTGGCGTTCTTTTTGAACAAGGAACGGCTGAGGAAGGAAATGTTTTGTCCAGGTGATTGAACGTTTAGCGATTAATTTTGGCTCGTTTCACTGCACATCAAAACTACCGTAGATAAACAAATAGCTCGTTTCACAGGAAATATCTCAAGGAGCTTCATAATTTTTGGACAAATATTAGATTAAAGATGAAAGTGATTAGGGAATCTATCATCGTCAGCTGGAATAGGGCTGTTCCTGAAATTTTAGCAGTCAACTCTCAGCGAAGATTTCGACCTAGTGTGCCAGTTTCCGGCCACTAAAAGACACATTGCTCAAAACCTATTTCTTATTAAGTGAAAGAACCGAATATTAAAATTTCCTGGTCGAGAAATTAAAGATACATGTGTTAGTGTAACAAAGATTACGAATTAACAACAGCTTATGCATGTATAGCGTGACTAAAAGTACGTAAGTCATGATTTGTTTTTGTAGTAGTCTGTCAACAAACTGCGGAAGACACGCTTCCGGGTCACTAAGGTCATGCGTATTTTGAATAGTAAAACAGTAGGCGACAAAGCTTAATATTGAAACTTACCTGATATTTATAACTAGGCGACCACTATTATCAAGGGACTTACAAGTCGGTTTACGTCGAGCGGTTTCAAGGAAAATTTACTTTAAGTCGGTGGCCGGAAACTGGGCTAGCTGGCCGGAAACTGGGCAACTTACTAGTTTTGCGAAAAATGGTATAATTTCTTTAATACTTGGGGAAGGTCGCCAACCATTTAACGTTTTAAAGGTAAGTAAATGAACTGTCTTTGAAAGGAAATTGAGAAATTTTCCGTGCAAAACAAAGGAGTTATAGCGATTACAAACTAAAGTGGCCGGAAACTGGGCAACATACTGTATGGCATGCCTACAGATGATAAACAACAGTTTAACAGTCAAATTTCACTATCTGTGTTACTTTGAACCTCTTCATCTGTATCGCTATCGTCATATAGTTTGGTTTTGTTATGAGTTGATGATTTTCAGCAACAAGAAGTGTAAAATAATAAAATTCTCGAAATAAAATGTTTTTTTTTTTTTCATTTTCGCGAAAATTAATTCGCTAAGAAAATAATTTTGCACCCAAATCGCGAAAATAAAGACCCGCGAAATATGCCGACCTTTTTTTCGCGAAATTAAGTGCCCGCGAAAATTAGTACCAATAAGGTAGTCCAATGTGTTAATTAGGGTTAACATGAAAAGCGAAGTGCTGGGTCCTAAAGCTGGTTTGATCAGTGGCTAAAAACGTTCAATGCAAGCCGCGACGCTGAAGGCGAATCGGAAACACGGTGAAAAGGAAAATGGCCAGTGGAAAATGGTCAGTAGAAACTGCTCAAGTCAGTTCAACAACTCTGAAAACCAGAAGGTTTGACTTTGCAGAGTGAACATCAACGATCAAGTTTCTCTCTCCAATGGAAAAAGTTGCAGCTTTCTCCGTTGTTTATGGGGTGATATTTCTTGTCTCCATTGTAGGTAAGTACTTAAATGTTTCTACAAATTTCGCGATGAAAAAACAATGCGATGCAACGAAAAATTAAACAGTCAGTTAGAGATGGAGGGATGTGAGAAATGGTCGAATTGTCCGGACAAGCTCCATTTTTCGTCAGTTGATATTTGCTGTATAAAATCGATGTATGAACAATATTACAAACAGAACGACAGCACGAAGTCCAAATATAACTATTTTAACTCATTTTTACTATTTTAAAAAGGGAACAAGAAATATTAAGTGAAAAGGTATAGGATTTCGATATCAAATAATTTTTATGATCGCACACCCCAAATAATTAATCCCTCTTCCTCTAGATCTAACAATATCACAAAGCACATGAATTACCATTTCTTTCAGTGTTACGCGACCCTTCGAATCAAAACTACTTTGAGCAGTCCGATTTACCCTGCCGTCAATCATACTTTATATGGAAAGAGTTCGTTTCTTCGGACGCCATTGCAGGCTGGTGATCACGCAGGAGTATACAAACTCCTCCTACTAGGTATGATTGACGGCAGAGTAAATTGAAATTGCTCAAAGTAGTTTTGATTCGAAGGGTCGCGTAACAGTGAAATCAGTGGTAACGGAAGTTAGTATTATTTGTGTAGGATCATTGCGAAGAACAATAAATGCTTTAAACTAAAGTTGCGAGTTTATTAAAATTGCAAGGGAACATGAACTTTAAATAACCGCAAATAATAAGGAAATCATCTTACTCGTTATTATTATCAGTATCATTGTTCATTTTTGACCACCTGGCAAATCAATTCCGTTATTTTTTTGTACGAATAATATTGCTTCTTAAAATTTTCCTTCATTTGTGCAGTACAAAGATCTAAATCTACACCTACGCGCTAGACCCCGCTCTAGACCCGCCACTGTTGAGCATTGCACCAGTAATCGCAAGGTCATGGGTTCGAGTTTTGTGCTACCCAGTCTTTTTAGGTTTCTTCATTGCAAATGTTTCAGTTGCTTAGATCACTACGACTCATATGCTAAACTGTTTATTTTTTTTCAGGTAATGCACTTGTCTGCATCGTTATCACCAAGGGAAAGGACATGCGCACTGTCACCAACCTTTTCCTTCTCAACATGGCTGTGTCAGACATGTTATCCACCTTGTTTGGAATACCAGCAGTACTGGCCGCAGAGATCTCACCTCACTGTACTGGCCTCTTGGTGATTTCATGTGCCCCGCGATCCGCGTGATTTCCACAATCTCCGTATAGGTGTCTATTTACAGCATGGTAGCGTTGGCAATAGAAAGGTTTGTATAGCACAGCGAAAAAGAAGAAAGGTGCTATGAATTCTAAGGTTCCTAAGGTCTTTCGAAGCTATCTCCCATTCTTCGCCCCACCTTTTTGCGGCATTGTCCCGTCTTTTCCTACCGACCCGGGAAATTTCACTAACTTAGGCTTCCCGACCTTTATTTCCCCATGTTTCTTCACCCTGTTCGCCAACTGTTGCCACTGAAACAACTTAGCACATGTGTAGCCGCGCAGCTAGCACTGAAAACTAAGTAGACATGTGCAGTGAACGTTAGTTTACAAACTTCTCACAACTAAAAAAAATATATAACATTATTATCGACGATTTTGGCCTCTAGCGTGTGGAAAAGCTGTATCGAACACTAATATAATGGTCGACTCATTTTAGTTATCGAATACACATAGTTGTCGGCAACTAACTCTCTGGGCCCGGTTGTTCAAAAGGTGGATAGTGCTATCCACCGGATAAAGGTGTGCAAAACCAATTGCGTTATCCACTGGATAGTGATTTATCCGGTGGATAGCGCCATCCACCTTTTGAACGACCGGGGCCTGGTCTATCGAGGCGCTAAAAACCTTTTTGGACTTGAAGGCGGAGGTCTTCTAGAACAACAGTGAAAATTTTGCCCGCTTTCGTAAATGTTGCCCGCTCATGGACGTTTGGCGGGAAACTGTTTGTTTGTTAGACGTCATGTGACATGAATCAACCAATAAACGCACGCGTTGCATTGAGAAAAACTCCAGCTATATAACAATTTAGTTTACTTTAAAACGGTTTTATGGAGTTATGTTGTAAAAAAAAACTCAAAACTGATGATGTTTGTTCTACATTTGAGGAATCACTTGAATTTTTTGCTCTTGGTGTTTTTAGAACATTTTGTCCAGAGGCGGATGTGCTAAGTCAAATATTTAGTTCAAACAAACAAATTCGCTTGTTATTCCACCATAAAGACAACCTCCTTCACAGGGCTTTTCTCTTTTTAACCCGTGAATACAGTCAAACCTGTATATAACGGCCCTGTATATAGCGGTCACCCTGTATATAACGGTCACCGAACAACTTCCCAAAAATCGTGCCTTATATTTACTGTAAAGTTTACCTGTATATAGCGGTCACCTGTATATAACGGACGCGGTCACCCTTTAGACTTCCCGAATCCACAATTTCATTATTTTTTACCTGTATATAACGGTCACCAAATTGGATTACGATCAAACTAATAGCGAATCGTGACAAGCCTTATTCAACAGCTCATCTGCAAGATGCCATCATTCCAATATAGACCATGACTATCGCAAAAGACTTGGATCTTTGACTCTTTTAGCCGTGATGAAGAAACACTATCTCGCAAGTTATGCTAAACGCAGACTTGCGCTCACATTAAGGACTGAGAAATGAACTGTTCCTAAGCAGCGACTTATTCCTACTTACGCGGCTACTACTGCAACACTTTTGAAAAGTGGGTCAAAAAAATTCCATTGTAATATGGACTAATATGCCAAGAGCTAACAAACAAACGACGGCATACAACTAAATACTGTATTCTAAACGGCTCTGGGAAGCGTAAATTTCTCCTGTCCGTATCACAGCTAGAGATTTTTTGAATTTTTTGCTCTTGGTGTTTTTAGAACATTTTGTCCAGAGGCGGATGTGCTAAGTCAAATATTTAGTTCAAACAAACAAATTCGCTTGTTATTCCACCATAAAGACAACCTCCTTCACAGGGCTTTTCTCTTTTTAACCCGTGAATACAGTCAAACCTGTATATAACGGCCCTGTATATAGCGGTCACCCTGTATATAACGGTCACCGAACAACTTCCCAAAGATCGTGCCTTATATTTACTGTAAAGTTTACCTGTATATAGCGGTCACCTGTATATAACGGACGCGGTCACCCTTTAGACTTCCCGAATCCACAATTTCATTATTTTTTACCTGTATATAACGGTCACCAAATTGGATTACGATCAAACTAATAGCGAATCGTGACAAGCCTTATTCAACAGCTCATCTGCAAGATGCCATCATTCCAATATAGACCATGACTATCGCAAAAGACTTGGATCTTTGACTCTTTTAGCCGTGATGAAGAAACACTATCTCGCAAGTTATGCTGAACACAGACTTGCGCTCACATTAAGGACTGAGAAATGAACTGTTCCTAAGCAGCGACTTATTCCTACTTACGCGGCTACTACTGCAACACTTTTGAAAAGTGAGTCAAAAAAATTCCATTGTAATATGGACTAATATGCCAAGAGCTAACAAACAAACGACGGCATACAACTAAATACTGTATTCTAGACGGCTCTGGGAAGCGTAAATTTCTCCTGTCCGTATCACAGCTAGAGATTTTTTTCTAAAATCAAAGAATCGACGACGTTTAGAACAACAGGTGTGTTTAATATATCTTTATTTTCATTTTAAAAGAAAAATCTGTCAGGCAATTACTTGGGGTAGACCTATTCTAAAGCTGGGCTAAAATGCTTTTAGCGACGAGCAGGATTTGTGCTAAGCCTGTCACTTTTTAAAACCACGCACATTTAAGGGGGCTTTTTCGTATTTTGGACGTTGCTGTTAATTGTTATTGTCAATAAAATGTAAATTGAGTGATTATTTCCACATAAAAACGTTACTCTCTAACTTCCAGTAGAGTTTAAAGGAAACCTGTATATAGCGGTCACCCTGTATATAACGGTCACCTGGCCATTTCCCAAGGGTGACCGTTATACAGCTATTTCAATTAACGTTGTCGGATGAAAGCTCAAAGCCTACAAGCCAAGGCCGCAACGTGGTATGGTAATTGTTAATAGACATTCTATTTTCCGGTTGGCAGTGCGGGTGCGGCGGGAAAATGACGTTTGTCTCCGTGCTCTTTACGAAACAAAAACAGACGCGAATCTTATTGCCTTCGATCGAAGCGTTCCTTTCTTTGACAGTGTGGAGAGATTAAAGCATTAGGGAGCTTAAGGAGCCATAATGTCGACGGCAGAGAGAACGGCACAAAACAATAGGTTTAATGAGCGAAAACATGCCTCTGCACGTGCGTTTTACATTTTGGTACATTTCTTTGCCGCTCCCTGCAAAACAACAACGTCAAATGATCAAATTATAGGTTATGTGGAGAACAATGAACACACAACGGTTAATTTTTTCTTTTCTCCAAACAAATTGGAACAACTGCCTTTGCTTCAGCTTCCAATTGTTGATTTGGGTAAATTTATGCATAAAAACCCCATATTACTTTGCGGTCTTGGCTTTAAGCTTTTTCATCCGACAACGTTAATTGAAATAGCTGTATACAGGTTTGACTGTACGCGCAAGCGTAATGAACGGGTTATCGGTAACGGTGGCTAATTCACTCACTCACTCGGGGCTTAAAAGAGCTTTTACGGTGTGTCACGCTAAGGTGTTTTGGTAGTTTTAAATCTGTTTTACTCTTCAATTCTTTGACTTCAAACTCAGTATGGAAAATTAAAACTGATCTGTGGACTTAATTTTACGTTGTTTCATATCACGAGATGGCTCTTAGAGCCCTTTGATTTAAATTTAGAGAGGGTGGGCAAAGCCCTGAGAACGAGGTTGTCATAAAGTGAAACTAGACGACGTTTTGATGTTATCCTTACATCATTTTCAAACTGACAAGGATAAAAAAAAACTTCATAGGTCAAGAATATATCCTACAAAAATAGTGTGAATAGTTGCATGCGATACATGAATAAGCAATGTTACTGTAACACTGTTCACAGTTCCTAATTACAGGTGTAATTCAAACAAAGACTTCAGCGCGAATAGATTCGGTGTTCAGGATGAAAGCAAAACGCACGCGCGTGAACAGGAAAACAGTGTAGAATAAGCTTTGTTGGGGGACTAGCAACTTATTCTACACTCAACTGTTCGGGACTCAGTAAAGCAGACTTCAGTTGTTGGCTCTGACTTTTACTCTTGATTAGACTTCCACAGTTCTTTACAGTTCAGTTACTTCACAATCTTCTGCTTCTCACATAGCTTTTATCTGGGCTGAGAATTAGCTGTCAATCAACGTCAAAAACAGATCAAATGGTAATGTGGGCTAACGTAAGCCTCACCATGATTGGTTAGGACAAATCATTAACATACGTTCCTTCGACATGTTTGTCAGTGTCGAAGCTGACTTCTCTTTCAATTTTCACCTTCATTTCGGAACTACTCAGCCAAGACAAAACTACGAGAGAAATATAAAAATTACAAGGTACATTCTTATTGATTAACATTTAGGCGTTATAGTAAATTCACAATTAAAAGTTGTTGTTTACAATTTCTACACAGTCATTGATTACTAGCGCAGAGTCGCTTAATCACAGCTTCGTGGGTCGGTCTTTAAGTGCCGCCCTTTCCATATCATTAACAGCTAAAGTAAACGAGTACATCCATATTACACTGAGCGTCCTTGAACGATCTTTGGTAGACAATAGGTGTTTTTCACGTTACGTCACGGCGGCCATGTTGGTGCACACCTACAAAAGAATTTTAATGAACTTCTTTTGTTATGTGCACCAACATGGCCGCTATGGACTTTGTCATTTGAGTCCCACAGGACTGAAGGTCACGTGAGTGCAAACCATCTATAGATCCTTTGTTACTTAATACCACCTTTTATCGTATATTGCATGTCGTGCGATCAGAGTTCAAAAAGTAATAGGCCATTTCCGAGTTGCCTTTAGTCTCTCTACTCTCTATCAAAGCGAGGCTAGGTGCGAAACCTTTCATATGAAAATGAGTTTTCATTCATATGCAAATAAGTTTTATTTGCATGTGAATGAAAACTCATTTTCATATGAAAGGTTTCGCACCTAGCCTCGCCTTGATAGAGAGGCTAAAGGCAACTCGGAAATGGCCTATTAAACAGTCTCGATCAATGACCGAAGAAATAACCTAAATCGTTATATAGTTTTACGGAAAAATAAGACAGAGAAATAATAATAAGTTACTCTAATTAGAATTCCTATTTCCAGATAGAGCGCTTAGAAAAACTTGACCTGAGCTTTATTTAAGGGATCAGACCCTTATCGCTATCAGAGCACAAAGTCCATTAACACGTAGATAATTACGTAATGGTAATTGCTTCTACAAACAAAAAGGTGCTAGTCACGAAATACGGATAAGCTAAAGTTTCTATGAAACATAAACTGGTATGATCTCGAAAAAGGCATGAAGGCTTTACGCTAAACAAAATGAGTGAGAAAGACATTTTCCAGTAAGGGCATCGCGAAATGTCAAACTGAAGTTGGGGTCAAATCATAACCCAATTGATCTTAAGGTGAATAGGTTTATTTCAAAACAAAAAGACCCGATTAAGATTGTTTATTTAGCAAATTAATTTGTTTTGAAGTACCGAGTGATAATTATCGCAAAGCTCTTGCCCTGTACCAAAATCATACCAGAGAAAATATCATTTGATCACTACGAAGAATCAGAGTTCAAGTTAAGAGCGAATTAACGACATTTTTAAGTGCTCCAAGATTATATAATTCTTATTGCATATATTTTTAACACCACAAACAAGTCTCCCTTAATTCTAAAACATAGAATGAATAAACATATGTGACGTTTCATTGCTTGCATTTTTATTGTTTTACAACAGTTAGTCGCGGACACCACGCGTGTCAACAGGAAAACAGTTAGTCGCGGAGACCACGCGTGCTTGGCTGCTTTCTTGACTATTGTAAGGTAGGTTGGGAGCCCATAACTCCCGCGTAAGATGAAATCTTAGAAGTTTACTTTGTACAAATTCTCAGTTTGTTCAATCTTAACATGGCGCGGTAAACTATGGCTAAAAAACTCACACAGCGCCGCAAAGAAACTTATAAATCTGGAACACCCAACGAATTGTTTAGGGAAAATCTGTTCGGAAGGTGCCTTAATCATCTAAAAACTTCGTACTTAGATTAAAAAGTAGAGTTTTCTTTAGTAAAATGCCGCCTCAAACATTCGTAACACAGAAAAATTTAACGCCTTTTATTGTCAATTACCTACGCGTTGTGATTGGCTAAAACGTCTCGCGCCACTTTCTCGACCAATCAAAAATAAAACAAAAACCAATTGTGAGTTACTCGCACGCGTTTTCCCGCGCTTGGCGCCGGTTACATCTATTTGCTTCGAGTTTTGATTGGTTCATTGGATTGTTTCCGTCTTTTGTGATTGGTTCATTGGATTGTTTCCATCTGTTGTGATTGGCCAGAGTTATTACTTTGGTTTTAGTTTTAAGACACCCAAGTCAAAACTGTTCGCCACTTTAGAAACGAGAAGGAAACTGGGCCGAGTGAACTTTCGCAGCGACTTCTGGGATCGTTACAGGGGACGCTTCTTTTGTCTCTGTCCCCAGTAACAGTCCCAGAAGTCGTTGCGAAAGTTCACGCGGCCCAGTTTCCTTCTCGTTTCTAAAGTGGCGAATTGCAACTTGAAAACAATAAGGACAATTTCAAGTTATTCTCGTGTCGTGTCGTCACTTGATACTCGAGAGTATCTGTCCATAAGAAATTGCACTAATTCAACTATTTAGAACAGTTTCGACCAAAAAAAAAAAAAAAACCAAAAGCAAAGAAACAAATCCGCGTGTGACTCCCATTTAACCCTTTCACACTCACAGAGTCAATTATGCAGACATGTCATGTCAGTTCTAACTTTTCAGTCTGTAGAGGGCGAAATCCCATGGTGTGACCATTCAATTGAAACTTCTTTGGCAATGCTTTTACAAGGTACCATTTGGTTTTTTGTGAATTTTTATATTTTGCACTCTTGGGAGTAAAAGAGTTCAAGGATAACTAATCGGCAAGTTTTATAACATTAATAATAATAATAATAATAATAATAATAATAATAAAACGAATATTTTATCAGGATAACCCATCAGTGCAAAAAAAGCACTGTTATCAATGGGGTCATGTTACAATAAAAGTAAAAAATAAAATATTTAGCCTAAAAATGTAAACTGTATAGAGTTAATAGAAAAGTAAAATATAAGATAATTACGTCACATAAAAAATCCGTTCAAATGTTGCTTAAATAAAATTCTATATTCTAAATTTCTAATGTTCAAAGGTAATTTATTAAAAATTAAAGCACCTAGGAAAGAAAAGCTTTTGCGGCCAAACTCTAATTTCATTTTCGGCAGCTGGACGGAGGACTTAGGGAAGTGGTCATAACAAGTATACTCGACGAGGACCGGGAGAGACTGTACCTTTCCAAACAAGCTCAGTGACTGGTTAACGAAACAATAGGTTAAACAACACAAACAATAGCCCTAGACCTAAACACAATAGAAGCTACAGTACTACGGGGCCAATAAAATTAGAGGTCTGGAAGAGCTACAGTACTACTCCGAGGACCCACCTTGTGTAGGGGTAGGGGGGCTATGCAAGATACCACCTATATGATGAGTGTAATGGACTAAATTTGTTGGCTTAAAAATTGGAGATGACACTTAAATATTCTGTGTGCACAAAGCTTGCATTGCTAGTAAAACGGCACAGGAATATTTAAACCTTTCTCTCAGTTTCTACTCCTGATAGAATGGGGGCTATACCAACAAGACACCATCTTTATCGGTGAGGGAGAGGGGGTACATAAAGAGACCACCAGTCGTTTTGTAAAATGGTGGTTCCTGTCCGAGTACAATAATTTTGACCATTTCCCTTATTATTTCCCTTAGTGTTGAAAAATGGCTCTAGCGTGCTCCGGCAAAACTGAGAACTAAACAACAACACAATATCGAGTTCAACTTTGTTTATTCTTTCTGAAACAAAGAAAACTGCTTTCTTTTTAGTAACAAGTAAAAGCGCAATATCGAATTCAGCGTTGTTTACGTAACACACTTCAATCATTAACACTTAATATAAATAAATTTGCAATCTAAGTTAAACTTAGGTTTGTTTATTCTTTCTCTGAGAATCAAACAAAATAGTTCTACTTTTTAAATCACACCTACTTTGAAGTAGTTGTTTATCCTCTATCGGATGAAACATCCAACATCCTAACATCTAGTTTAGACCAAAACGGTTTACCGACGTATCTCGGACCTAAGAGTTATTTTAGTTTACTGTAACAAATAAAAAACAAGTAATAAAGTTAGCTTTTCGCGATTTAGCAACAGTTAATCTGTTCCAGGTGTTAAGGTTGTGGAGCAGAGGGGGGGGGGGAAGCTGAAAACCGGCGCGCGAACGAGCGGAAAAAAAAAGGGGAGACTGGGGCACGCTTCGTCGGCACTTGCAATATTTTTCTGTCTTGCGCCGCCTATGTAACAGTCTAGCAACACTGAGTTTCCGTTAAAAGTATCAAGAAAACTTGTTTATTCTATCTATAGAATGAAACAAAACGTAACCGCCGCCTTTTATCGGCAACTGTGTTAGATTAGGGATTATTTTTTTGACGGGTTAGGGGTTAGGGGTTAGGGGGTTGGAAAAAACAATTTTTTGTGTGTCTCCGTCCAACTGCCATACTTTCAGCAAACAATTTTTTTCTTTATTTTTTGCTTGCATATAATTTATTTCAGTGTTTATAGCCTCTGCAAACAATTCATTTCAAAATTTTCCAAACCCCCCCCCCCCCCCCCCCCCCCCCCCCCCCCCCCCCCCCCCCCCCCCCCCCCCCCCCCCCCCCCCCCCCCCCCCCCCCCCCCCCCCCCCCCCCCCCCCCCCCCCCCCCCCCCCCCCCCCCCCCCCCCCCCCCCGTCAAAAAAATAATGGTCCGTCCCTTACCGTTGACTGAAACCTGCTCTTACGAGGCAGGTACTTACACTACCTAATAAAGATAAAATGTTGGCTTTAAACACAAAACACGACTAGCGCAGTCTGAAAAGTTCCAAGCCGAATTAAGGTTTGTTTCACTGACAAGAGTGAAAAGCGACGGCTGCAAGGCTCTCATTTCAACAAAGCCCCTGAAAACAACAGAGCAATGAATGAAAGCATGACAGCGAGCAAATGCGGCTTGGTGTTCTTGCTTCCTGCAGTTCGCTTTTCTGTAGTGCGATTTCCTGTAGCTGGCTTTTCTGTCATAGTCGGCTTTTCTGTAATCGGCTTTTCTGTTGTCGGGCAAGCCGTCAAGGCCTCGATATCTGCCAGATAGCCATCACCAAGCCACTTCTGGTAGGTATCCTTGTTACCAACGTCAACAAGTTCTTTTGTTGAATCTTTAAACAGGAGATCTAAACCATTCATGTACTTCTTCGATTCAAACAGTTGGAAGTGGTTCGGATTGGTTTGGGTGATTCCATAGGTTTTAGAGGCTTTGAGCAGTATTTTCGTGAAGTTGGCGATGTTGTCACCTCCCGTTTTCGTCATCACGGCATGAGACGGAACCTTGGCCAGGTAACAGTTAGTGTAGCTATCTGCAAAAAATCACGCAAGTTTTGTCCATTTAGAATACCGCAAAAAAAATCCCGTTAGTTTTATATTTACTGCGACTGTTTCTAAAGTGGAATAATTGGCCTATAGAAGGTCGGATCTATTTGCACAATGACTCGTTGCCATAACGAAGCTATAAGATCGGATTATCCAATCAGAATTCAAGGATAGTCTGCCTCATACCAAGGCGCTCACTGGCATTTTCGGGGGGAGTTCTGCGAAAAGGCCCGCGGGATGGTGCGGGGATGGCTTGACAAAGATCGGAGAGCGCAAAGGACCAAGGGAAGGCTAAACTAAAAACGCTTCTCTTCTTCGCCTGGTGATTTCTGTAGCATATATGTCATTTTAAGTGTTGTGGTTGCACTCCTTCCCACCTGGAGGACAAGGGTGCTCTTTGTTCTGGTCCGTCCTTCTTGGTGTTGGTTGTCATTAGCCGGGTATTACTTATGGGTTCCTGTTTCAGTAGGAGCCCACAAGTAGTAGTAGCATTCATGGTATAGACCCCCCCCCCCCCCCCCCCCCCCCCCCCCCCCCCCCACCCGTATAGCACATGTAAGGGTGGCAACACACAACCTAGCCAAGAGTCTAGTCCAGAGGAGGTGTCGAAAGTAATTTCGCGATTGCTTTGGTTTTGCATTGCTACGCATTGTGATTGGCTAAAAAAATCTCGCGCCACTTTCTCAACCAATCAGAAGTGAAACCAAACGTGCCCCGTTCGCACGTGTTTTCCTGCGATTGGCGCCGGCGGCACCGCGGCAGAACGTTTGCGCATGCGTAAACTTCAAGCACTTCCAGTCCGTTAAACTACCAGTCAACATCGATGCGAACAGCATAAAACAACACTTCTGCATGAACCAACAGACCTAGATTTTCTAGATGCAATGATGAAAGGACCAAAACCGAAGAAAATTATGGTACGTACACGATCGGTTCTTGCATGAATACATTTCAAGATGGAGTGAAGACTTGTTTTTTGTGAAAAAATGCGATGCAAAAATTATTTGTTCATATTTCGTTGTTGTGCAAACACCAAACCCCTTGGTGCAAACGCTTGAAACTTGAACGATGAAAAAACTTTTCAACGAAACAAACTTTTTCTCTACCTTTGTTTTATAACTCTTACTTTTTGTTTTCAAACTTCGCGGTACGGGAGTTTTATGTTGTTTATGTTGTAGTTCATTTTTTATTTCATGTAATTTTTGTTTTTCCTTTGTTTCAAATTCATTAGCATATATTACTATACCCAAGAACAATGGAAAAATAAAAATTACCTGAGATAAAAAAATTAACTACAACATTTACATGGGATTACAGTATGTCACCGGAAATGCGTAATTCACCGTATGCTCAGTTTTCTACTCATGCGCAGTGCGTTCTGCCGCGGTGCCGGCGCCGGCTACATGTATTTGCTTCGAGTTCTGATTGGTTCATTGGATCGTCTGCGTCTGTTGTGATTGGTCAGAGTGATTACTTTGGTTTTAGTTTTACGACACTCAATTGAAAACCAATCGTTTTGCGAGTTTCTTGTTTTATATTATTTGATTATTTTTTTTTGGAAAACTTCAATTATTTTTACCATAATAAAATGCATTAACCAAAATACATGTAACATTGAATTGATACACGCCTAAAGAAAGGATCTAATCACACTAATATAAAAGACATAAATTACAGATCGCTATAAAATCATTAATATATAGATTAGTATAAGGTGCAGAAACACAACACTTACAAACAAATAAACTATAAGGAAAACATTACAATGAAGAAGCATAGTAAATAGTAAGAAAAGATTTCCATTTCTTTAAAAGCTTATTTTATTGATTCGATTTTCTAGAGCATTCTCGTCCCCAGAGCCGCTTGGCCCTCTTAACCGCCGGAGCCTGAGTACTTGGCCCTCGTACTCAGGCTCCGGCGGTTAAGAGGGCCAAGCAGCTCTGGGGACGAGAATGGAGCAATCTTTTTGCGAATCATTAAGAGAAACTCTGCAAAAAGGTATTTGTTGTCGTTTAAAGCGTTAACATGTAAGGAATATTTTCCTAAAATAATAACGTGATTGAGGGCTAAACAGGACAAAAGAAAGTGAGGGTTACCAAACATAATAGGGAATTTTAGATTGAGTACGAGTATCTTTTGAATTTAAAGCCAGTCACCGTCATCTCCAGAGCTGTCGGTTCTTCCTGTTGCTAACTAGAAGATATAGAGACTCTAGGTATAGAACTTGTGTGGTAAATGTCTATCTAGAGTACGCGAACTATAGGTTTTAGAAGTGGTACTTGTAATCAATCTCGTACTCGTAGTCCGATCTAAAGTTCCCTCAGTGTCCATCTTAGACAGGACCAAGTTTGTATTATCATAATTAGAATACCAATTTTGAAATTCCAACCAAAAGGCGGTTGCTTGTGAACAATCTGCGAGCAAATGCCCGAGTGTTTGGTGGTCAGAAGAGCAGAAAGAACAGAATGGAGAAGCAACTTTTTTCATTTTAAACAATAGGCTATTTGTAAGTAAAATGTGATGAATTATTTTATACTGAAACATCGTAAATTTGATATCTTTTTGAAGCCTTAAAACGTAATATATATACTTTACTGAGATCTTTGGGCTCAATACCGTAAGATACTAGTCTTTTCTTCTTTTCTCGCAAGTGGGTGGAGGTCTTAAAAGAGCTAGTAGCTTATCATTTGAAGTGGGAGGGAGTGTAGAATCGCTTCTTAACCCTTTAAGCCCCAATATCAAAATTTAAATTCTCATTTCTAGTCCTATACATTTCCTATAAAAGTAGTAGGGAGAAATTGTTTGGATATCAAGAGAATTCATCTTGTGTGATCATGTCCTTAATTCTCAAGACCTTTTTGATTAGATAAGGCATTGATATTACAATGAGAATTTTGATGCTGATCACTCCTGGGGCTTAAAGGGTTAACATGTTTTTTCCAGTCGCGTGGGATAGCGGAGATTAGGCTGTAATATTGTATACAGTTGCACTTATCTTGAATCGATTACAAAAAGAATTAAAAGTTATAAAACGGCTTTCTTGTTTATCGAAAATGTCTGAGATAAGTTTTATACCTGCATGAAACCAACGTGGATAGGAAATTGTTTTCTCATCGATTGTGATAAACTTATTATTCCAGATATTTTGCAAAAGGACATCGCGTTTGTTTTGTGGCTTGGTGGATGTAATTTCTTGCCAGTGCAAGATAATTTCCTTAGAAAAACTGGAAAGATTCTCATTTAAGGCAAGACGTTTGTTATCATTATTGCAGTTGAAGAGCTCTACACCACCTACATTTCTTAGAAGAAATTTTGGAATGTATTTCCACAGTCGCATCTGCTGGTTCGCGTGAACACAGACTTTAACCCAATTTAGTTTTAAAGCGGCCTTATCAAAGATGACAAAATCTTTCCAGGCTAAGCCGCCTTTTTTCTTACACTCCACGATGGTTGTTCTTTTAACAGTTCGCTGGTTTGTGATTTTAAATGAATTTAGATGTAATCCTGTTAACGTCTTCGGCAAAGCCTTTTGGTGCTTCCATAACGCTGCAGATAAATCAGTTTGAGCTTCTAAAGCGCTAATGTTTTGACTATATTTATCCTGCCGTAAATGGAGATGTCTCATTGGAACCATTTTATATTTAAAGTCTTTTTAACCCATTCACTCCTGAGAATTTTTACGTTTTTGAGCGATTTTCTGCATTCACACGCCCCATAGGATTTCGTGACTCCATATTTGAAGTTACCATTGAAAGTGCTGCTGTTCTAAAACACTGAAGGCTCGAGTTTACTGAAAACGTCATTGTGACGATCTCATTTTGCTTGGTTGATTTGCAATAAAGGGTCTAATATGAATTATCTACGATTTTTGGTAAGTTCACAGCTATTTTTCATCTTTAGTAGCTGCCTGGTGAGCATCATTAAGCTTGGAGGTAGTTCAGAGTCCACTTCTCAATGAAGCGAGTTAGTTGTTGTACTTCGTTTACGAATTTGGCTCGTTGCTCGTTGAACTGGAAAAATGGCCGCCTGGAAACGAAGCAGCTTTGGGACTCGACTCTGGATGAATTTCTCGACCTACCGCGGCATATTTTGGAAGTTGCGACCACAGGAGAACACAACAAGCGCGAAATTTCGGCGGTGGGTCGGAGTGGCTGTGGACTTAGTATAAATATGAAATGTGTGCGGAAAGAAACGAACGCTGTCAAAATTCTTGGCCATTTCCCAGCATGCAGTGCGGTGGTGATATTGAAAATTAAGGCCAGGTCAGTATGCATTAGAACGAGAGGCTAGAGCTCGGCCCGAGCAACGAATAAGAGCAAAAAAATTCACTGCTAAGCTAGGACTAGGACTGAATTTTGCTGTGAATGTTGACTTTTGGGTTTGCCATGATGATTTGAATAAAAAAAACTAAAGGCAAAAACGTGATTTTTGTTGTTTTTCTATGACGTTAAAAACGGTAATTTTTGTTATTGTCCAAATTCAAACGCTGATATTCTGCAAAAATCGCTGACTTTTTTGTGTTTATTGGGTATCTCAATTTGAGGACTTTCTAGTCAATGCTCAGAACTGCTAGTCAGGGCAATGTTCGCGCGATTGAGAAAGTTGCAATTTTTTAAAGCAGTGGAGTATTGTACGGCCGGTTTTGGCCGGTGTAGGAGCGAATGGGTTAAGGTGGTAGACTTGACTTTAGTTCAGAAATTGATTTTGCACAAAAACTTAATAAATTGAGAGATTTTATACTATTTTGCTTAATTTCCAAAGTTGACGGCTCTATGTTATCCCGATGCGAAGAAAATGACGATCGAAGTTAGTTACCACGGGCGGCCATTTTGAGGCGCCATTTTGGATTTAACGAGAAACTACGAAGATTTTCGGCATTATTCGTACCACAATCGGCCTGTTATTAATGCAAACACTTTAAACAGCGGTTTTGCAAGGAGAATTCAAAATGGCGCTCGATAAACAAGGATTTACGAAGAGATATCGGCGATTAATTGACGTATTTAAGGGCCTCCACCGACCACACTGAAAGGTATTTTAAAAATAAATACGTGGATTTAACGTACCTGGGTTAAATTTGCGTAGCTTATTGTTATGATGTGAAAGAAATTTTTCACAGGAGCCCGGAATGAATGGAGCTTTTTTCTCGATATTATCGCCACTCAAATGGAAGACACATGTTTGAAATTTAAAACTCGATATCTGAAGAAAGAAGGGCTCTTTCTTTCTGGGCTCCCATGAGAATTTTCCTTTTCTTTGTGGGAGTTATCTCTTTCATTTCTTTTTGAATTACCTTTTAACATACAGCCGTAAAATGAGAAAAACTTATTTTTGAGCCCGCAATGCAAACAGGCTTTGTCACCTGAGGTGTGAAAATTGTCACCTAAAACATCCATTTTTCTGAAGCTTAATTTTAGTTGTCTCCGCCTGTCATGTTTTTACTTCTGCCAGTTTTCGTGATTTAGTGAAATTTTTATCCAAAATGGGCTTGCTAAAGTCAGGTCTACCACCTTAAGACATTAACTTTTCTAAACTAATTTTCTTTACGGAAGCATCTTAATCATATGAAAAGTGTACTCCTATAGCACAAATCGGTTCAACACTAATACGAAGATTGAGAATTTCATTTTTTCTTTGGCGTATAGAACCAAGCCATAAACTGTTCAGATTTTTCTCGATTTATTTTTAGCCCTGAGAATCTTTTATAAACAGCCAGCAAATCGAAAATATTAGAAACAGCCTGGGTGTCAGCGAGAAAAACCGCAGTGTTGTCTGCATATTGCGAAAGCATGACTTCTTCATTCTGTTGTACAGTGAACCTGTGTATTTTGTTGGAGTGCCTTATACGTTGAGCAAGTAATTCTATGCTGATCACAAAGAGTAAACCTGAGAGAGGGCAGCCTTGCCGCCCCCGTTGTTCTAACTGAAAAGAAGAGTTTTGAAGCATTCCCATTGTTCAGAATACAGCTGGAGACTGTTGTTATAAAATACCTGCAACCAAGTTGCGGTCCAAAGTTGCGGAGTTGCGGTCCAAAGTAAAACGTTTCGAGACGCTTTTGGATGTAGTCCCATTCAATAGGGTCAAATGCTTTTTCAAAGTCTAAAAAGACTGCGACGCCCGGGATGTTCCTCTCCTTTGTAAAATCCATTATGTCGGCACATTAAGAGCACGAATGCTTTCAAATATCTGGGTGTTGTACTGGATAGTGCTCTGTTCTTTAATGACCATATAGAACATTTAAGAAAGAAGTTATCGAAGATACTTGGTGTATTTTTTAGGGCGAGGCCAGCGTTAACGCTGGAAGCTGCTAATCGAGTTTATACAGCCATGGTCTTGCCGATCATTGATTATTGCGACATCGTGTGGCACGAGTCCGGTAAAGGAAACGATAACATGGTCGAGCGTTTACAGAGAAGAGCTGCGAGAATAGTTTACTCCTCTACTGGGGCGGAGTTGGCTACGGATGAAATCATTACCAAACTGGGTTGGGAGCCTTTAAACGAGCGTAGAGAAGCCCACATCCTTTCTCTCGTCAAGAAATGTATTAGAAACGACGTACCTAGCTATCTTCAAAATTATTTTAAGTTACGCAGTTTTCACATTCATAACTATAATACAAGAAACAATGAAAATTTAATTTTGGAAAAAGTGAATCTTAAGTGCACGCAGCAATCATTCTTTTACAAAGGGGCGAGGATTTTTAATAACTTTAATAAGTCTTAATTCGTAATTGTATTATGTAAATAGTTTTTAGCTTCAATTTTTAACTTTTCTGATTTGTGTAGTATTATTGTCAGTCTTTCGTTTAGTTTAGTTAGATTTTAATTTGCAGGACCTGCGTTGATAGCAGTTTTTTACTAAACTGACGCAGTCATCCTGGATAAACATGTTCTTTTATTATTATTATTAATTAATCTTATTCGTTTTGCGAGTAATAATGCGAGTAATAATGCTGGATACTTCCTTAGGATTTTATGCACTTTTGAAAGTGAAAACCTTACAATTAGTGTAATACATACCAGATCGATTTCCATCCTTACACAGATACTGGTAGTCGCTAGCCTCCGCCGTTGGCACGGTGGTGTGTTTTACAAACGCAACATCACCCAATCCGTCCTTCAAGCATTTGAAGGCGCCAGCGAATCCAGAGTAATTGCCGGCCTTGGAGCATTCATCAGGACACAGAGCGCACAAGTTGTCAGGATTGTTGCTGCCGAATACTGGCAGTTGGACATCTGTGATGAAAATGAAATGACACAAAATGGCCATCAGCTGTTTACCTTAGATTGCGCAAAACATGTTCTAAGTGTTCGCGTCCATTTGGACATTGATTCGGCAACCAAAACCATTTGATCCTGGTTGGAGACACAAGTTTTAATTTATGACGACTTGTATCTCCGTTTAGCTAGACAGGGTTAAATTATTCTGCAAGACCACGGTTTGACTAATTAAACGAGGGAATGGGCAGTCATTTTTTCACAGACATTTAGGGAGTTAAAGCAAATCACTACGGTGGGCTTCACTACGTTCACCGGAAGTAAATTTCTAAAGAAAATAACAAGATACTGCGCATGTCATTCGGCAATGTGCAGTTGTAAGTGTGACTACAAGCTTTTCATCCTCTGTTCGTGTGGTGGACTGTGCTTTCAAATGGCTGCGTCGGTTATAAATTTAGCCTTTTCTAAATGCGATATTTTGGTCTTTTTAAACAGATTAAAATGAAATAAAAACCCTGAAAAATATCAATACGATGTTGAACTTTATTGTTATGTGTTTGTGTGGTTGATTTAAAGCTTGCCAGGGCAGTTTTACAAACTTGAAGGGGTTTGATTCACTCCTTTCTCTATTTCTGAGTGAATCAATCTTCAAGTTTCTAAAACGCTCTCCCCATTGCCTCTCTTTTTGAAGGACAAGAGGAAGAGAGACCTTGGGACACGACGTTGGAAAGTGACCTTTTAAAGCACCTTTTAACAGGAAACAAAAATAGAATTAATTTTTATCTTACTTGGTACGCAGCTTTCATTGAAAAACTTTCCAGCTGCCACATAAGCACTGCAGCTCTTGTCTGTTGGCATGATTTTCTGGGAAAGAAGCAAACCAACTGGTACATTCCAGCCGGATGTTTTTCCTGCGCCAGTGTGACATGACTTTTTCCCTTTCAGATTTGTGAACTTGATGTCTGGGTTGTTCTTTTTCGCAACTGCTACAGCAAAGTAACTTGTGGTGGGAGTCATGATTCCATAATCTTCACCAACAATGGGAACCATTGAATAGGTTTTGCCTTGAATATAATAAGAGTGTCAAGCGTTTAAAAAAAGGTTCGAGTCGTTTTTATAGCTAAATTGCCCTAGCGTGCTCCAGGCATTGCCTACTTCCTGTACGGCTTTTCCCCAGTCCTTCACGGTCAATTCGTTTCGGTGACGTACGGTCGAGACCAACTCACCAGGTGACCCGAAATGGATTGACGGCGCCGAAATATAGAAGCCTAGGAACTAGGCAACTCCAGGAATTCAGATAGTGGGAAGCGAAGGATTGCAAGTTTCGACGGAGCGGGATATGTGCGATAGAGAGTCTCCCCTTGTTTTCCCCATTCATTCGCCCGCCAGCTTTAAAGCTGCTCTCCAACCCCACAATCAGCTTAACACCTGAAACAGAGATTGCCCTATCAGGCTGGTGTTTACTAATACTCTCTGTAACCGTAAAATGATGTGACTAGAAGTATTACTGCTTCCCATGTATGGGATGTTACTCTACTAGCTTATGTTCCGTGGTAGCCAGTTACGCATCTGGGTAGGTAAAGTCGCATACGTCGCATAGTTCATAATGTAATATAGTGAACGACCCCACAAGCTTTCTAGCTTTAATACCCATCGTGCTTAAATAAAGGTTACTTACTTACTAACTTACTTACGAGCCACAGGTTGCCAACTTGGCCGAAGGTTATTTAACCCGTTTTCCATAGCATAAAGATACTTATAGGAGCATTACTACTCCCTCCTGGATGGAATGCTAGTCCATCACAGGATTACCCCGAGCACGTGTCGCCGGTACTCATTTATACGCCTTGGTGGAGAGAGACAATGTGGCGTAAACTTTCTTGTCCAAGAACAAAACACGACAGTGTAGTAGTAATCATGTCTGCCTTGATAGAAGAAGACCAGGATTCGATTCCTCGCCAATATACCATGTTTTCACATAGAATGTTATATCGTGCTTTTATGTTTTCATGCTTTGTTTCTTTGATATAACAGATCTTCTCATAGATTCTGTGTGAAAATATGGCTGATTCACTAAAAAAGTATATAATTTCCTTGCAGTCGACAGTTTTATGGATATTTTTAAGAGAAGTTCTTTAACACAGCATGATTACCTGCTATATAGATTTCTCCTCCGTCAAGAGTAATGAGATCAGCATTCCCTTGCTTAATTTTCTTCATGCAGTCCACAGCCCCTGTGCCATTAACACAGGAAAACTCAACAGTCAATGAGGTGGCATTGGCCAATGCAGGCACTACATCTTTAAATGCCCTGCACTTTAAGGCCTCCTTGTCTGAAATTGTGCACCATCGCATTGGGAAAGCCTGACCATGGCCTGTAAACAAAAACAAAAAATAAATAAATAGGATTCATTTTTAACCGTAAATATTGTCGATGAATGTTAACCCTTTAAATACTACAATCTGATTTGAGTGTTGAACAAAACACTCCTGTTGGAATTTCGTATTTTTTGGAATGTTATTCACACTACTGAGTCCATTTCTCAAGATATCGGAGAAAAGTTTATCTACCTTCAAGTCTGCGAATAAAGTCATAAAATTCTAAAGTTTGAGCAGTACTCTCCTATGGTATGATTTATTATGCTGTGCAAGGTGGTTCTAGCTTTGCGGTCTGTGGACGAAATCCTAAAGTGCGACTATTCAAATGAACTTACTGAGCAGCACTATCCCGTGGAACGTACTGCTTACCTATGTTTTAAGATGATTCTGACTTTTAAAGTGCCTATCACCCCTAGAAAGTTATTTTCAGAATCAACTCTATGTACATTGAATATTTGAATGGTAAAATATTTCTTGTTTTGAACGTCGCGTTTGTGAGTTATAGAGATTTGAATTTACAAAATGCTAATTGGATGACGTCAACCCGGGAATTTGCCATTATTTCTACGTCTATTTACAGCGGTCTTACCCAAAGCGGTATAAAGGAGTCGCCACAAGGAATAAATTATCACTTCGAGAAAGAAGTTGTCCGGTGCAACTAGCCATGGCTGAACAAGCACAGCAAAATCAAGTTCCCCAAGTTCCACAACTTCAAGTTCCTCAAGCGCAGCAGCCTGCTCCCGTTGCTTAAGAGAATGTTAACCCGCCTGCTGCTCCTGGCGCCCCCCAAGAGGTAATTTTCTTGCCTTTTCTTTATTCCCGTTCCTGTGGTTTCTTCCTTCGCCCGCGTGTCATTTATTTCATCGTCATCCGTCTCTGGCTTATTGTATTGTTTATGGCTCCAGAGCAGAAGTTGTTTACGGCATTTTGGTATTTTCCTGACTCTGTCGAGCGTTTTGTTAGTTCCAGGGACGAAAATTGCTAAATTGCTCGTTCCCCTGGTATTGTATTGTTTGTGGCTCCAGAGCAGAAATTGTTTACGGCATTTTGGCATTTTCCTGACTCTGTCGAGCGTTTTCTTAGTTACAGGGACGCAAATTGCTAAATTACTCGTTCCCTGGTATTGTATTGTTTGTGGCTCCAGAGCAGAAATTGTTTACGGCATTTTGGCGTTTTCCTGACTCTGTCCAGCGTTTTCTTAAGTTGCAGGGACGCAAATTGCTAAATTACTCGTTCCCTGGTATTGTATTGTTTGTGGCTCCAGAGCAGAAGTTAATTACGGCATTTTGGTATTTTCCTGACTCTGTCGAGCGTTTCGTTAGTTCCACGGACGCAAATTTGCTATTACTCGTTCCCTGGTATTGTATTGTTTGTGGCTCCAGAGCAGAAGTTGTTTACGGCATTTTTGGTATTTTCCTGACTCTGTCGAGCGTTTTTTCTTAGTTACAGCGACGCAATTTGCCTAATTACTTGTTCCCTGGTATTGCATGTATTGTTTGTGGCTCCAGAGCAGAAGTTTTTAAAAAGTCTTTTGTTTCCTGACTCTGTTGAGCGTTTTGCATGTTAGTTACAGGGACGCAATCCCTGATATTGTTTTGTTTGTGGCTCCAGAGCAGAAGTGTTTATTACGGTTTGTTGGTTACATATACTCGTATCTGTTTTATCTTGCTTACTGGTAAATTATTTATCTGTTTTCCGCTATATTTGTTCGTTTCCTGCTGCCTACTTGTTTTCGGCTATTTATTTAATTGCTTTCTGTTTTGTTCAATGTTTGGCGCCTCTAGCCCCATGGCTTAAGTTTGTTTTGCGGGAATTTTCTATCTCAATCCTATGTCTGGGTGTTATTTCGTTGTCAGGCAGTATCCTGGTTGTGCAAGTATATTTTGTGTTAATGCAGTTAAAGTTGTTTTTTATTATAGGTTATAATTTTCACTATATTTTTGCCTATGCGTATTTTATTTTGTCTCGATTTTATTTCTTCTCCGTTTTGCTTCTCGTTTTGTTTTATTGTGTCATGCTGCGTCTATGGATTTATTTGTTGTATGGCCGTTTTTGTTTCCTGGCCTTGTTTAAGGTTTTAATTATCACGTTTTGGCTTATTCTATTCAGCCTCTATTGTTCTTTGCCCCTTGTTTTAGCCCCTTTTTTCACCGCTGCTCGTTAGAATTTGTTTTATGCATGCGCACATCCTTTTGCACCTCCTTTATTCTGTATTTGCATATATCCTTGTTCCCTTTGCTTCAAGCCTATTTTCCTTTACGCGTGTCTATGTTTCGCCTTCCTTTATTCCCTTACTCTTGGAATGACTGTTTGGAACGGGAATCTTATTCCCTCTCGGATTACCGGGGCTCCAAGCTGTCATTCCCTGAGTCCCGTCACGCTTGCCCCTTTTACCCTCTCACACGCCTTTTCTTTTGTCTTTCCCTTGTAGCCTCCCATTAAGCGCCTTCGAGTCGGCCATTTTTTCCATTCCATACTGGGAGATGTCGGATGATTTCAACCCTATTAGCCATTCTGCTCCCCACCTGCGTTGGGTTGATTATAGGGGTATGCCTTTAGACGTGACTCAGGGAATGACAGAGCCCTGCAACAAGCATATTTCTCCAGCTTTCCTTAAAGAAGTCCTTCACGGCTCCTCTAGCGTCCTCTCCCCCAAAACGTCCCCTACCCCAGTAATAGGCGTGTTTGGGAATGGGGCAGGACTTCGTGTTAGCCCCCCCACCCACCCCCAATCGCTTGTTTTAGTCTGGGGTATGTTATAGTTTAGTGTGGGTGTTTTTAGATTGGGGTCCTTAGTTTAGTCTCCTTTGTGTTACGGGTGTCCGTTTGCATCCTTTTCTGTGGCCGCCAGTCCTCCATATCTCAAAGGAGTACAGGTAAGACCGGTGTAAATAGGATACTATTTACAGCGGTCTTACCCAAAGCGGTATAAAGGAGTCGCCACAAGGAATAAATTATCACTTCGATAAAGAAGTTGTTCGGTTTGTAACTTGCTCTTGCGTCACCTACAGCCTTATGTCATCTTGCCTGTACTCCGCTCCCCTTGGCCACTTTCTATCCCGCCCTTCCCTCCCTTCCCTCCCTTGTTATACTACTTTTGCCTCCGTATATGAAAGTGGCCGCCAGTCCTCCATATCTCAAAGGAGTACAGGTAAGACCGGTGTAAATAGGATACAATTTACAATGCGCAGTTTACAGCTTGAGGATAATTAATTTGATAAATACCAAAAATAAACTGCGGATCGGCTAATTGCTTCGTAAAAAATATTACTTGGAGGTGAAAACAAGTAGTTGTATAATAAATGATTCCCGAGTTGACGTCATCTAATTAGCATTTTGTAAATTCAAATGTCTACAAAGGCTGGTTTTCACTAGCGCATAAGCACAAGCATAAGCATAAGCATAAGCATAATCGGCCGAAAAGCAAGTGAGAACGCCAGAACATAAGCATAAAGACATACGCAAGCGCAGTATGAACGAAATTGGCGGATGATTTGGTTGACTGCGTTGTGCTTATGCTTGTGCTTATTTCATCCCCGTTCTCACTTGACATAAATGTGACACAAGCATAGCATAAGCACAAGAAGAACGAACACGTTCGTTCTTCTTGTGCTTATGCTATGCTTGTGTCACATTTATGTCAAGTGAGAACGGGGATGAAATAAGCACAAGCATAAGCACAAGGCAGTCAACCAAATCATCCGCAAATTTCGTTCATACTGCGCTTGCGTATGTCTTTATGCTTATGTTCTGGCGTTCTCACTTGCTTTTCGGCCGATTATGCTTATGCTTATGCGCTAGTGAAAACCAGCCTTAACTTACTAACACGACGTTCAAAACAAGAAATATTTTACCATTCAACTATTCAATGTACATGGAGTTGATTCTGAAAATAACCTTCAAGGGGTGATAGGCACTTTAAGTATGTGTTATGTATGAAATTTTTCGCGTCACGATTTCAAATGAAATGAAGTCTAATTTAAACAGTGCAATCTAAGCAATATTCCTCGAGATGTATTTCGTGACAAAGCTTCATAGCTCCCGCATGTTCTTATGGCGTTCCAACACCGCCAAAATTTAATCTTTGCCCTTTATGCACACCTGGCAACGTTCACTTAAAACATTTAAATGTCAACTGCAAACACACAACTATGCTATTCAAACATTTAATCATTCAATTCAAACATTCAAGTCAGACATTCAAAAAATCACTTATAACATGAAAACATTCACAACAAAAAAGCCGATGTTCAATTCAAACATTCAGTCTCGCCCTATGTAAAAGAATCCAGGAGGCTCTCGGATTCCTAGCCTGCGAATACAGCCGCCTCTCATCGCTCTCGGCCACCACGGGCGTTCGCGCGAGAGAGCGTCTGCGATTTACTTTGAGAAATTCCATACTGATGATGTAAATCACCCGTCGCTAATCTCGGATAATTATAATGTGCATGCAGTGAAACCAAATTAAATGAAAGGTGTTGACAGGCCCATCACAAATCCTACTATCGCCTAGCGTGTTTCTCATGACCTTTGTTCACTCGGTTTTAAGTTGGTTTGATTTTTACAGTTTAGCCCTGATGAGTATGTCTTTTAAAGATCTACCCCTTTCGTATGAAATAAGGGGAGGTTCTTTACGGATCCGTCTAAGCAAAGGTTGTGATTCATTTGTCCATGAGGATATAGGCACACAGGGTTGTATTGTGTTTAATACAAAGGATAATATCTTCTTGTGCGCTTTTTATTTCTTAGTGCATTGGTTTATTATTTCCGTTTCCATCTTTGCCGTAAAAATATTGGCGAAAAAAACTGCCATTTTTGTCCCTGGCCATTGCGGTGCCATGAGTCTGAAGGTAGTCTTTCCTCTAAAAGCAGACTGATGATGATAATTACGGGATTCTTCTGTATCGCCGATAAATGTTCATTCATCCACACGTGCTAGAGAGGCGCCGTTTGAAATATCAGTAACTTGCCATATCCGGTCGGTAAATCGACAAAAACAGAAAAACCTCTTCACCGCAGATAAAACTATAAAGAGTCTGAAACTGACTTGCTTGTAACGTCAAAACATTAAACATAGGACAAAAAGATTGAACAGAGTCGAACATTTTCTAACGACAGACAAGATTAATCCTCGCAACTGGCGATTGAGTCACAACACTGCATAATTTAAAGCTCCTGTCTTGATGCTGGACAGATTTTCGTCATCAGTATGGAATTCCTCAAAGTAAATCGCAGACGCTCTCTCGCGCGAACGCCCCTAGAGGCCGGGAGCGATGAGAGGCGGCTGTATTCGCAGGCTATCGGATTCCAAATCCCAGCCTGTGGATTCCGAATCCCGTGTTGTGGATTCCTGATCCCGAGTAGTTGAACTAACTGAACTCAAAATAGACTCACGAGTTCCAGGCATAATAACAATTACCTCAGAATGTGAAAGCGGGTTTTATTGATGAAGGCCAGCTGTTCCTCAACAGGCTAATCTTTCAATTACACATCATTATTATTGAGTTATTTATGTTATTTATAGAGCGGTTTTCAATTGAGTGTCGTAAAACCAAAACCAAAGTAATTACTCTGACCAATCACAGAACTCACAGAACTCACAGACAATCCGGTGAACCAATCAGAACTCGAAGCAAATACATGAAGCCGGCGCCAAGCGCGGGAAAACGCGTGCGAGCAAGTCACGATTGGTTTTGGTTTTACTTCTGATTGGTTGAGAAAGTGGCGCGAGATTTTTAAGCTAATCACAAAGCGTAGCAATGCAAAACCAAAGCAACTGTGTAGTTACTTTCGATACTCAATTGAAAACCGCTCTAAGCTACGCAAATCATTGTTTTTCCTCATATTTTCTTGAAAGACATGCATCGAAATCACATCTTTTCCAAGTGTGGGGGCTTACAAGGAAGAATGTATCACTATTCATTATAATTAATTTATTTCCTTTATGTTTACACGCTAGAACAAAACAAAACCGTTTAGATTCATGAAATTGGTCTCAGTTCGACACCTTTTCGACGCTGCCATAACATTACACCACTTAAATATAGGCCGTGCACTACAACGTAACCCAACAAGCAAGTAAATCATTGTTCTAGTACGGTTGGTTGTATCATTGAATCAGAATTGAACAATACCAATGACGATTTTAACGTTTTAGATTTATCACCTGCACCCTTTTTACTGCGCTTGTATCACTTGTGCATCCTGCAGAATCATTTTATAGCCATGTTCCGTCATGCGTGACCAGTAATCCACAAGACTGAAATGAACATTTGAATATTTATTTTTAGTATATACTGAAACAGTGGATAGCATTGTTGGCGCGCTCTGATTGGCTACTGAAACTCGGAATAGCAAGTGCTATTCACCTCCCAGCAATTTGCGCGCGAAAATTGTAATCGTTGACAGGAATAAATGAGTTAAAAAGCATCATTTTCGTTATATTATCTCACTGTTTCAGTATATACTAAAACAGTGTAGGTGGGTAGTGGTGGATATTTACCTCGCCGCTTCGCGGCTCGGTAAATATCCACCACTACCCACCTCCACTTCGGTGAATAGTTGTTAATTAACTTCCGAGATTTGGATGAAACCTTAAAGATCTCTCTAGAAAACACTTTGAAAGTCACGAGTTAACGGAAAAATAACTTTGCTGCACGCATAAAAAACCTAATATTGTTCGGATATGTAACATTTCAAATGAAATGATATTTTGTTGCTCTTTGTTTCTGAAAATGCGGTAAAATTCTCACGGGAATTCCGAATCTCGAAATGAATTTACAAAACGGACGCGTAAACTTGAAAACTCCACTAAAATTTTCAAAAATACTGGTCATGCGTGACGGAGCATGGCTGTAATGATTTAAAAAAATAATAATTTCTGAATATTTTTCTAGAATAATTTCATTTCGAGGCTAGCATCATTTGCGCTTGTAAGACGCTGCATTGGCATTGCATTTGCACTTAGCTACACTTTGTCAAAGCTAACTTAAACTAAAGCGGGTGGTCCTTCTTCCCGATGAGCTCACTCCCTTGAGTCTTGTCGGGGCGAACGTCTGTGCTTCTGGGGTGCTCTCTGGAATGCACTCAAATGTAGCTGCAACCCTCTCTTCCCCGTGCAATATTTACAGCATTCCCGTAGTAGTTACATCAGGGGCTTCTGGGTTTGAAGGTATAGCTTGAAGACGCATGCTCAACGTGTAAGGGAGTGTTCCCGTCAGTTCCTTGGTCTTGGAGCGGACGTTTTCTTGTCGAACTCCTCTCCCATACTCTCTGATGAGATCTCGCATCACCTTTTCCCTTCTTCTGTCTTCAGCAGCATCACCGCTTCCCTCTTGTGTGCAAACCTGCTTTTTTGATCTCACTGCCAGGTTTGGAGGATCATCATTGATGATCTTCTCAGGGTAGAAGGAATTGGACCTAGTAAAATAACTGAAGTGTTTCTGATATATGCGCTGCATATCGTCCTCAACACAGCGAGCACGCCTGTTAGCATATTCTCCTATAGTAGTCATGTCATGGTAGGCCCTCGTGCCTTTAAAGAAGCTTTCCACGCTGAGGGTTGTCATGCTTTAAAAGCGAATCTGATCTGGGGAGGAAATAATGAAGAATTTTCTTTCCACATGAAATCTTGGTATAAGGACCTGACAGAGAAAAAATATCTTTCAATTCCCTAAATCGAAAATCTTACAGACGGCAGAATGTAGCGCCCTACGCCAAGCGTCACCTGCATTAAGCTAGATTATAGAAGTAATGTCTATGTCTAAAAATGGAACACTGGTTATTACTCTACTTAAAAAGGGGCAACCTAAGATAGAATGCGCGATTAGGTGTCAACTTACGGTTGATGATGTCTCACAGGATCGGAGATGATAATTCTGAGCTAGACGTCGGAGAGGGCGAACATCGGCCTCTTCCCTTGCGTTTAGGAGAAACGTTTTATTTTATACGATTATTGCATGATGCAAAGGAGGATATTACCATCTTCCCGGCATGCACTGCAAACAAACTATATTATCAAACGGCGGCGACCCGCAAGCAGCTCATTTTACACAGACGCCGTTGAGGTTGGAGGTCAGTTGGTCGTAGCGGAAACCTTTGAAAAGAAATCTACGTTAACCTATTTATTCTATTCACCTTTACAGAATATTTTCCATTTCGGATTATGTTTACAGTTTGCTTTAAGGCCGCTTAACTTCCCAGACGGACAGAAACCCACGATAAGCGTCGCGTGGTAGACGCTTGAAATCTCTTCACAGATTCATGGAATCAATAAACCGTCTCGCCATTTCAAAAGAATGCCAGCTTATATTAGAAGAAATATCCGTATATTTGCTTGCTTTGACTTATTAAACCTAACACTGGTGAACAGAGCCGGTGAAATAATTCCCACTAACTGAAAATATGAAACAACAGCTACTCAGCTCAACCACTCAGCACACGACTGTCCTGCTGTGTTTGTTTACGGTTATGTTATTTTTAGTTCAAAATCGATCTTCGCTTTTCTCGTTATTTTCTGACTTTTCTATGGTACGAGCACTAATCATTCAGCTTCATTTCATTTTATATTTTGCTGTGACCAAAATAAAACTCGAATCGGTCCACAAATGCAAATGGATTATCTCACAAACGACGCGCCACTTGAAGCTTGCCGGATGTAGTCATTTTCAATTTAACGCCGATAAAAACAAACAGCCGCCGAAATAGATCACTTTCAACTTCAAAATTTAGGATGAAATCGTGGAGTCAATTGGAGTCAATTAGGTTTTCGAGAAAGTTTATACCTTTAATGATTGGAATTGGGTATTATTTGGCTTTTGACTCGCCTTTTTTGAATCGATCCAACCTATTTAAAATATGCATTACCGATGACTACAAACAGACATGGACGACAACAGTCAAACTATACCACGATAATTTTTTTCAACGGGTCCACTCCACTTTAAGAAAAACATTTCCTGATACATTATTAACAGAGGAATAAGGTACGTATTGCCTTATTTCTATGCCTTGACATTTATGCGAGGAAATCCATGTACAACTTTGACTAAAATACGTGCGTTCTTCGGTTCCACCGGAAGTCATTCACCTGAATTTTACCCAAAGCACGCTGGGAAGATGATGCATGATGCATGATGCAGACACGTGAACATTAGCGACCTTCAGATTGGACTACGAGTACGAGATTGAGTACGAGTACGAGTTTTCAAACCAAATTCGTGTGCCTCATATACTTAATTATCACACCAATCTTATCCCTAACGTTTATTTACGTGTTAGTCAGCAACAGGAAGGAGTTACAGTTCGGTGGATACAATTATCTCGAAATTCCAAAGTCGTACTCGTACTTGATTTCGTACTCGTAGTCAAATCTGAAGGTCGCTATTGTTTAGCTCAAAGTCTTCTTACCACTCAAGAGACGGACTTCTTGATCGTGATCGAAATCGACTTCTCTTTTCACTTTTCGATGGTTTCTTATTCTTTGTTCTGCTGTACGTAAGATCGAGTAAGAGTAATAATAAGAAAGCGTGGTCAGCGTGTTTTTCATAACCATACAATTAAGACGACATAAACTGATGGTGCAAAGAGGTCAATAAGTGTTTTATTCAGTTTATTGTATGGCATGTATGATTCGTCAAATTATTGTTTTATTTTTATTTTTAATAATTTCCGGAAATTGCCCCACAAAATCGACACAAGACCATATATCACGAGCGCCCTGAAAGGAGACTTGTGCCCCCGCTTCGACTTTTCTCCCTAGTAGAGCCGTGAACCAAAATGAGAAAAAGAACGTAACGACAGGATCATGTGGAGAAACATCTCTTTGCATGGACATCTTGCCAACACTTGTGAAAATAGTTTCAAGGGTTTTATTTGTTTATTTGTTTGTTTATTTATTTATTTATACATTTATTTATTTATTTATTTATTTATACATTTATTCATTTAGTTAGGATGGGGGATTTTCTAGTTAAAGTAATTTTCTGAGACCCTCAAGCCTGAAGGAGGTTTCGAGAGGTTATGGTTGTGATCTATGGCCTCTTCATTCGTACCAAATTGCAGAGTACCATGGGGTCATCATGGGCGTCACCATAATTATTGTAACAATTAAAAAACAAATTTAAAAAATAAATTTGTGACCATGAACGCCCCTTTTGCCTGATTTCGACTGTTTCGATATGTAAAATTTGTTACGCTGTCCCTTGTCCGACCTTTGAATGACTTAAAACAAACAGCAATCATGGACAGCCGAGACAACTGAAAGTAATTACTTTGCGCGCTTTGACTCACATCAAAGTGTTTTTAAGGTAATTCACTCGAAAAGGATCTTATACTGAACTTTTTTTCAAACTTGGTACGATTGATAACCATGCTCAGAACATTAAAAAAATGCAATAAAAAGAGAGGGTCACCGTGCTTGTTTTTACACTGCACGCCCGTTATTTATAGCGACTTTTTATAATTGCGCAAGGAATGTTCGAAACTCGAACGTCGAGAAAGGGATTGTTATTAGCTGGAGAAAACTATGATTACTATTGAAATTTTAACATAATATATTTGATTATGCAACATTCTTTCAGGGAAGTCATTTCAAATTGCCCGGTCTTACAAATTTTGAAAGGAAATCGGACAGTTTCGGCATCACCACATACTCCTCATTGGCTCCAAATAAAGAGTTTCACGCGATTTACACAGAATTAATACAAGTTCTACCACTAAACTTTTTTTCTCCTTAAAATATGTTTTTTAGAGTCCTATAACGAGTAAATTACATTAATAAAAAATAGGGGTCACCGTGCTCGTTTAGGAAAAAACAATCTCTTATTCATTTGGCCAACTACCTTGTTGGTTCGGACTGTGCTCGCGCTCGTGCGCGCGCTAATGACGCAAGAAATTATGCGCAGTACGTGATGCGCAATGCAATACTAAGGAATGACCTTAATTATAAGTGGCTGTCTACGTGTGACAAGCCTACCTGTGTCAAAAGCTATAATAAACCAATTCTCCCAGGCTAGCAAACAAAGTTATAACATTCCATGAGTTAAGATTGAGCTAAAAGCGTGTTTACAGGCCACTGAGTTTTAAAAATAAAATCATAAAAAGTACGACAGGCGCGCAAGTTGTTTTGTAATTGAGAAGCCAGCACGTTTCGGCACTTCGCAATTTTACGCAGAGTGACTCAATTTTTTAGTTTGGAAAAATCTTTAAAATTGATATTGATCTGGTCGATCCTGGAATAGCAGGCAAAGAAACGCGTTTTAAGAAATCTTTTATATTTTCATGAGTTTGCATTTTGTTTTTAAATTAAAACCGTAATCGATTTCTGTTTATCATTTATGTAACAAAGAGAGTACTTACCGATTTAATATAACTTTTAATCCTTGACTCTTTCTTCGATTTCGTGTGATTTCCCATTCGCCTTGATGGTTAGAAACGTTGTTTATCGGCTCCAATCCACACTTGATTTAGTTAACACGCTCCAGAGCTATAAGAGGTCCTTGCAAAGGTCAAAAGAATTTGACCACGTGACAAGTGATCGGATGTCTATGATTTTCGATCACGTGGTGGAAGAACGTGGGGGTCTGGGGGATAATGTATTTCGTGCTTATCATAATCAGGAAAATCATGACAAGTGATAATTTGATAATTTTAAACGTGGTCGCGGTGGGTGAGAAAACTGTCACTCAAACGAAACACGAGATCGTTTGCGGTAAACTTGTAAACATGCAGTACCTGATTTCACTCTTACAGAGGGTTTCACATAACTTTTGACGAACGGGTTCCGAAGTTTGTTCGGAATTTCCGAAGTTGGCGACGAACTTGGCAATTAGATTACGTAGATGCCGATCAAACTGCGAACTTCGAAACGAAGTTGCGAACTTAATTCGGAATTTTGTTGCGCCACTTGCGAACTTGTGAACGGTTTTCATCTTGTACTCTTCTTCACTTGAGTATAATGGTAGATTTGGAAAACTGGTTGGTCCTTTTCGGGGGCAAGCTTGACCAAAAAAACTCACCAGACTGCAGTTGATTGCTCACGGCAGAGCAAATCGACATGATGTTTGCGAAAGATCTCGCACTTGGATCAAAAACCTTACTTATGTATCAGCTAGACTTGACTTATTTTACTCTTTATTTTTTACATGGATGAATCACTCCTGCCAGTGCGACTAGTAGTCCTTGAAAAGTTGAGTTTCGGTGTCGAGATCAGTGATTTACATGTATTTATACCGAGACCGCTAGAGTTGTTTACATCTTAAAATACACTGAAATTCAAACAATTACAAGTAAACAAATCAAATATGAACTGATTAATGTAACAACTGTAAGAATTAACTTTGTGCATGTAGTCTACCAGGCCAGATACCAAATAAATCAGCCACAAGTGGGGATTTCTTTTTCAAGCGTAAATCCTAAATATAGAAACATGTCACACGCGAAAGGGAGTATCTAATTTTCGCGGGTCGCGGGTAAATTGTCGCGGGTCGCGGGTAAATTGTCGCGGGTTGTGGGTGAAAAACTAATTATCACTAAGCGCTGCTCACGAAGAATTCCTTACACAGGTGTTTAGATAGATGCGTTTATTAAATAACTTTGCAGTCTACAAAACTGAATTACGTTATTAAAATACAATAAATTATTAAAAATACAATCGGGATTCTTGGAGGAACTGGGCGATAAAAAAAAGAATTCCTAAAACGATCGGGTTTCTTGCCTTCCTCAGCTAATAATCAACGGACCTGGTAGGAGGTATACAACTAATAAGTCTACTAGTGTTGTTTTTACATACTGATTCAAATACACTGTGGCATAAATTATCAGGTGGATAGCGTTATCCAGCCTTCGAACATCCGGGGCCTGGTCGTTAAGAGGAACGGTTATACTAATAGAAGCGGTACAGTCGAACGTTCCAAGAGGCGTTCCTGGGGAGAGATAGCAAAAAGGGCTACGTACGTACGGTTAGTGCTAACCGTACGTACGTTAGAGGGCGAGTTACCTGTCTAGACTAAACACCTGTGTAAGGAATTCTTCGTGAGCAGCGCTTAGTGATAATTAGTTTTTCACCCACAACCCGCGTCAATTTACCCGCGACCATTTACCCGCGACCCGCCCGCGACAACTTACCCGCGACCCGCGACAATTTACCCGCGACCCGCGACAACTTACCCGCGACCCACGAAAATTAGATACTCCCCACGCGAAATCCTGAATTTTCGAGCCTCCCGATACAGGCGAACCAAAACTGGTACTTGCTTCAGTCCAATTTTATCCCGAGTTTTTCAAACCCTCGATTTTTCGAACCAATTTCCGTTTCCACTGAGGATTCCACTTTATTTTAATTTTAAAAGAAAACAAGAGGCTACACTTAGCCTATACTCATGCGCAAGAGACTCTAAGACGCGCGATTGAAGTTACCAATTTTTCTGTGCTCGCTTTTAATATTTAATTTATTGATTCCGATCAAATCCACACTCGTCTATAACTTTCCAAGCTGTGAATTATTTCTGTTACATTTGAAAAGACTACTTAAAAAAATAGGCAGTAGATGACATGCTGTAAAAAGAAATTTGATAATCAATATAAAGATTTAGTTTTCCTGTGTTACTTAATCGCATGCAACCAGTGTAAAATGGGTTATTCCAGAAAAAATCCCCCCCCCCCCCCCCCCGACGGATGCAATATTTTTTTACCCCTCCCCCGCCCGGATTTCCCGGCCAGGCCGACCAACCCTCGCACCTTGATTTTTAACCCAGATACCCCCTCCTGCCCGGATGGCCATTAACCTTTTGTAGGCCCTAAATAAACAGGAAATCGCATTCAGGAGATCCGGGATTTTTTTAAAGATTTCAAATCTTTGGTGAGAATTGCTATGAATTGGTCAAACATTTTGTAAATAAACGTTGCGTGACGCATTCACTAAAATCTTTCCGTGATTTCAAGACCAAATCGAAATGAAATGTTTCCATAACTTAAAGCTGGTTCTTTAAAAAAATGCTTTGATTTTGCCATCTGTAATAAGTTTTTTCCAAGCTTCACGGTTTCTTCAAAGTGTTGTCGCAAATACACAATTTTGCTTTGTGTAAATTTTATGTCAAATGTAATTTGATATCAAGCTGTTTTTATAATCACTGAATCTAAAATATATTTTCTATAAAAGGTCAAAACTTTTGAATGAAACTCATATTTCCTTGAATGAAAATGTCTTTCCTTTGATTAAAAGAGTCAAACACTTTTCAGAATTCAGTGATTTTCTGCTTCTGGAAGTCTTGGCGATATATTGTATCCTAATTACTGCGAGGAACCGGCTAGCGTCTGCGAAAATATAATAAACATCACAAAATAATTCAATTCAGCAACCTATTTTTATTATACTTTCTAAAATCGCCGACTTTTCCTGTGTAATAGAATGCCAATCTTATACGGAAAAATGATTCGTATAATAATGCTTTCGCTAATAAAAAAAACAGTTCTGAATGGTCAAAGGTACAGAAATGAAATGCTGGCGGCGTTTGAATCATGAGTTCGGATAGCTCATGGTCTGCTAACAAACACTTCGATTCACAGCTCGATTTTTCACTAAAACCTTTTTCCAAACCACGAAAATACCTAAAATAATATTTGAAAACAATACTTGGCCACATTTGGTGAAAGCTGTGCTTGGTAAAGCAGTAAAAATAACGAGAAAGCTCCGTTTACCTTTTCCACGAATCCAAAGCGCGCACGTACAAACAGAACTGCCTTGACAACCGAAGCTATCAGAACTGTCTCATCGTACAGCAATCTGGTGAACTTGGCACAACTTCGCGCTTCGGAAAGTCGGACTTACTTACACAGGTGACAGCATAGTGGTTACTAGTAACCTAGTAACCACAAAAAGCAATAAAGTCAGTAAAAATCTACATTAATATGACACGCATTCCCTAGTCCATAATCCACAGAAGTCCAGTCCCAAAGTCCAGATGTTTTATTAAATCTGATGGGTTGAAGTAACGACGCTGTTTTGCCGTGTGTTTCTATTGTTCTTTCTTGAAAAAAGTCTTGAAATTACTCACCACAGGCAGCGAGGACTGCTCCGATACAGACATTACAAAGAATCGGCAGTAAAACGGGAAATAAATTGCGAGTGCGAGAGATCGATGTTTGACATTTTTGCCTCGGAAGAAGTCTGATTAAAAATAGCTCTTAGTTTTTTCAGAATCGCGACAAATTCGGCTTCAAGTTGTATGCTGTGTATAAAAGCAACGTTCACCTCTGTGGGAGAAATACAGGACTGACTTATACACCAATAAGACCAAATGACGGAAAATGTTTGTCATGCGCATGCGTATCAAACATTTGTTTTATACTTCAATGTACCATAAGAAAAGAAGCAATTTAAATTTTAACAAGAGGCTACACTTAGCCTATACTCATGCGCAAGAGACTCTGAGACGCGCGATTGAAGTTACCAATTTTTCTGTGCTCGCTTTTAATATTTAATTTATTGATTCCGATCAAATCCACACTCGTCTATAACTTTCCAAGCTGTGAATTATTTCTGTTACATTTGAAAAGACTACTTAAAAAAATAGGCAGTAGATGACAGGCTGTAAAAAGAAATTTTATAATCAATATAAAGATTTAGTTTTCCTGTGTTACTTAATCGCATGCAACCAGTGTAAAATGGGTTATTCCAGAAAAAATCCCCCCCCCCGGACGGATGCAATATTTTTTTACCCCTCCCCCGCCCGGATTTCCCGGCCAGGCCGACCAACCCTCGCACCTTGATTTTTAACCCAGATACCCCCTCCTGCCCGGATTGCCATTAACTTTTTGTAGGCCCTAAATAAACAGGAAATCGTATTCAGGAGATCCGGGATTTTTTTAAAGTTTTCAAATCTTTGGTGAGAATTGCTATGAATTGGTCAAACATTTTGTAAATAAACGTTGCGTGACGTATTCACTAAAATCTTTCCGTGATTTTAAGACCAAATCGAAATGAAATGTTTCCATAACTTAAAGCTGGTTCTTTAAAAAATGCTTTGATTTTGCCATCTATAATAAGTTTTTTCCAAGCTTTACAGTTTCTTCAAAGTGTTGTCGCAAATACACAGTTTTGCTTTATGCAAATTTTATGTCAAATGTAATTTGATATCAAGGTGTTTTTATAATCACTGAATCCAAAATATATTTTCTATAAAAGGTCAAAACTTTTGAATGAAACTCATATTTCCTTGAATGAAAATGTCTTTTCTTTGATTAAAAGAGTCAAACACCTTTCAGAATTCAGTGATTTTCTGCTTCTGGAAGTCTTGGCGATTTATTGTATCCTAATGACTGCGAGGAATCGGCTAGCGTCTGCGAAAATATAATAAACATCACAAAATAATTCAATTCAGCAACCTATTTTTATTATGCTTTCTAAAATCGCCGACTTTTCCTGTGTAATAGAATGCCAATCTTATCCGGGAAAATGATTCGTATAATAATGCTTTCGCTAATAAAAAAAAACAGTTCTGAATGGTCAAAGGTACAGAAATGAAATGCTGGCGGCGTTTGAATCATGAGTTCGGATAGCTCATGGTCTGCTAACAAACACTTCGATTCACAGCTCGATTTTTCACTAAAACCTTTTTCCAAACCACGAAAATACCTAAAATAATATTTGAAAACAATACTTGGCCACATTTGGTGAAAGCTGTGCTTGGTAAAGCAGTAAAAAGAACGAGAAAGCTCCGTTTACCTTTTCCACGAATCCAAAGCGCGCACGTACAAACAGAACTGCCTTGACAATCGAGTCGTCTATTAATCCAAAGCTATCAGAACTGTCTCATCGTACAGCAATCGGGTGAACTTGGCACAACTTCGCGCTTTGGAAAGTGGGACTTACTTACACAGGTGACAACATAGTGGTTACTAGTAACCTAGTAACCACAAAAAGCAATAAAGTCAGTAAAAATCGACATTAATATGACACGCATTCCCTAGTCCATAATCCACAGAAGTCCAGTCCCAAAGTCCAGATGTTTTATTAAATCTGATGGGCTGAAGTAACGACGCTGTTTTGCCGTGTGTTTCTATTGTTCTTTCCTGAAAAAAGTCTTGAAATTACTCACCACAGGCAGCGAGGACTGCTCCGATACAGCAATGCAAAGAATCGGCAGTAAAACGGAAAATAAATTGCGAATGCGAGAGATCGATGTTTGACATTTTTGCCTAGGAAGAACTCTGATTAAAAATAGCTCTTAGTTTTTTCAGGATCGCGACAAATTCGGCCTCAAGTTGTATGCTGTGTATAAAAGCAACGTTCACCTCTGTGGGAGAAATACAGGACTGACTTACACACCAATAAGACCAAATGACGGAAAATGTTTGTCATGCGCATGCGTATCAAACATTTGTCTTATACTTCAATGTACCATAAGAAAAGAAGCAATTTATATTTTAATAATTTAAACAAGACAAGAAGACGTCCGACATGGAGAATTCAGTCATCGTACCTGCAAACCACGTTACTATTAAATGTTTTATAAATGAAGGCTGTACCACAATGAAGCCAGTCATTGTTGTGAAAATGATATATACCTGACGTGAACATTACTGATATGAGTAGGGTTGTAGGAGACGCTGTCGTGACACTTTAATAACGATGTTTTGCCGGAAGTGAGAGTTGCCGGAAGTCACTAAACAGGAAGTATAAAAAGCAAAGCTGTGAACCGGAAATACACAATTTAAAATATGCGTGAATAAATTTGCATGCAAAATCGTGACACCAAAAAAAAAAATAATAAAAAGAAAAACGAAGCCCATTTTATAACTCATGCCGCTACGCGCATGAGTAAAAATTTAAACAAGATAAGAAGACGTCCGACATGGAGAATTCAGTCATCGTACCTGCAAAGTACGTTACTATTGAATGTTTTATAAATGAAGGCTGTACCACAATGAAGCCAGTCATTGTTGTGAAGATAATATATACCTGACGTGAACATTACTGATGTGAGTAGGGTTGTAGGAGACGCTGTCGTGACACTTCAGTAACGATGTTTTGCCGGAAGTGAGAGTAGCCGGAAGTCACTAAACCGGAAGTGTAAAAATCAAAGCTGTGAACCGGAAATACACAATTTAAAGTATGCGTGAATAAATTTGCATGCAAAATCGTGACACAAAAAATAAAAAGAATAAAAAGAAAAACGAAGCCCATTTTATAACTCATGCCGCTACGCGCATGAGTAATAAGAACATCTCTTCTTTCTATTTGTTTGACAGCGATTCAAGTCTTTGAACAGCAACTAAGTTCCGAACTAAGTTCGCAACTTCGTTTCGAAGTTCGCAGTTTGACCGGCAACTACGTGATCAAATTGCCAACTTCGTCGCCAACTTCGGAAATTCCGAACAAACTTCGGAATCCGTTCGTCAAAAGTTTTGCGAAACGCTCTGTTTACCTCCATTTTTGGATCATTCTTTTTTAAGGTAGGAAATTCTTCTTACAAGAATACTAGTGAATGTTATTCTTGTTACAAGAATACTAGTGAATGCTATTCTTGTTACAAGAACGACATTTCTTCTAAACAGATTATATGTAAGAACGTTCTTCTAGAAAGAATGCATTGCATGTATATCTTCTGAGAAGAATTACCATACTCAGAAATCTTGTAATAAGAATGAATTATTCTTGTAATAAGAATGAGAATTCTTGTAATAAGAATGAAGCATTCTTGTAATAAGAATGAAAATTCTTGTGATAAGAATGAAGCAATCTTGTTGCTGCCGGCAGGCAGTCTACTAATCCTGTAGAATCGAGAATTGAGAATTCTGTCCTTCTGTCTGTCTCGGTTTTCCGAAAGTAACAATGAATTGTTTGAGAACTAATCAAGAGCGGAAAAAGATCTACTACGAAACCGTCGGCAGTCTCGGGAGAGCCTCGGCATACAATCAAAACAAAGTGATGACAAGCCGACTCGAGCATGCATTGATGCAACGACTTTTAAGCCGGCGTTAAGAAAACCTGGACCGGATCACGGATCGGATCACGGATCGAGCTTTAATGTGTCGCAAAATTTTACGAGAATTTCACGGGTCACGCAGTCGTTAATGGCTGTTCTCTGCGTCTCTATTGTTCTTAAAGCCGTTTTAGAAGAGTCTCTGTGTAGAGCGCATCAGAAAAAGAATAGGGGGACCATTAGATTTTTGAGGGGGGGGGGGGGGGGGGGGGGGGGGGAGGGGGTTGGGCAATTCTTTGGTGCAGGATATTTTTTTCTACGCTCGAGACTGTGCAGGATTTTTCTTTTTGCCATGATTTGCTTGCATGATATTTTTTTGCGAGCCTATATGTTTTAATGCCTGACACATATACTATACGTGTTAGGAATACTAGAAAGGCCATACTAGAGACAGGAATACTATAGCAAATCAGATCTGATGTAACAGCAGCTTGATAGCATGAAGCCTGGCCACGGTGTTGTAACTGCCCCTACAATTTTCTTCACACCAGCCCCCTGTTGATGCCGCTTCCACAGCCCATTGTAGTACACCCAACCATCTTACAATTACAGGCGCGGCGCCGGAAATATAATGTTGGTGGGGCGAATCTCCTGTGCCGAGCGCCGAAGGCGCGAGCTTCTAGGGGGGTCCGGGTCCGGGTCCGGAAATTTTTGAAATGAAACTCTCTGAAATGCTATTTCCAGCGTTCCTGAGACCGGAGAAACAGTTTCCAAGGCCAGTTTTGAGTTCAGTTTAATTCTCATGAAAAGTACATGTACACGAAACACTTTCTGAAACTTGGTATTCCCAGTGTTCCTCTGTGCCCAGTGTTCCTCTGTGCCCAGTGTGCCCAGTGGTCCTCTGTGCCCAGTGTTCCTCTGTGCCCAGTGTTCCTCTGTGCCCAGTGTGCCCAGTGTTCCTCTGTGCCCAGTGTGCCCAGTGATCCTCTGTGCCCAGTGTGCCCAGTGGTCCTCTGTGCCCAGTGTGCCCAGTGTTCCTCTGTGCCCAGTGTTCCTCTGTTCCCAGTGTTCCCAGTGTTCTTCTGTGCCCAGTGTTCCTCTGTGCCCAGTGTGCCCAGTGTTCCTCTGTGCCCAGTGTTCCTCTGTGCCCAGTGTTCCTCTGTGTCCAGTGTGCCCAGTGTTCCTCTGTGCCCAGTGTTCCTCTGTGCCCAGTGTACCCAGTGTTCCTCTGTGCCCAGTATGCCCAGTGTTCCTCTGTGCCCAATGTACCCAGTGTTCCTCTTACAGTAAGTACTAGTGACGTCAGTCAGGTCGTCGTACACGAGCCATGAGCCAAAAATTTGCATGCACTGTTCTCCGCACCAGAGTAAGGTAAAGGGAAACTTTTGCAAACTTTTTTCAGTAAACTGTTTTGGTCAAACAGGGAAAAGGCTGAAACCTACAAATGATTATAACTGACAACACCAGAGAGAGAGGCCGTTTTTTAGAAAATCGAAAACTGAATACAGATATTCTGCTCCCAGACGCGCTGTCTAGCCGTGTCTGTTCCATTATTTATCTTTTTTCAGTAAAATATCGTTTATAGTTATTCTTTGCTTATGCATAAACTCTGAAATAGAAAAAAAAATTACCAATTTCAGAGTGTTTGTAAATCGGCGGTGAAACTGAGAATTTATCGTGGATCGGCAAAAGCCACCGACTCGTTTCGTGATCGAAACCTTTCAGCTAATTACTCTTGCGGTTTGTTGCGGTTACGTCTCGAATCTGATTGGTCGCAGAACAATAAACATTCCAGAAATAAGTTTAGGCGTTCACGGTTTTATGGGTTTCACTGTAAAACAAGGTTCGAAAATAAACAACATGATCACGCACTGTTGATTTTACACTTCTTAACTCGTTCCAATGCACAGTTTAAAGTAAACCCAGGTAATTTATTTAAAAGACCTTTTTACTGAGTTAAGTTTTGGGGGATTTTTAACCGATTTGCTAAAAAATATCCCAGTTAATTAACTCGCTGAGTGCAGTTAGACCGAAAAGCATGACTTCTTGCGTAACAAGCAAAATTAAAGGGTGCGTTTTTTTGGGAAAATCCAAATCCGGATTTCTGAATCCAAAAACGGATTTTGCGTTTTTTTGGGCAAATCCAAAAACGGATCATGAATCCATAAAATCCACACTCAGGGTGGATTCTTCGGATCAAATCCAAATCCGGATTTTTAGATTCGTGATCTGAGCGTTTTTTTGGGAATGGATTCGAAAAAAGTACATCTGACAAGCGGTCTTTCGTGCAAATTTACTCGTTCCGTTCGCTGTTTTGTTTCATATCATGGGCAATTCAGGTAAGATTTTATTGCTTATATTTTGAAAACTATTTGTCGAGCAGGCTGATAAACACAAGCGAGTCAAAATAGGTTCATTTGCATACCAACGGTTTTTTTACGTTAAATGATCCGTTTTAGGATTTTTCGTTTTTTTGGTCATGAAAAATCCATATGATCCGAGATCACAAATCCAATTTCGGATTCTCCCAAAAAAAACGCAGCCATTGTTTCCGCTCAGAGTCCCGCTGACATCCCGCCAAAGCCCTGTTTACGTTTAAGTTTACAAGTTGCATCGCTGGTGGGAGTAATTTTACTTTTAAAACAAGTCTCATCGCTGCCATCATGGCCTATCGGCTGGACAAGGTAATATGCTTCTTTAAATTGTGATCAGTGTTCAGTTTGTATGATTCACTACATATCTTTAAACTCAGATGAAAGACTACAACACTTGTCCAGATGTACCCGCCAACTGTTGTTGAGTTTAAACAGTGTATGGAGAGGGCCAGTCACCGTGATCTCCGGACGACGCCCCAAAAGGCAACGATCAAATAGGGCACCATCGGCAGCTATTGTCGAAAAGAGCAGCGATCGTTCAAAAAACCGGCAATATAAGCTGAAATGGCTGAAGGATTCCAAAACCTTCAAGTGCTATTTCCCGATGTATCGTGGCAAAGAATGCCGATTTTAGTCCACAGACCCACTTAACAATCATAGACTCTGATAGAAGGCTGTTTCAAGAAGCGCACAAGCGCCACCTTCAAAGTGAATTAGACATCTAATTAGTTTAATACAGAGTGTGCCTTGTGCCTTCTTTGTTTTGTTCACGTTTCTGTTGACATTTGATCCGTAGAACAATTGTTCCTGTTACGATTAATAGTTAAATAGATTTTCATTAGCAGTCAGGAAGAAAAATTTGAAAAAGTGATTGTAGGTCAAACAAGTTATATTTTTTTGTACTATTCCTACTATTCCTGTTACGTTTAAAAAAGAAAAGATAGGTCGGTTCCCACTCGGTCTATTATTGATATGAGTTAAATGGATTTTCAATAGCAGCCAGAAAAGAAAAATTTGAAAACGTGATAGTAAACAAATAGTATTGTGATAAAAAAAAAATGATTATTAAAAAAATGTTGTTTTGACCTTATTTTATTATGGGTTCTACCATGATCCGATCCGTGATCCGATCCGTGATCCGATCTGTGATCCGGTCCAGATTTTCTTAACGCCGCTTTTAAGCTGTTGTTTCGACGCCATTTTCGACTGGTTTTCAAGCTTTTTCTGCTATCCATTCGACTTGGTAATGTCTAAAGGTACGCTGGAAATCAGTTGAACATGGACAAAGGTTCTTCTCAGGGACAACGTTGTTGCTGGGTCTCTGTGGAACAAGACGCTGTGGGAGCGTATACTTGGGCGTCGTTGTATGTATCAGACATAAATAAATGTCTTGGGAATCTGCATGCACGTTAGTTCACGGTTTGATGATACGGAGTATTGAAATAGTGTGAGCAGTCTAACAAAGATCAAAGCGCGTTTGGTTTTAGCTAAATCTTGTAACAAGCTGGTCTGTGTTTCCGACACTTTTGAAGTGAATGCAAATGTAGCCGCAAAGTGGTCTTTCGAAGCCATGAATCTTTCAGTTTATTTTACCTGGTCCGGACCCGGGGTCAAAACAACTTTTCGAATTGAAAGTTTTGCTGGAAGTTTTCCTGCCATTATTATAATAAATTTTGAATGAAACTTATAAATTTAATCAAAGTTGACGACAGAAGTGATAATTTAGGAGGAGAGAAACAAATTTAGCCCTTTGAAATATATTTTTTCAGTTGAGGTAAAAATGTTTCAATTTGCATAATGTAAAAAGTAATTTGAAACCTTTCCAGTGACGCATAACGCAGCTATTTCATAAAGCATCTCGCAATCAGACACACGAAAATATATCCAATTTTTGTTCCTCAGTATCCGAAACATTAAATGAAAAAGTGATCGCTTTAAGGTTATTTTCGCCCGAGAAACATTCACTAGCGCAAGCGAAACTCGCAAGAAACGTCGCAAGACGCGTGCATTGTTTACATCTTCTATCGGCTGTGAAGTTTTGCACTCGAGGCTGTTCCTTCAACTAAACGAAATAAAAATTCATGAAAGGCAAACAACCGAAAGAACTGAAATTAATTGGGATTCCTAATCCCCACGCTTATATTTATTCCTTCACCATGTTCACTGTCCAGTGTTCACTTTCTATTAAACCAGATTAAACAAGGTCTAAATCTGAGGCGTATGATTCCAGAATCGGGAAAATATTAAACCGACACGAAATCAAGACAAATTATTTACATGAGTATGGGAGGCCATATCATTCAAAAGTGGTATGAGTTTACAGCTGGTGATTGAAAAAACGATCACTATGGTTGAAATTATCGATTGGTGATCGAGAATTACAATCGCTATAGTTGAGTTTATCGATTGGTGTTTGAGAATTACGATCGCTATGGTTGAATTTACAACTGGTGATGGAAAACGCGATCGCTATGGTTGAGATTATCGACTGGTGGTTGAGAATCACGATCGTTATAGTCGAGTTTATCGATTGGTGATTTCTGACCATAACGATCATTCTGGATCACCAATTGCTTTTCTGACCATAGCGATCGTCATTCTCAATCACCAATCGATAATTCAGTCAACAATAGCGATCGTCATTCTGGATCACCAATCGCTTTTCTGCCGGACCATAGCGATCGTCATTCTCGATCACCGACCGATAAATCGCCACTCTGGATCACCAATCGATAAACTCAACTATAGCGAAGTTATTCTCAATCACCAATCGATAAACTCAACTATGGCGAAGTAATTCTCAATCACCAATCGATAAACTCAACTATAGCGATTGTAATTCTCAATCACCAATCGATAATCTCAACCATAGCGATCGTTTTTTCGATCACCAGTTGTAAACCCATACCACTTTTGAATGATATGGCGTCCCATACCCATGTGGGAAAAAACCACAAAATACCCATGTGGAAAAAACTGAGACCTTTCGGAGTGCACAGCACGGCAGAACTGAAGGATTTTGCCCAATTCCACGGCGATGGCGTAAATTTGATTTTATGTCAGCCCGACGTTTTCAAGATTCTAAGCCAGCGTGACACATCTCGCAATGCGGCAGCACTTCACTTCCAATATGGAACTACTAGTAACTAAATACCCAATGTCAAACGACTACCCTCTTTTTATGTTCAACTTACCTATGGCCAGAAAAACCACAGCGCTCACTAGTGCAAGTGAAGTATACATGATGCAGGGTGGATCACAAAACGCTAAGGATTCGGTCTAGACAGTATGCGTATGCCGCTTTTGTGTACAGGTCTGCTTATTTTTCGCGACAACAACATATTTCAAATTCTTTGCCTATTACTCATGGTCACGCGCCGCTGTGACGTTGGTCAATATGCCATTTTCGAGTCTATCAAAGCGAGGAAATGAGTTTTCATTCACATGCAAATGAGT